>PVHT020000012.1:7726659-7813179 GCA_004024745.2 Catagonus wagneri | reverse complement strand
TCTCTCCATGGTCTCTTTGGCCCTGTGTCTCTGACAATCTGACTCCCCCATATCAAGAGTCTAGGAAAAAGGCAGACTTGGATTTTGACCCGCTTAGCAGGGTGTGATCTGCACCTGTCTCTGAATGTCAGCTTCCTTATCTTTAAGACAGAGATAGTCACGCCAATCTTGTTGAGTTGCCATTAGGAGAAAGCGAAGAGCATGTAGCTGGCAGCTCCCTTGCTGGCTCACGACAATCGCCCGGTAGACCTGAGTCACTTCCCCCCACCCCCCCCAGCGCCAGCACACTTTACCCAACCTGCTGGCTTTCCTCTAGCGTGGCCTGCCCTCGGCCCATTTGCAGATCAGCCAATGGAGCCCTGACTGGCTGGAACTATTTTTCATCCACTTGGTCTCATTCCAGCAGTTTCACGTAGCCACTCGCTATAAATCAGTCTGGGAAAGTAAACGTCCCCCATCCATTAGTGCCTTTCTACCACAGGCCAATTTAAGCCACAAAACAGACAGCATTGTTAATGGCCACTTAAATACGTTCCTGCAGCCCCATCTGGAGACCCTCAGCCTCAAATCCTACCCACTCTTGTCCAAGAGAAGCTCCTCTGTGACAAGACCAACAAAGGCACAGATCTGACCCCCCGCGGCTGGCGGGGGACCACAAACCCCAGCTTGCACAGCGCAGTTCCAGTTTTTCCCCGCCGTCCCACAGTAATTATTAATAGTACCCCTTCCAGTCTTCAGGAGTTCCGGTGTGAATGATAAACTCCCAGGGGTATCTATGGAAACCAAGAAAAACAGTTTAAATAATAATATCTAGCACTCATGGGCCACTTGCACTGTGCCAGGCGTCACCGTCAAGGTCCCGATGGACTGTGTATCTCATTTAAACCCCCTTCCAGTCCCTGAAGGGAGATGCTATCATTATCTCCATTTTACAGACCAGGAAGCTGAAGAGGATTAAGCGGCATGGTCAAGGTCAACCAGCGTGAAGGGCGCTGTTTGTGCCTCACTCGGATCCCTTTTACTGGGCTGCGCACCCACCCACCACCTGAGAACAGAGCTGGAAGCTCAGAGCTCAGAGCAGTCGCATCCCCCTTTTGGTGGAGAACTGCCCTCAGCACGGGAGCTGCCTCTGCCTGACAGGTTCCCCGCCCCCACTCAGGAAGCAGCTCAGAGCCCGTCAGCCACTGATGACCGGGCGGGGGGTATGGGGACACAGAGGGCTGCCCCCATTGCTACCAGGTCAGATTGACTCTATGGTGCAACTCATGCTCCAGAACTCCTGCTGGGGTCCAGCGGAGACCCCCAACCCTTCTTGGCTCCTTCCGCTGCCCTAGGCTGCTTTCTTGCTCCCATTGACCTGAAAGCACCCCCTCCATCAACCACTTCAAAAAGCATCCCTGTCTCAGGCTCTGCCTCCAGGGGACCAGACCTAAGAGAGCCAGTTGGCAGGTGGCTGAGATGGAACATGTGTCTAGGAAGGTTTCACGCTGCATTACTAAGCAGACGGGGTAGGATACTGCCTCCACTGTACTGGCGATTCAGATGATGGCCTCCGAGGCATCAAGTCGCCAGGAAATGTCATCTAGGCACCCATATGACAGCGGTCACAGCAACTACTGCGTACTTAGTACTGATATCGGGCCCATCTCTTTTCTTGCATCTGATCCTCTCAACACCGTGACGTTCATCTTATTACCTCCATTTTGCACATGACTCATGAACAACTTTGGAGAAGCTAAGAGACAGTCTCCCCAAGGTTACACGGATCCAGTTTCTCCAGAGACCACGTGCTTTTTCTGCTCAACCCCTTAAATGGCTTGCTGTATAAGTTGTTGAATGAACAGGTGATGAAGTGCGTTCCCCATCAAAGCTGATGTTAACAGTTTCGGTAAGAGACTAGACTGGGCCCTCGCTCCCACCCTGCACCGCCTGCGGTGCTTCCTTCTGTGCTGTGTTTGACCATCAAACCTCCACTTTGGGGAGAAAGCCGTGTTACTGTGGGAAGGGCCTGAGAATGTTTTCTTAAGCCAGACATAAACAGATCAAAGGAGCCACATTCACTAAAGAGAGGAAAGAAAGCAGGCTTATACGCCAGAGGTCCCCAGAGGTAAATCACATCTCTTGTGGCCTTTCCACAGAAGGAGACAAAATAGAATACAAGACAAACAGCAAGGCTTTAAAGAGAGACAAACAAGGATTCAAGTTCTGTCTCCGTGAAGTTTGAAGCAAACCGCTCAACATCTCCAAGTCTCAATTTGCTCTACCCCATAGCCTGTCTCACTGGACTATAAATAAGAGGTGTAAATGAGATAAAATATGGATTTTTTTCCTGCCTCTTCTCTTCCATTTTCGTAAAATTCATAGTGTAACCAGCTTGGACCCTCATTGCAGGTCTGAATAATACCAGTTCAGATGCACTATGCTTTATTCTCTAGCAAAAGGCATATCCTATTTGATGATAAAAGATGTCCATTAAAAATAGAGAACAACAAAAAAAGAGAGAGAGAGAGACACTGAGAGAGAGACACGCACATAAGAGGGGAACCTTCATCCAGGAGGCCATCAGCTGATTCATAAAACTACAGGATGACTCATCTGGGCTCCCAAGGCTAGACGTACAATCAGTGGCATCTTTGGCCAGCCAGTCCTAGCCCAGTGGAGGAGGAAGGGCCCAGCAGGCAACCTTCACAAACCTATTCCAGCCCCGCACTTGCAAAACTGATTAACTCCGCTGCCAGCATGGGGAAATGAAAAGCACTCCAGCCCCTTTGCAATATTGTATTCCAAAGCCACCCCCCCTCCAATGGCTGGTTGGCTTTCTGAACAACTGGGGTGGGGGATCCGCAGTGATTCCACTGTGTGTGTGTGTGTGTGTACAGCTCTAATGAAGGACAGGCTTGTTGTGTCTGGCTTTGAAAATCAGTCTCTGGGCCTTCGTCTTGACATTTTTTATTTCACAATGCTTCAGGTCCTCTCAGCAGTTACGTAGTAAGCAAAAGGCTAGCCCAGCCTCCTGAGACAGACTAGGATGGGAGATAATACAAGAAAAGGAGTGTATATGTATGTATGATTGGGTCACGCTGCTGTACAGCAGAAATCAGCACAACATTGTAAATCAACTATACTTTAAATTTAAAAAAAGAATGAAAATGACTACTTAAAAAAAAAAAGGCTGGAGAACCCAGACCTGTGTGCCCTGCAGATGGTTCTCTTTTCTTATAAAAAGTAGCTTTTATACTTCTTATAAAAAGTAGCTTCAACATTTTCGCTCTCTGAATATACACTCCCACAAAGAGTCTTAGAAGCCAGTCGTCAGTTTGAAGGGAGGGTCATAAATTACACAGCGTATACACACCTAATAAAAATACATAATATTTTTGACTAGTGGTCAAGGAAGGAGAATTACCAGTGCACAGTTTAAAATTTACTAGGCAGATGTGCCTCCACCAGCAGGTGAAGAAAAAGAATGACTCAACCATCCCCCTCCGGGCACCTTTCCTCCATCTCTTTATTCTGCAGTGATGTAGTCATTCAGCAGTAACTTACTCAGGACGTCCTGGGTACCAAGCTCTGTGCCAGGCACGGGGAATTTTTCAGTGAGCAGGGCAGAGGTGAAGCTCTGGCTTTGGGGATCGGTCAGCTTGGTTTAGCAAGAGTTAACAAAATAGAACTGGATAGGATCCCCCAATTTGCCATAGCCTCTTGCCCTGACCTGAGTTCCCCAGAGAGAGGCCCCGTGTTTAGAGCCAAACATGACCAGCCCCTCCGATGAGGAATGAGCTGGAGGCCAGTACGTGCCTCCCTCCAGCTGCCTTCCAGTATGGCGAATCAAAGCTCAGCCAGCTCTTAAAGTGGCCAAGGGCTGGGGACGCCCCTTTGCATTTTTATTGCCTCTAGCCAGTTCCCAGATTCTGGGTTCCAGAGTCTAACCTGAACCTGGCTGCTGCTTTCCGGAGCAGCGTCTGCTGGGGGTTCTCAGGCCCAGAGATGGGAAGGGATGGGCCCGCCTCTCCGTGCTCACAGCAAGTTCCCCCTGAAAGCTCGCCAAGCTGCCGCCGCACAGACATCTCCAAGGGTCAGTCCAGTCAACCCTGGAGGCGAACCCTCCCTCCCCAGAACTCTGGGGAGTTGACCATATAGTGGCAGCCTAAGAGAGCCTTCAACACCACGGGAGGAAAGCCAGCAGCAGTGGGGAACAGAAGGGTACTCGGGTGGCTAAGCTCCTTCTGAGATGGGAGCAGGAGTTTCGAGAAGATGAGCAGTTTGTTTGGCTTTCCTCTTCAGAGAAACACAGAAGATGCTGCTGGGGAAGTGGGAGGGTTAAGTAGTAGCTTTGGCCTCACGCTTCGCAGGGCTGAGATGTTGGGTACCAGCCCCCTAAATCCCAGTTCCCTTCTCCACATCAGACCAAAAGGAGGGAAGTGTGCAGCCCTGAGGAGACAGGACGCATTCCCCCAGCCCTGCACCCTCTCCCCAGCCCCACCAGGACAATAGCGGTAGCATGGTAAGAAAAAGATGCAATAACAAATCCTCGCCATGCCACTTAGTGGCAGCCGAATGATCTGGGGCAAATCACTGTATGAGCCCTCGCTGCCTCACCTGTAACGAGAGGGACAACGATGGTACCTAACTCACTGGGTCCCAGGAACTATTAAATAAGATCGCACACACAAAACTAAAAAAACGATGGCTGATACACAGCCAACGATTATTATTTTTAAGCCATGTTATCATCAAACCCCCCTCTCCTGGCACTGAGCTATGCTACCCCACGGAGAGCTCCCGCGGCGCAATCTTACAGACCCTGAGCGCTGGGGGCCACCCTCCACCTTTCTTCTCCCCAGAGCTCCCAGTCTCCTCCGCTCACCCCTACATCCAGCTTGGGGAGGGCGAGGGCCACCTCTCCGCATCTCCCCAGCCTCAGCCCGCCAGGGGCCGCGGAGTGAGACCCGAGTGAGGGCGCGGAGTGGGGGGCGCCCACGGAGGCTCTTCTCCGGGCAGCGTCCGTCCCCACCGAGGCTCTGCCACCCGCTCCCCGGGACCTCTGAGCGCTTAAAAGAGAGAAAGCGAGAAAGGCGCGGATACTGAACCAGGCTTTGACGCGGATCTTGAGCTCGCCGTCCTGCGGCTCAGGCATGGCCTTCCGGGTGACCCGCAGCTTGTTGAGTCCCCCGAAGCCGGCCAGCACCACGGCCCGCATCTCCTGGGCGTCCCCGAGGCGGTGAGAGCCGCCGCCGCCGCCCTCCGCGGGCTCCTTGCCTGCCTCCTTCTCGATCATTTGCTCCGTCTCCTCCGCCTTCTCTACGCCTTCTTTGGCCATGGGGCGCGGGCTCGCGGGGCGCACGGGCTGCGGCGGCTGCGGCGCGTGGGGCTCGGGGTTCCTCTCCCGCGGGTTCCTCCTGTTGAATGTGGGATGCTCCGCGGCGCAATGGCTGCAGCCTCCGCGAGCCGCGCCGCGGTCCACAGCCTCTGCCGTAATCCTCCCAAGAGCTGCGCCTGTCCGCTCCCCTCCCTACCTCGCTCCCCACCGACTTTCCCTGCCAAAGTGAAGCCTCAACTCCAGTTTCTCAACCAGTTTCCAATCAGGCTCTTGGTCGTCGATGCAGAGTCCAGGTTTGCCCAAAACTCGTGAGAGAACACGCAGAGAGAACGCCGTGTCCCATTTGTGGGCCCAATACTTCGTTATATACGGCGCAGGCTGAGCGCCTTGAAATGGACAGAGATGAACGTCTAGGCCTGGAGGAGGCCTCCCCGCCCCAAGGTTGCCTCCTCTCTTAAGGATCTGCGAGGGCAGGCGGTATAGACGGGTTATCAGGCTGTTTCCCAAGTCACCGGCCGTGGCCGGAAGGATGGAGAGGTTTAGGATACGGGAAACTATAACTCCCACTCACTTCTGTGAAGAGTCTAGACCCAGTGTTTGCACTTAGGACCTCCAGGGTTAGAGCGGATGCTCTTTACCCAGCACCACCAGGAGCATCTCATGATGGCTAATTTTCACCATTTACACCACTTGGGACCATTAAAGAGACTCCAGAAAAAGAATCGTGTATCAGCAAAGGATCTTGTTCTTGTTTTGACTGCCTGCCCCTGAAAATCATATCAACAGCACACTCCCTCCCCAACACAGTCATACACACACACACACACACACACACACACACACACACACACACACACACACGGCAGTAACAGTCTTTTTGTATTTTGTTAGCAAGCCCTTTGAAAGAGAGCTCTGAGAAAAAGTTAAGATTTCTTAGGAAAAAAAGATGGGGGGATTGCCTTGCAGCAGTTTAAAGAAAGATGCAGGTGAGAAGTGCTAGGTCTATATTCTAGTAACTGTGCAGCAACGACCGGCCTTGGGATCTTGGATAATTCAGTCTTTCAAGCCTCAGGCTTCCCCCTCCTTAAAAATGGGTACGTTCATTTTGTGTATTTGCTTTGCACTAAATGCTGGACTAGATACGACTCATGGCCCCTCCCTTGGAGGAACTCATTCTCGGAGCATGAGGCAGAGATGGACACAGCCTACGAAGAGACATGACACAACAAAGGGTATCGGTGCCTCTTTTCCATCCATTTTTCCCTTGGCCTCTCTAAAGAATATTGGTTTCCCTCCCATCACTTATTGCCCCCAGGCATGGAATGTATGTCCCACCTCCTTCATCTGGTGTTAATTCTTACTTCACTCTCAGTTCTGGCGCCCATTTCTTCTGAGAGGCTCCCCGACCACAGGGTGTGTCAGCATCCTGCAGAATAAACTCTCATGGCAGTTCGAAACAAAGTTTTTAGGTGATTACCTGATAGCATCTTTCCCTTTTCCAGCTGTGATCTTCATGTGAGCCAGGAGCTATTTCTGTGTTCATGCAGCATGGCTTCCCATGGCTTAGCATGTGATTGGTACCACGGACTATGCCCAGAAAAATGAATCAATGAGTCTGTGCATGTAGATGCTACTTTGGAAATGCAGAGGAGAGAACCAGTTAACTTGCCCCAGGGAGCTGGAGGAGATCTCAGGGGGGTGGGGACCTGAGCCAGACCTTGAAGAAGAGTCAGGTTCTTCATACAGGTAGATCAATGTTTCAAACACATTGAAAGGTGACAGGTGAAAGGACTTTTGGGCAGACACCGGCTTGCTCTTCATGGGCTGAGCTTTGGCTGCGTCCAGCAGTCACTGGAGATGAGGCTGAAAGGTTGGCTGGAGCCAGCTTTTGAGGATTTCTACATCCATGTTATTTTAAAAAATTTAAGATGTAATCATGGAAGCACTGGGGATCACTGAAGTCTTAAGAAAGCAAAAACAAGGGGGTGGCCATATCAGATTACACTTCAGGATAATAACTGGGCAGTAAGTGGGTGAGGGGTTAGATGATAAAGTTACTGAAAGTATGAGGATCGGTTAGAGACTAGAATGCAGGCAAAAATCAATCAATCAATTGATCGGTCAATAAGCACCTCAGCTGGGGCAATGGCTGTGGCATGGAAGAGAGGAGATTAGAAGGAAGCTGGGTAGACAGAGCTTGGCTTGTGAATTGAACATTTTACTGTAAACCTAACTGCCCAGATTATGAAGCCTGTTTACTTGTGAAATACAATGTTTAGCCTGGATTCCATCCTGAAATAAGAATCTGAGTGCCAGCGGTTTGTTTTGGAGGGAATTCCAGGCAGCCCCCATCGGGAAGTAGGAAAGTGAAACAGAGCGAGCAAGAGAAGCCGGGATGGGGTCTGTTAGTGAGCAGGGCGCTGCAGGAAGGAGTGGGGCTCAAACCCGGAGACCGTGCAGGACAAGCCTCAAAGTTGTCCCACCCAAGGAGTAAAGGAAATGGGTACTTTGAGCTAAGTTTTCTGCATGATTGGCTAAGGGCTCTTCCTGGAAGCGTTCACTCCCTGGCACTTCCAGCCTGCCCCACGCACCTGGGCTGAGAAGCCACAGGCAGGACGCTCTCAGTAGGAAGCCATCATCTTATACAGGGAATGTTGGTTTCTAAGGGGTTATGGGCTTGGTGCTGATGACATCTGCAACACATGGTCTTGTTTTGGGGGTGTCTACTCTTCTGGACACTTCAGATATCTTTTATAATCTGATCCTCAGAATAACCTTATTAAATAAGCATCAATATTCCCACTTTAAAGAAGAGGAAACTGAGTCTTAACACGGTGAATGGCCCTGCTTGATCACACCACAGTGATGGTGGTGTGGTACACAACGGACTTCAGATTGTTGCTCCTAACATCTCACCATGCGTGTTTATTTGGATGGGCCAAATGAATTTTTCCCCTGACTGATAATACTCCAAGGCATTTTTTTTATGTTTTCTGCTCTTTTACTGACTTCCTAAAATTTCTGTCCCCCTGAGATCACTTGCCTTGATTCTGAGGGTTTTCCTTTAGGATCAGTAAAGTTACTCTACTTGGCACACAACACACAGCGTGTTTAAGAGAAACTGTTTGCTTCATAGTATGTTTAAAGGAATATAATTACTCCCTCCAGGGGAACCTTCTAGCTGATTACCAACCCCAGTTTATAACTGGTATGTGGCCGATTGTCACACCTGAGAAGAAACATGTCACTGTGCTCTTTGGGGAGGAATCCCTTCCTCTGCGTCTGCTATACCACCATTTGGGTTGTTAAGTATTCCCAGATCGTCTCTTCTCTGGTGTAATGTGGCGTGAGCCCTGCGGCAAGGCATCGCTCCAAATGAACACAGTAAATCTATTTTCAGTTTTTGAAATTGATTCCTTGTGCCTCTGCTCATTTAGAGCTTCAGTTGTGAAATATTGTGACACTGTAGGGCAATGTCACACAGCGGCCACTGCTGGTGAGAGCCAGTATTACAGCTCAGCTCTATTAACGTGAAAATGGCGTGGGAACAGGTGTGTGTGCCTGCTAGAGGAGTATCACGGGTCCAGTTCAAGAGCCCCTCAAGGTATTAGCCATCTTAGGGGGTGTGTCACACAAAATAAGTGAGATATTTGAGCAAGAATATGTGGGAAACAATCTTGGTACGATTTCAGCGTGGTTTTCCCAATAGTTTTGGAAAAGTGTGGTAACTTTTCCAAAGAAATATGTTACCTGGGGCAAATAGTCAGTATCTTCCACTATATCCTTGAAGAATATTTCTTCTATTGTGTTTTCTCAATACAATTAGAATCATTTATTGTAATACATTATTTAATCTACAAAATAATCCTGTGCTATAAGATTTTGTCTGTTTTACACAGGATGAAATTTAATGCAGTTACTTTGAAACTGAGTAACTTTCCAAGGTCACCTACTTAGTGGGTGGCAGAGTTAGGTTTGAAGTGGGAGCCAGTGGACCCTAAAATGTGGATTCCTAACTATAATGCTATGACGCCTGGGGGTTTATAAGCTGTTATATGTTGCAAGAATACCACAGAATAGGTCAAGAGGAAGGAAGCAAATTTAGAAGGTCAATAGAGGATGACCACTGAAAGATCTTTAAAATAAAAGAGCTCACATTAGAGGATGTGCACTACAATTGCTTATTGTAGTTGTGTTGATGTAATTTAAAAGATAATGGAGCATGGTTTCCACAAGCACTGCATTATCTTCAGAGAAGTGCTGGATATGTATGCAGCTCATTCTGAAGATGGTAAAATAAACTTTCTGTTTGTATCTTGTAGGATCAGATGTGTGTCTTGTTAACTCTAGATGTGTCATAGGGGAAAAAAGTAAACTGATATTTATTCAACACCTTTTGAGTGCTGACCTTGTACTCTAGCTAAGCACTGCTATAGTGCAGAGAGTAAGACAAACATATTCTTAGTCCCAGTGGAGCTAGCGTTCCAACCAAGGAGAAATATATTGGTTTAGGCTGGGTTCTCCAGAAGCAAACCTTTCTTAATTCAAATATTTGTGTGCACATGGCTTCTTTGAGCGGTGATTCTAGGAACTGGGGTCTTTGGAAGTGATAAAGACAAGGGAAAGAAGTCAGTACAAGATACATTATCTAGAGGTTATCACTGTCATGAGCTCAGGTTCAGTCCTCTGGATAATCCTAGATGAGAGTGTAGAACACACGGCAAAGGTATCCTAATCAAGACGCAAGGAAAATGCAGTATCCATCAACTCCTGTCAATCCTTAGTTGAGGGCCATTTATGGGGGGAGGGTGCTACCCTTTCTGGTCTGTCCTTATACATGGGCTGTTTTGGAATTGCCAGCTGGACCAGCGTATCCTGAAAGGGTTTCAGGTGTTTCAGTTTAAAGCAATGGGAGTCATTGCTCATGTCAATGGTGAGTTCCAGGAAGGCGTGTGTGGAATATCAACAATCTCTGCTATCTGTGTTACACCAAAATAATCACATAAATGCTCTTCATCATTTCTAGTATGATAAGCACTAAAGAATATAAGATGCTTGGAGTTGCCCTCATGGCTGACTAGTATCCCTGAGGACGCAAGTTCGATCCCTGGCCTTGCTCAGTAGGTTAGGGATCTGGCATTACGGTGAGCTGTGGTATAGGTCACAGTCATGGCTCGGATCCAGTGTTGCTGTGGCTGTGGTGTAGGCTGGCACCTACAGCTCTGATTCGACCCCTGGCCTGGGAACCTCCATATGCCAAGAGTGTGGCCCTAAAATGACAAAAAAAAAAAAGATGCTGTCCGAAAGATCATAGAAATCACTGTGAAAGTGATGGTAAAGTATTATATTCAGCTGTAAATAACAAAAACCCCAAATAAAAAGTGGCTTAAAGAAGACAGAATACACATACGGATGGTATGACATCTGCACAAGTCATCAAGGATCATTGTTCCTTCCAGCACTGTGCTTCAACTAGCTGAGGGACTGGCTCTCATTCTCATGGTTCAAGACAGGGCCCTCATATCCACATTCCAAGTAGGAGGATGGGGATAGGTGTGTCGGTGGATGGTAGAGGAAAGGCCCATATCTTTCTTTTTAAGGAAACTTTAGGAGACTACCAAAAATATATCTACTTACCTCTCATTGGCTGGAGCCTAGCCACATGATTCCTGATGCAAAGGAAGCTGGGAAATGTAGTTTTTTCTTAGGTGATAACAGTGGAAGTAAAAGTCAGTGTTCTATAGCTAATAGGGAAGAGTAGGTGGAGTTACCTGGTGGCCTAGTGATTAAAGGATCTGGTGTTGTCACTGATGTGTCTTGGGTCACTTGTGGTGTATGGTGTGGGTGTGTGACTTTGATCCCTGGCCTAAGAACTTCTGCATTCCACAGGTGAACCCCAAAAAAAGAGGGGGGGAGAAAGAGAGAGAGAGGGCAAAGAGGTACAGCAATGGTATATAACAGTTATCACTGAAGAGCTTTAAACAGATGAATGATAGGATATATGGAGGATGGCAGCTAATCCTCATGGCTTCTGAAAGTACAACATGATCCAAGGATCTCAGCTTCTGTGACTCAGTGCTGCTCTTTTAACAGCTCCTTTTAGAGGGTGTTAAGAGACCCAGTACTCTTTCTATAACCAAAACATGCCCTTCATGACTGAGGACCATTTTAGCTCTTTATGAATCCGGTCACTTATGAATACTGTTAGAAAACATTTCACTTGTTCTTACTCTTTTATCCACAAGCAGCTGTTATCCGTGGCGACGTGATCTAGTCAGTGGTTTGGTATCGTTTGGTAAACATGGTGGGCCGAGTGAGGGAGACAGTGTACCTCAGAGGTCAGAGTGAGGACTTTCAATCAAGTAGTTTATGTTTTTGAAGCCTTGTTCATGCTAAAAGATAATTTCTGAGTGATTTATTTTATCCCTCGCGCCCTCAGTTTTATTTGAGGGTTTTCCCTCGTGTGAGGCTCTGTGATTTCTTGTATGCATCAATGCTACGATGAGGTTGTCTCCTTCTTTCAAGTGCTGCAGAGAGCTCTGTTTTCCCCAAAGTACTTTGCTATATAGATCATTGTGCGTAATGGTAATGGGGGTGAGGATGTAAAATTTAGGTTCAGAAATAAGCAAAGCTTTTCATTCTCTGATGGAGTCTAAGAGGAACCAGAAAGGGGGAACATTCCCTCCCCCCTCCCATCATCACCACTTTTTTCTTACAAGCTAAGAGCATCATATTATAAAGCAGGATGAAACACCCCTCCAGCGAACTCAGTCTCTTATTTCCCTGATGTCTCTGGTTTGGGCCAAGAGCTGATTTCCCTGACAGTTTTGTTTTCTTTATTATTTTATTGGCCCATACCCAGTCTGTTGGGGCTTTCTCAGAGAAATGACTGTGTGAAGCGACAAGATCTCCATGTAAACTCCAAATACTTTATATAAGGAGGGAACATTTTGCCTTTCTTATTCTGAAATTAGAAGGCTGAAACCCCAGGAGATAACTAAAATATCTTCAGGAGAAAGCATCCTCCTCTGTTCCTTTCAATATCCCTTTACTCTTTATAAATTTTAGTGGGATGCTTTACACAAAGTAAGTGGGTAAGAAATAATGCCCATCCATCCATCCACCATCTGTCTTCCATCCATCTATCCATCCATCCATCCATAGATCTGTTCATCCATAGATCTATTATTCATCCATCTACCCATCCATCCATTCATCCATCTTCCATCCATTCAACCATCTATCAACCATCCATCCATCCATCCATTCATCACTGATCCATTTATCCATCCATCCACCCACTGTTCCATCCAGTTCCTATATTCTTACTAAGCAATAAGCAAAGTGGAAGGAACACATACCTTGTTTCCAGAACTTGTTCATATCCTAGTTTTCCATTTATTAGCTATTTGGCTTCTAGGTTCTACAAGGTTAAGACAGTTGCCCAAATTAAATGATGGTCAGAAGACCTGATTTTTAGGCATGTTGTGAAAAACCACACAAGCGTACCAGATGCTTCCAAGTATTATTCCAATTGATGGTCAAAAAATTTCCTCTCTGCTTCCTTTATGACTAAGGGCTGGTACATGTCCTGAGAGGGAGACAGGCAGGCCAACAACAGGGTTGAATGTGCCAGGGAGGCAGGACAGTGTAGATAAAGTGTAAGTGCATAGACTGTGTGACTGAATGGGCTGTGTGCCAGTCCTGGCTTGAATTCTCCATAGCTGTGGTCCATGGGCTAATTCCTTTTCTGTTGCTTTATTTTCTAATCAGCAATATGTGGGCATTGATCACACCTATTTTACAGGTTTGTGTGGGACATTTAAAAGAAGTCATCCAGATAAATGTCTATGCTTAGAAAAATTACTCTTTATATGTTCATGCTTTGTAGCTACCTCTGTAACTCAATATTTCAGCAACTGTGCTTAATTCTTAAAGTGTAGAGTTCCAGTCCAGCCTTTTTCCAAATATATTCAATAGAACAGTAGTTTCTTGGGAGATTGGTTGATGCCAGGGTAAAAGGGCAGTCTGTGATCAAATTTCCTTGGGCCCCTGTAGGTCAAGTGCAGTTGAGCAGCTTTCTTAATGCAGGGCCTTTTAGAGACTTATGCAAATCTTTTGATTCTCTAAAGAGGAACACAGAATGCGGCTTCACCTCCAATTGCTTGACCTGCACCCTTTTTCCCTTGAAGACTAGCATTCTGCAGAATGGAAAGAGAATGGGAAGAGCTTTCTTTTGGGAAGAGTATGCTCTAGACAAATCAGTGGATGACTGTTTCTGAGTGTCTGCTCAGGGGAAATAGAGAAAATGGCCTGATGTAGCGTCACTGAGCCGAGAGCCTTACTTGAGAAAATACCAAATCACAAACAGTTTTGAGAAGCCTTAAGCACTAAACTGGTACCCAGAAAGATTACAAAACAAAGTGGATCTGATGTGGGGCACAATAGAGAGCAGTGCGGACTGTGGCAAACAGGGGTTCAGATGGCCATTCTAAAGGGCATCAGCTCAACTTCAATCCATCAGTGCTCTGTGAGGATGTGTGCTCAGGATTGCCAGGTCTTCCAAATGTTCAGGAGAATCCAGAAGTCTGGATTTTGATGTGACATCTCCCCAATTTTTAAAATCCTGACAAATATTATATAGAATGAACCAAACATATCTTTGAGCCAAATTTAGCCCATGAGACACCCGTCTGCAATTTTTGCTCTAAGCTAGGGGTTCTCAGCTGGGGGCGATTTTGGCCCCAAGCCAAAACATTCAGGGACATTTGGCAATGTCTAGAGGCATTTTTATTTGTCACAAATGAGACTACAGGGAGCGAATGGGTAGAGGGTAGAGGCACTGCTAGACACCCTGCAGTGCCCAGAACAGCCCCCACGACAGATCATTTTTCAGCCTCATAGGTCAATAGTGCCAACACTGAGAAATCCTCCTCTACGCCATGGCTCCTTAGATCCTGTGAGCACAGAGGCCTGCGGTTTTGACAGGCTGCCTGTGTGACTTTGCAAATGTCCTTGTTCCAGTTGGTAAAAGAAGATGCTTGCACTAATTGATGCTCAGGGGACTTTCCAGCCCAGGGGCTGAGGTCACATCAGTCATCAATGCTGCCAGTGGCCTGGCACCCAGGCCCTCTCTGCAGAGGCAGCATTGATCAGAAATGATAGCTACTAAAATGACAGCACACGCTCGGGAAACGCTTCCAACCTGGAATGCTCTTGGTCCTTTTAATGCGTTCAGAAGCCTGTTTCCTACAGGTCTCACTCCAGACATGTGAATAAATTCGAAGCTGATTTTAGAAGCCTACTAAATCATCCTGGGCAATTTTGTTTTAGAGAACGTTCATATTTTATTGAGGGGAAAAAAATCAAAGGACACGCTTTAATGTAATATACCACTGCCTTTCCAAATAGAGAGAGCCTCTGGGATATTGATTTTGAGTTTGGCCGTCGTGTGAGCTTCTTATCCAGTTGGTTATCAAGAACAAAGTCTTGCGGTTCTTGGTTTTTATCTTAAGGGTTTAATTCAATCACGCCCACAGTGGAATTGAGGCAGGCTGCGGGATGAGGGGCCTGATAGGCCTGGATGCTTTCATTGGAGGAAGCAGTGATGATGGGCGGGGTGATGGGACAGAGAGTGAAATGAGGGCAGCAGTGTCCACTCATACACCCATCACATATTGCTGTGTCAACTTTGACCCTATCTCCTGGCAGTGAGTCACCCACTACTCAGGCTGCCCTGGCGTAAGGTCATCCCTCCTCTCCTGGACCAGCTACAGGGCTTCTCACACTGGATTACTGGGGAGAAGGGGCAAGCTGTGATCCTGGAGAGGCAGAGGCAGGAATACTGTTAAGGGACTCCTGGGCCCTGACCCTAGTCCCTGTGATCCTGAGAGACGAGGCTGTGACCTCAGGTGATACCCGGTTTCAGGAACCAGGGCAGTGTTGGCAGCATTTGCAGCAGCAGCATATAGATTCTTAGGGTAGGTTCTTCTGGAATGATGGTCTTGAGGATGCAAGAGCAGTGGCCACGCCAAGCCCCATGCTCCGGGGATGGTGTCATCAGCAGCTGTGCCCCTGTGAGGGCTTCCAGGGCTCACAGGGATTGCACCAGACGTGCTCCATGTGCTACTTTCTTGGGTGGCAACCACTCTTCCAATAACTTCCTGTTTCCTTAGTCCATTGGGCTGGGAATCTGTATAATTAATGGTAGGGCAGGTGTTTGAGTGAATGTACACAACCCCTGCTGGTTCCTAACACACCTGAAGTGCAGGTAAAGGTATAATACCTGCTGTGCAGGTATCTTAGTTATAACTTCCCTAAAGCAGACCCTGATACTAGGATTTGAGTCCAAGCAGTTTATCTGTTGATTGATTTGTTTATTTACTTTTTGGCATGTGGAAGTTCTGGGGCCAGGGATCGAACCTGTACCACAGCAGTGACCTGAGCCACTGCAGTGACAATGCTCAATCCTTAACCTGCTGCACCACAAACTCCAAAGATTTTTGTTTGTTTGTTTGTGGTTTTTTTTTGTTTTTTCTAGGGTCGCGCCCCCAGCATATGGAGGTTCCCAGGCTAGGGGTCTAATCAGAGCTGTAGCCGCCAGCCTTCACCACAGCCACAGCAACACAGGATCCATGCCGTGTCTGCGACCTACACCACAGCTCACGACAACGCCGGATCCTTAACCCACTGAGCAAGGCCAGGGATCAAACCCGCAACCTCACGGTTCCTAGTCGGATTCATTAACCACTGCGCCACGACGGGAGCTCCAAAAGATTTTTTGTTTTGTTTGTTCTGGCCACATGGAAGTTTCCAGGCCAAGGATCGAACCCGCATACAGCAGTGACCCAAGCCACTGAAATGACATTGCCCAATCCTTAACCCACTGTGCCCCAAGAGAACTCCCCAAGCAGTTTCTCTGGGAGAGGATTCCACAAGACAGTGGTCATGGAGTGGGACAATTAGGGTTGGAAAGGAAACAGGGAACAGTTTCATTTTCAACATGTGACCCCTGGAGCTCAGCCCCTGGGGGAGTTATGAAGACAGTGTAGAGTATCCTTTTGCATTATTCCAGAAGGGTGTTGGTGATGATAGGGCGTTTTTGCACCAGTAATTCCTTTTCTGTGATTTGTGGAGGGCTGCTTTCAGGAGCTTTAACTGTTCACAACTGCTGGCTTGCCCTGCTTTCAGGCCAGGTGGGCTCCCATAGCAAAAGCCCTCAAGCAGGTGCTCACCTCTAGCTGCTTTAAGAGGGCAGAGCTAAGTGTTAAGGGCATGGGGTTGGGTAGTGCTGGCAACTGCTATAGCATGTTGACTGAAATTATTACTATCATCATGCACTTATATGAACGCAAGTCAGCTGTGATAGCCTTATGCACATAGCTCTCATAAACAACTCCAAAGAAAGCAGCACATGCTTACGTATTATATTTTTTAAGCAGTAAAAAGCAGTAGCAATAAAAATTACAGCAGTAACTCTGTGTTTCGGGTGTTATTATTTGGTCAAATGAAGTCAAGCTTTGCAATGCAACTGTGATTCCCACTACCAAGCGGCAGGTTGTTTCGGATCCAGAATTCCAGGTGTATTCTGGGATCACGAAATCCGCCCCCCCCAAGTTGTCTGTGTTCCACCTGCTGCAGTAAGTCAGTCCTGTAGCTGTGAGATCATTTGGTCTGCATATGATGTGTGTATCATTTGTATTGTCTTTTTTTTTTTTAATCAGTCAAGGCTCTTACTTGAAACTGGCTGATTTAATACATAAAAGAAAGGAATTAATTGGAGAGTGTTGGCCAGCTCACAGGGTCCCTGGGAAAGCCTGCAGAGTGAAGCCTGGGAGACCTGCTGAAACAATGGAGTTTGGGAAGCAGCCAGGACCCCAGCTGAAATCAGGCCACAGAATCTGTCTGATGGGGACACTGCTCTTGCAATTTCCGGCAAACACGTGACCCCCGGTGCTTGGGCCGACACCACCAACAGCAGACAAAGAGCACCTTTGCCGCTCCCCTCCCCACCCCCTGTGGCCACTAAAATCTTGACTCTGCTGCCACTGTTCCAGCCAGCCAGAATCAATTCTCTACGACCTCGCTTCAAAGGCCAGGTTGGGTGTCAATCTGATTAGTGGCGCTTGGACCACGAGCCTGAATCCTCACTGTGGAGGAAGCTGGCAAAGCAAACATCTTGTGCCATCCAGTTCTAGATTCAGGGTTTGCCTAGCTCCAGGGTTCGAGGCGGGGTGTCCCGTAGGGCTAGGAAGAAAGTTCAGATGCTGGATAGCCCAGAAAGGTTGACTAATGTCCACTACAGTTAGTCTGTCTTACTTTCTTTCTTTCTTTCTTCCTTTCTTCCTTTCTTCCTTTCCTTCTTTCTTTCTTCCTTTCTTTCTTTCTTCCTTTCTTTCTTTCTTTCTTTCTTTCTTTCTTCCTTTCCTTCTTTCTCTCTTTCTTTCTTTCTTCCTTTCGTCCTTTCCTTCTTTCTTTCTTTCTTTCTTTCCTTCTTTCTCTCTTTCTCCCTTTCTTTCTTTCTTTCTTCCCTCCCTTCCTTTCTTTCTTTCTTTCTTTCTTTCTCTTCTCTTCTCTTCTCTTCTCTTCTTGTTAGTGTATCAAAATTGAAGAGGCAAAAGAAAATCTCCTCTTGTTAGTGTATCAAAATTGAAGAGGCAAAAGAAAAACTTGGTGAGCTGGTCATGGTGCACTAGAAGTGTCCTCGAAGATCATTCAAGTGGTCAGATTTTTTTTTTTAATGTTTTCAATTTCCCAAAATAGTGAAATGAGGAGTGCTCAGTATCTAAGTAAACGCTTAACTCTGGACCTCTTACTACCTCATCCTAGAAGGCAGGGGTTACGTCTTCTTTATTTCTTTGTGGATAAGAATAGACATTGAATAAAGGAGGAGAAGGAGCTGGCAAGGGGAGGAGGGAAACAGTTCACAATAGGTTTTGAACTCTTAAACTTGGATCCATGGGGCCACTGAGTTAGCAGGAGCTGAAAGTGAAGTGCAGTTTCTAGAACAGAGCAGAAGAACCACGCTTGGTAGGGCACGAGGAACTGAGAAAAGGTAGTTTGAGGCCCAGGGAACCTCGGCTGTGGTTTGAAGAAAGAACCAGGGGTGTAACACCAAGGTGGCCAAAGTTATTTATAATACCGAATGTTCTAGAGAAAAAAAAAAAGGGTTCTTAGGGGAACATTCAAGGGTAACTTGGACATAAAACTCAGGGGAAATCTATGCATCAAGACCCTCGAGTGGCAGCTTTGGATGACTTCATCTAACACGCTAGAATTTCTGTGGGGGAAAATTATTTCATTGTTTTTGATAAAACATTCTAGGGGTCCCAGGTAAATTGACTTCAGCAAATTCCTCTAATTATGTAAAAATAAAATTATTCCCATAAGAAGAGTACTGGAGACAGATGGGCTGCATAATCTCTCCAAGATTTTTCCATCTGTGTTTTTTTGGGCATCTGGGTATTCACTTGGGATCTCATGGAAAGGCATATGCTCAGAAATGAAAGTCGTTTCCAGATAAACACAGCTCAAGTGAGAAGACCATTCCTATTCATGGAAAAGGCCCAAGACAGACAGTCTGGACAGGGCAGTGATTTATTTAAGAGTGTTCCAGTTGGTAAGCCAGAAGCATTTAATTTAAATACACATTTAAATGCAGACTTCCTCTCTTTGGCCAGTAGGTTTGAAAAGTGGGTGAGGAGTGTGTGTGTTTGTGTCTGTGTGTGTCTGCGTGTTTGTGTCTCTGAATGCCACAAGCCAATGTGACTTTGGGTATTGGGCCAAAGATCCACCCGGCATGTTTTTAGAGGTGTAAAGTGGTACAGACATTTGAGAGGGGAATTAGTGCAAAACGAAAAGCCTTTAGAAGATGTAAACTTTTTGACTCAGCAATTCCCTCTTTAGAAAGATATTTTAAGAACCTTATTAAAGACATATGCAAATATTTCAGCTCTACGCATATTCACCATGGCATTGATTATAATATCGCAGACCTGGAAATCTCAAATTCCACTAGAGCTTAGACTAAAAGATTTGTCTCTCGTAGCCACGTGACTGGAAACCATGAGACCTTTGAAAATATTATCTATGGTAGAGCATTTGAAGCAGGTTGAGGAAGCACCTAGATAAGTGATACTTATCCATACACGTGTGAACTTGATATTAAGAAGATATTAACATATCAGGGAAGATCTTGTTGATTATCTCTTGTTGATGACTTTATGAATATCCTGAAAATTTTATTTTCTATGCCTATCTGTACTTTCTAATTTTTCTACAATTAGCATATATTTCTTTTATATTTAATTTTTATTTTCTATTTTATTTTATTTTTTCTGCTTTTTAGGGCTGCACCCGAGGCATATGGAGTTTCCCAGGCTAGGGACAGGACCGGAAGTACAGCTGCCAGCCTACACCACAGCTCACAGCAACACCGGATCCTTAACCCACTAAGAGAGGCCAAGGATTGAAACGGCAACCTCAGGGTTACTAGTTGGATTCATGTCCGCTGAGATACAAGGGGAAGTCCTATATTTAAATGTTTTTAAATGACTCGTTTTAAGAAAGAAATGCAGTACAACATATGTCTTACCTTCCAGCTCTATTGATGGTAGAACGGATTTTTAACAAGTGAATAGCTATGTGGTGTGATGTTTTTATATATATATACATACATCATCTCATTAGTTGACACGATATCCTGCAAAGTAGAAAGTGCTTTTCTCTTAATTTTACTCCCATCTTTAAGAAACTGAACTATACACCCCTAGAAAGTGGAAAGCCTGGGTTCAGCCTAGTTTGGCTAGTTCCAAAACCAGTTCATCACACCCACTGTCACCCGGGGCCGCAAGGATCTTCCCAAGAACTCTTACCCTTGCTGTTCATGTCCCAGAATTCTGTCCTCAATTTGGCTTTGAGAGGCTGAGAGTCTTTTTCAGGGGGAAACAAGGGGGAGAGCAAGATTTTAGTCTATGAGATTTTAAACACCCAAGAAATGTTTACCCTCGGGGTGGGATTCTTTCTCCCTTTGACACTCTTCTTGGGGCGGAGAGTACACCTCATTTAGGAAAATGGTATTGGGTGATGAGATGCAGATGCAGAAAGAGGCAGCTTCCCCTGAAACAGTGCAGAGGGAGGGTTGCCCATGGCAGCATAAAGCCCAGCTGCCTGCAGACACTTTGCCTGCAGCGTCCAAGAAAACCCTGCCTCTTCATTCCGCCTGAGCCCGCGCAGAAGAAATGCAACGATTGAATGGATGGGAAGTGGGCAGGGAGAGCTAAAGGATTAGTGATTCCAAGGGCAGTGGAGGGAAGGCATAGAGAGGCTTTCCAAAGGGAGGCAAGTATTTTTTAATCTCTTAACTGCAAAATAGGTGATGCTAAAGCATGGCTTCAAACGCTTAGATGGAAAGACCCGTCTCCACTTGGTTGCTGGGCCAAATGGAAGAGGAGAGCCCTTGATCTTTGGGTTGGAGTGGTTAGATGGTGTCTCTCAAACCCCGGAGAAAGGACTGTTTGGCCCATGGCAGACCTTGTCTCACCTTGACTTTGAGCGTCTACGTGACCTACTGTCGGGGGGGTTAACTTTGGATTGTTCCAGCCCTCCCTTCTCGTCCTTGTTACTTTAGTTTTTGTCTTTTTTTTTTTTGTCATTTTAGGGCCGCACCCGCGGCATGTGGAGGTTCCCAGGCTAGGGGTCTAACAGGAGCTGTAGCCACCGGCCTACGCCGCAGCCACAGCAACGCAGGATCCAAACCGCATCTGCAACCTACACCACAGCTCACGGCAATGCCAGATCCTTAACCCACATGGCGATGCCAGGGATTGAACCCGCAACCTCATGGTTCCTAGTCGGATTCGTTAACCACTGAGCCACGATGGGAACTCCTTGTTACTTTAGTTTTAGAGTATGTGGAGCATGAGTATGCTTCCAAAAGTCAGAACTGGACTGAACGGTATCCTCAGTGAAGCCTTTCTCCTTTCCGCCCTTCCCTTCCAAGTTCATTGTCTTCTGGCTAACCCTTTGTATTTCTTTTCGAGACAGATTAGCTGCACACATGTAGGTGCATTTTCTTTTTTCTCTTCTAACACAAAAGGTAGCATTCTCTACATGCCTTTTTGCACTTTTCTCTTTTCACTTAACCTCTCCTAGAAATCACTCTATAATCAGCTCGTAGAGTTCCTTATTTCTTTTTACAGCTACCTCATCATCCATTATGGGTAAATACCAAGGCTTACCCTTACCCAGTTTTCTCCATTAAACTCTCCTCGGTGTCCTCATTTGAGGGGTGTCCTGTGTTTTCTGATGAACACTGCTTCAGATTAGTAAGCCCTGTTCTCTGGCTGGAATTTTATATCATTGCTTTGTTTCTCACTTTGACTTTATCTTCTCTTGGCGGCCAGTGATATTGGTTTTCCTTCCATGACGTGAAATGTATTTTCCCTTTAAGATAAGAGCATTTCAGTGTGAAGATTATAGCCGAAGTGGGACACGGTTATAGCAAAAATTATATAGACGGTACACAAGCCATCTCTTTTGAGACACAGAGCTGAAAAGTCTGGCGTTTGAAGTCAGACCAACTTGGCTAGAATTCCAACTAGATGGAGTTGTCCTGAAGATGAAATGAGATTGGGAACGCAGAGTACTGGGCCGTGCATGGGGATCTGTTCATAGTGGTGTCATGTTTACATATAGAGAAGCATGCATATCATTCTCCACCCAGAGAGGTAGAGTGACTCACCCACGGGCACACAGCAAGTGGCAGAAAATCTGGAGCTTAGAGGGCAGGCACCTGGCTCCATGCCCTGTGTTTTTCCACAGGACCATGGGTCTGGCTGCTTTGTGTGCTGAGGAAATGCTGTGTCAGCTCTGGCCCTGCTCATCGCTCTGCAGTCTGTCTGGCTGGAGTGGTCAGCCCTCATGATCCTGGTTTTTTGGAAGCTGGAGCAAAGACCTTTGCATCTGGCCAAGTTCGTGTTTCAGAGAGAGGTGCTAAGGATACATATTTTCCCCCTGGGGTTTTGTAAACTCAGAGAGGGGAAGAGTGGCCTAATTCACCAGTGAATGAATAAATGAATGAATGAATGAATGAACGAACGGATTGATAGATGTGTGGATGAGTGAATGAATGAATGGTTGGATGAGTGAATAAATGGATGGATGGATGGATGGATGAGTAAATGGATGGATGGATGAGTGAGTGAGTGAGTGAATGAATGGGTGAGTGAATGAATGGATGGTTAGGTGAGTTAATGAATGGATGGATGAGAGAATGGATGAATGGATGGGTGAATGAGTGAATGGATGGATGAGGGAATGGATAAATGAGTGAATGAGTAGATGAATAAGGGCATGAATGAACAAGTGAGTGAATGAATGATGCCCTCATGTCATCTGAATATTCCTCAATCAGCTGCAAGTTGACTCCCTGTGGTATCTTCTCCCCCTGCCCGCAGCACCCACCTTTGGAGTCTAGATCTGGTCTGGTCTTGGTTAACTTGCTCCCGACGGGGTGTTCTGTCCTTCACACATACTAGTCAGGAGCCTATTACGTACAAAGCACATGACTAGGAGCAGAGAGCGCCCAAGAATAGACAGGAAGGAATAAGAGTTTACCTTTCCTCTACTCAGGACAGTCCTAGCATACCTAAGCCACCCATGGTGCATGGGTCGCCCAGGGGAGCCCCCAACACTGCCTTGCCTTCAACGCTCACAGCCATCGTGAGATGCCTCACATAGCCGTGCTGTGACCAGGTGTGTCCCGCGAACACGCCCATCCTCACAGCTACACCAGGAAGCAGGTGCTAGCATTGCCTCACCTTCCAGATGTGGCTGCTGAGACTCGGGGTCTTGCCCAAATGTGCTCCATGCTGTGTGCTGTCACTTGCTAAGAGCAGGGTTAAGACCCAGCCCCCGTGGCCCCAGATCCCAGGTCGTATCCTATCAGGCCTGTGTGGAGTGGTCGTTAAAGGATGTGCTTGCGAAGGTGGTAAGAGGCAGCATGAGATGTGCAGCCACACACTTGCTTTAACTTAAAAGGCAATTATGTTTCTTGAAGGATTTAGTGTGTTGCAATCTTGGCGCCTGCGTTTCTCTTAAATTGAGTTAAAGTACCATACAAGTAGTATGGGGACAAAAGAGAGGAAGCGAGGAGATGGACACAGAGAGAGGGAGAGGTGGAGGGGGGAGCGGGGAGAAACACAAGCTTAAATGCTAGCGTCATAGCAGCGTTGAAGGATGGCCACGGTTTGGCTGAGGCAGATGTTGCATGGAGCCAACATTATAGGGGAAGGAACTGTGGACATGGCTGGTGGCAAGAGGACAGTTGAGGACACAACTGAAGAATTCTCTAGTCTGGTGTTGCCTGTATGTGCCGACTTTGACTGGCTCTGTTGGTGGAGATTCTGGTGCGTGACCGTCTGGGGCCCGTTCTTCAAGATGCTGCAGCAGTCTTCCTTCTGATGTTGGACCCTGAAGCTTCTCAGTTCATAGCCTCCTGCCACATGTCTCTTCTGTCCCTTTGTCCTCCAGTGTTCAAGACAGGACTCGCTGGGAGTGCTAAGAGCATGCAGAAGTCGCATGAACAGAGACAAATGTTCCCAGCCCAGGATCATTTTGTGGCTAATATTCTGTCATTCCTGGGTGAGTGGCAGTGGGAATGGGCATCCAGGGTCCATCACTGTCATCCCCGGTGGCCCTGGAGGTGACAAGTTCCTTCTTGCTGGGCCCATGTCAGCCAGGTGACCAGACAACTGCATTTCCTTTATTGGAAAGAAACAAGAATTTTTTGGCAAAGTGCTTTCTTGTGTCAGGCCATTTTCTTTCTTTCCTTCTTTCTTCCTTCCTTCTTTCCTCTGTCCCTCCTTCCTCTGTCCCTCCTTCCTCTCTCCCTCCTTCCTTTCTTTCTTTTTCTTTTTCTCTCCTTCTCTCTCTCTCTCCCTTTCTCCCTTTCTCTCTCTCTTCCTTCCTTCCTTCCTCCCTCCCTCCCGTCCCCCCCTTCCTTCCTTCCTTCCTTTCTTTCTTCCTTCCTTCCTTCCTTCCTTTCCTGTGCCCACAGCATGTGGAAGTTCCTGGGCCAGGGATTGAATCTGCACCCCAGCAGTGACCTGAGTCGAGCTGCTGCAGTGAAAACACCAGATCCTTAACCTGCTGTGCCACAAGGGAACTCCCTCAGTCCCTTTTGTCTGAAGCAAGGAATGTCATGACTTTCCTATTCGCCCTCTTTGTTGAGCACACAAAGCTAAGGGCTTTGCCCTTTTCCATCTTCTTTGCAAAGTGGGCCTTTCAAGAATGGTAAACAAGTAAAGGACTGCTGTTTGCACCCTTTACAGAAGGACTTGGCACTTCTGATCTATAATGTAACCACTAGGAGGGACAGCTGTTCGCTGGCATCAAGTGATCACTGAGCGCCGTGTACAGCTGAGCGATCCGGAGTCACGGAAGAGAGCCAGGCAGATGTGGATCTTCCATTGTTCAGTTCAGCCCACGTTGCATTGTGTTATGTGGTCTCTGTGGTCCTATATGTCCATCACTCAAATTAGGTAGCATCTTAGCCTTCCATTTTGGTCTCTGTGGTTCTGTTTCTCCATCACTTAAATTACGCAGGATCTTGCCCTTCCATTTTGCACAGTGGTGACTGTGCCCTCAGGACTTCCAAGGTGTTGGCCATATAATTTTTAAGCCACCGCTGTGGTTGTCACCCCCACTTCTTGGCTGCACTGAGGCATTGGTCCCAATGGCAGAGACTCTGCAATTTGGGGTGCAAGATGACAGGATGGGAAGACCCCAGAGTTTGCAATGGGATTGGTGCTGCCTTGGGTGTGTTGCTCATCTTACCATTTTGCTAGGATTGTGGGGACAACCATATTTGCCTTTGACCCCCTCTTTTTTGGCTGCACCCGTGGTATACAAAAGTTCCCAGGCCAGGGATCAAACCCATGCCAGCAGTGACAACACCAGGTCCTTAACAGCTAGGCCACCAGGGAACTCCTCCTTTCACTCTTAAACTGCAGATCATTAAATCAATTTAGGGCATGGTGACCAATCATTTAGAAATGAAATAAACTAGAATGGAGTGGAGCAGAATATGCCATGGCGTGCTACCCACAGTGTGTATAGTCTGAAGGAAGGTTTCCACGCATATAACATATATCATGCATTGCAACATAAAATGCATTTGTGACTGTGGGTGAGATGCGGAAGATTAGAGGTAGGCAAGCCCTACACACATAGCCAGTGATCAGATTATCATGTTACCACCTCCATCTTCATCCCCTCCATCTCCAGAGAAGCCAGGAAAATCCATGGATGTCTGTCTACATTGAGGCGGAGATTCCCCTGATCTCACAACTGCCCAAGGACGGCTCGGGTGGCCGAGCCTGTGCTCCTTAATGCTGCTGACCGTCAGAACTGCCTGGAGATGCCCATTCAAAGGCAGGTAGCAAAGATCAGCACCAACTCTCTGAATCAAGGTCTTGAAGGAATCAAGTGCCTTGCAGGCGTGCTCTGCCCAGAGCTCCCTTGCACTTCATACCTGGCGTCTTCTCCCTGGTTAAGAAGGACCGAAACAGCAACGGGTGTGTCAGTGATCACCGAACAGCTGTGCCTCGGCTCAGATGAGAGTGGCATCTGCTTGGAACAGAACATCTTGTTACTGAATCCCTTTTTTTCTGGCAGTTCAAGCAAGGAGGGACATTGAGTAGAAATGTAGTCCAACACCTGTCATGAACTGGAAAGTTAATCGTGCTAAGAGTTGGCAAAATAGCCTCTACAGCCTGTTACCAGAATGACCTTTCTTCAGTGCTGCTCTGATCTCATCTGTCTCATGGTTTTAATCCTTTCATGGTTGCCTGTTCTTTGTAGGACAGACATGGATTTCCTTGGTAAGACCTTCAGAACCCTCCCTCATCTGATCCTTACTCACTGCCTTTGCTGGTCTTCTGATTGTCTGGCTTCATCCTTACACCCTCTTTCCTGAATAGGTGCAGTGTCTTCAGTGGGCTTCGTTGTTTTATGTGTCCTTGCCCCTTCGAATGCCCTTTCCTCTGCTTGGAATGTGTCTTGCTGTCTTGAGCACCTGCTGAATTTCTGTTCGTTTTTCAGGACTCGGTTCACCTCTTTGGTGAAGGCTTCAAGGTTAATTACCTCTTTCATAGAACACATGTGAACCTGTGGGAGATGTTCATAAATACCCAGTTGTGATCAATTGTAGTCAATTTATTTTGTTGCCTGAAGGCATCTCCAGGTGGGTATCTACTAATTATGATATCGACTGAATGAAAAAAAATGCCAGCCAACTTTTAGTGAAGACCTACTAAGTGCAAAGTTAAAAAACCCAGGTATAGACCAGACTATATTTTGAGCCTCCAAAATATCCCTATCCTAACCCCTTTTTATGGCAAAAGGAACTTTGTGTATGTGAATAGGTGAAGGCTCTTCCAATTATAATGCTGGGAGTCCTAGATTATCTGGCTGGGTCTGAAATGTAATCACAAATGTCCTTATAAGAGGTAGCAGAGGGCGTTGGTAGCAGAGGACCTAGAGATTCCCATACTAAGTGAAGTCTGTTAAAAATGAAAGACAGTTACCATATGAGATCACTTATATGTGGAATCTAAAGTATGGCACAAATGAACTTATTTAGGAAACGGGAACAGACTCATAGACATAGAGAACAGACTTGTGGTTGCCGAAGGGGGTGGGGAGAAGTGGGGGAGGGAAGGGTGGGAATTTGCAATCAGCAGATGCAAACTATTATATAGAGCATGGATAACCCACGGGGAACTATATTCGGTATCCCATAATAAACCCTAATGGAGAAGAATATGTAAAAGAACACATATAGGTATAACTGAATCACTTTGCTCTACGCCAGAAAGTTACACAATGTTGTCAATCAACGATGCTTCAGTAAAAAATAAATAAATAAATAAATTAGGAAACCATGAGGTGGCAGAGGGAGAGATACAAGGCCATGCGAGGGCTGATGCAAGGTGCTCCAGCGCTGACCCTGAAGGTGGAGGAGGGAACCGCGGGCCAGGGACTGCGGTGCTAGAGGCTGGAAAAGGCAACAGAACAGATTCTCCCTCAGAGCCTCTGCAGGGAGAACAGCCCTGCCCGTACTTTGGTTCCAGCCCAGGAAACTGCTTTTGGACTTCTCACTTGCAGAAGCTCGAGAGAAGAAATTGGTGGTGTTGCAAGGCGCTGAATGTGTGCTAATTTGTTACAGCAGCCGTTGGAACCGAATGCATCAGTTAATGTGGATTATAGGGCAAAACTGACCGATGGTGGTTACAGGGGAAGAGTAAAACAGAGCAATGCTTCTCAATTTATTTATTATTATTATTATTGTTATTATTAGTTTTGCTTTTTAGGGCCGCACCCATGGCATATGGATGCTCCTAGACTAGGGGTCAAATCAGAGCTACAGCTGCCATCCTGTTCCACAGCCATAGCAACGTGGGATCCACGGCGAGTCTGCGACCTACACTACAGCTTATGGCAACACCAGATCCTTCACCCACTGAACAAGGCCAGGGATAGAACCCGCAACCTCATGGTTCCCAGTCGGTTTTGTTTCCACTGAGCCATGATGGGAACTCCCTCAATTTAAAGATGTATAAGAATCCCTGGGAATGATTACAATGAGGATCCCGAGTCACTAGGTCTGGGGAAGCGTCTGACACTCTAGGCATCTCACCAGCTCCCATGCTTTGAGTAGCAACGGACTAGAGAGCATGGGCTGCACATCAGCTACACTGATCAAGGTGCGGAGGTAGCTGTGGGCACAGAGTTCTAGAGGCAGAAATCGGATGGGCAGGTGTCTGTGCAGTGATGGCCCCGGAATGGGGATCTGTGGCCCTGCTGGTGGGGATTCTGGGGACCACTCACTTTTACTGCCTTTGTTACTCCCGACAACCTCACAGGTGAGGTACTTTAATGCTTCTTTGATGGACAAGCACAAGGCCTACAGGATTAAAGGACTTTGGCCCCACCCACATGGGGTCAGATGCCTCGGTGCAGAAGCATCTCTCTCCAGAATGAGTAGGGGTTTCCTTTACTTTCCTCCACCACCTTTTCTCATAATGGATGATAGGGAGTTCCCATCGTGGCACAGCAGAAATGAATCCGACTAGTGTTCATGAGAATGCCAGTTCGATCCCTGGCCTCCCTCAGTGTGTCGGGGATCTGGTGCTGCCGTGAGCTACGGTGTAGGTCAGAGGCAACTTGATCCCAAGTTGCTGTGCCTGCGGTTTAGGCCAGTGGCTGCAGCTGTGATTCGACCCCTAGCCTTGGAACTTCCATATGCTGCTGGTGTGACCCTAAAAAGCAGTCATAATAATAGTAATAATAGAATATATTTACATGTATATATCTATGCAACGGAGAGCTTCAAATCCCCCAAGGAAATATCATCATGTTACAGGAATTGAAACTGGACTTGCTGAGACCCAGGCTGAGAAGGAACCAGAGTTTTGCCAAGGCATTTTCTTAGGTGACATGACTGTCCAAATGCTGAGTGGGTGGAGTCCTGTGCAAAGCAGGGGTTTTGAGGATCGGAGGATGAGAAGTGCAGGGCATCCTCTTCCATTTGGTGGGTAGAGGAGAAAGTAGAGGGCCGAGGGTGAGCATTAAAACATCCCCAGGGGTCAAATCAGAGAAGCTAAGGTCGTCTGGCAAATCCAAGGAATGGGAACAGGGCCAAAATGCGAAGAGAAAGCACAGATCCAGACCTGGAATGACGCAGCAGTGGTGCCAGGAACAAAACAGGGGCTTCAGAGGGAGACCCTGTCCTTTACCCCTCCCCAGGCTTGTGGCTTGCACGGGGCTCCTTACCTGTGTATGGGGACAATTATACTCACGCTGTAGGTCTGGCAAAGATCAAAACTAATCTACATAAATCTCCAGCCATTCCCAAGTCATCATGAACGTGACTGGTGTCCTTCCAGCAGTCGAGATGTCTGTGGTTGGTCTTTTTTTTTTTTTTAATTTTTATTGGCGTATAGCTGACTTACAATATGTGCTAGTTTCAGGTGTACAGTGAAGAGAATCAGTTACACATAAGTCCATTTCTTATATTTATATGCATAACTGATTCACTTCACTGCGCACCTGAAACTAACACTGGGAGTCAACTACACTCCAACAATGTTTTTTTTAATTAGGAGGTTGGGATTAACATATACACACGACCATGGACAAAAGAGATAAGGAACAAGACCGATTGTATAGTACAGGGAACTCTGCTCAGTGCAGTGTGGTTGGTATTGATATGCTCTTGGTTTTATAGCCTCAGATGGAAGAGAAAGAATGACCTAACCTATGAGTTTCCCATAGAATTTTTCCAGGTTCTGAATGGCCAAGTATTAGCAAGCTTTAAACAAAAAAAGTGTTGGCATTGTTTTCACATGTGTGTGTGTTTTTTTTTTATTTTTATTTTTTTAGGCTATGCCCACACCATATGGAAGCTCCCGGGTTAGGGGTCGAATAGGAGCCACAGCCACAGCAACGCCAGATCCGAGCCGCGTCTGCGACCTACACCACAGCTCATGGCAACGCCAGATCCTTAACCCACTGAGCAGGGCCAGGGATCGGACCTGCATCCTCATGGATGTTAGTCGGGTTCGTTTCTGCTGAGCCACAATGAGAACGCCTTTGTGTCATTCTGTGGTGTAGAACATATAAGAAGTACTTGAATTTTTCCCAAATTGCTTGAGATCATTAGAAGTTAGGAGGAGAAGGAGAGAGTATGTTCGAGCAGAGAAGCTTTAATTTGGGGACAACATCTCTGATTGTTGGCTGTTATTAATGTGATGCGTGATACAAAAGCGGCTTCACTCTAATTCCTCCTGCACCCACCCTCTCAATATGCCATTTAGAGGCTTCTGTCCTAATCCCAAAGGCTGCTTTTTTGGACTGGGCAGCAGGTTTTATAGATCTTGGACGGCACTAGAGGAGGAAGGTTATTGTTGGCATTGAAGGGACAGTACTGTGGATTCATTATGAATGTGTTTTGTGGGGAGTTTCCATCGTGGCTCAGTGTTTAATGAACCCTACTAATATCCATGAGGATGCGGCTTCAGTCCCTGGCCTCACCTCGTGGGTTAAGGATCCAGCATTGCCCTGAGTTGTGGTATAGGTCACAGCCATGGCTCTGATCCCAGATTGCTGTGGCCATGGCGTAGGCCGGCAGCTTCAGCTCCGATTCGACCCCTAGCCTGGGAACTTCCATATGCTGTGGGTGCAGCCCTAAAAAGACAAAAAAAAAAAAAAAAAGTTTTAGAGTTCCTGTTGTGGCCTAGCAGGTTAAGAACTTGACGCTGTCTCTATGAGGATGCAAGTTCGATCCCTGACCTCACTCAGTGGGTTAAGGATCCGGCATTGCTGCAAGCTGTGACATAGGTTACAGATGCAGCCTGAAGCTGGTGTTGCTGTGGCTGTGGCTGTGGCCCGCGGCTGCAGCTCTGATTCTACCCCTGGCCCAGGAACTTCTATAAGCTGCAGGTTTGGCCATTAAAAAAAAAAAAAAAAAGGTAATTTTTTCAATTAGCTATCAATGGAGCCCCAGCTTTACTTGGAAAAGGTACTTAATCCCCTCAGAGTCTGTTTCTTCATCTGTAAACTGGGAATGGAACTAGACTCAGTCTACTTCATCATCTCTTGAGGCTTATAGAGGAAAATGCTAGAAGGGCGTTTAGATCTGAGGTCAGCAAACTTTCTCTGTAACAGGTCAGAGAGTAAATATTTTGGAGCTTCCTAGGTCACAGGTCTCTGAGGCAATATTCAACAGTATCAACACAGAGCAAAAGCAGCCACAGGCAATATGTAATTTAGTGGGTGTGGCTGTGTTCTCATAAAGCTTCATTGACCAAAACAGACCTCGGTCCATACTTTGTAATTCTCTGCTTTAAAGCGACACAGTAAGCTTTCAAAAGTGGTGGTAGTAATTACGATTCTTTGCTGTTGCTGTTAGAAGCATCATCACGGGGACCTAATCCTTACTCTTTGAGCTACCAGATTCGCCAGAATTGGGGCTGACCTCATTCATTTTTATCCTCTTTTGAGTAGTTGTTTTTGTGGAAATGCTGATGGGGAGAGGGGAGATTCATTTCTTTGGCCTTTAAATCTGACAAAAGAGTTCTGTTATCCAAGTGTTTTTGAGTATCACTTTTTAAATAAGTTTTAATGATTTCATTTTTATTGAGCAAAACTTAGTGTGACTGAGGATAGTCTGAGAAATAAATAATACCACGGTTCTTTTTTTTTCTTTTTTTTGCTTAATGAATTTTCTTTCAATTATGGGTGTACAAAAATCATCACAAGTCAGTTTGATAGCATTTGCGTCCCAAACCCTCAGTGCGTACGGTTCATTTTTTATACTAGCCCAGCCAAGATTCAAGTGCAGAGCTAGAGAACGGACAGAACAATTCACTGCACAGTGTAGATCAGCATAATCTAATTGTTTACTTTTCGCTCTCCCTGAGTCCTGAGTACTTAGAGCCAAGAGAATTTATCTGATGAATTTAGTCCAAGAAACATACTTTTTTTCTGGTCCTCCTAGCAGAGCATAAGCATTAATTCAACAGTGTTGTGTGTCCTCTGAACAGATATGGCCTTGTGTTCCAGCTGAAAAAGTTCATCACTGAGCTTTTCTCCTGATGTGTTATTATCTCAAGGCAATCTAACAAAATTAGTGAATTTGGTTAGATTGCCTTGAGTAGCAATTAAAAAAAGGATGAAATTCTTTGGTAGTCCATTTCCACGCTGTCATCTACTGAGCATTTTTTTTTTCCTTGATGTTATTCCTTGGGATCCTCTGAACTTAACACTGCCTAGAATTCTCGGGGCACAAAACTAAATAGTACTGTATTTCCCTCTACTTCCATAATATCCTTTCAAATGTCTGTAAATTTGCTGCCCAAACAGTGAAAACTACACAGGAATCTCAAAAGGAGTGACAGGAAAAGTCAAATATGTTGGTCATTAATACATTTAATGTTAGGGTTTCTTTGATTACTCGAGACGGAGACCTGGTTTAATCTAACTTCACCCCAAAATAATTTTAGGGACACACAACTGGGACATTCACTAAAGACTGATGGCCCAGGGCAGTGGGAAACCGTGTTGTGCACATCACAAGCACAGAGCCCTACTGTGCGTCATACATACCGTTTCTCTTACCTTTGTCTTTCCTGAGAGATTTGTTTTGTTTTGCTTTTTAATTTTGTTTTTATTGTAGTATAGTTGATTTACAAGGTTGTGCTCATTTCTGTTGTACCACTAAGTGGCTTTGTAATACACATATATATGTTCTTTTTTTGTATTCCTTCCCATTATGGTTTATCCCAGGAGATTGGATATAATTCCCTGTGCTGTAAGCAGGACCTCTGTTTATCCATTCTAAATGTAGTAGTTTGCCTCTCCTACCCCCAAAGTCTCAGTCCCTCCCTCTCCCTCCTACCTCCCCCTTGGCAACCACAAGCTTGTTCTCCTCGTCCATGGGTCTGTTTCTGTTTTGTAGGTAGGTTCATTTGTACCATATTTTAGATTTCACATATGAGTGCTATTGCATGGTATCTTCCTTTCCCTTTCTGACTTACTTTACTTGGTATGAGAATCTTTAGTTGTGGTCATGTTGCTGCAAATGGCATTATTTTCTTCTTTTTTATGGCTGGGTAATATTCCATTGTGTCTATCTACCACATCTTCTTAATCCATTCATCTGTCAGTGAACGTTTAGGTTGTTTCCAAGTCTTGGCTCTTGTGAATAGTGCTAGTCTTCCATGAGAGATTTGTTGGAGGTGGAACTGAAGTCTAAGTTTCTGGTATGGGGCCTTGTGTTCTTTGGCAAGCACTGAATGTCACCAGGTGTTATGGCCGCTGTACAACAGGTATAACTGGTTCAGTCTTGTGCATAGGATCATGAAGACAACTAAATGAGAAGCACTCTGTAAATACAAGTAATTATTCGTTCCATTTGAGTCCTTTTAGACTCACTTCTTTCCTGGAGGAGTAGATGGAAGAGGAGGCCACAGGAGAAGAGTGGCCTGATCAGTGTAGGCAGAGAAATGAAGTTTTCAAAAATCTATGATCCCCCAAAATGACCTGCTCTTAGTTTTATATTAAAGCATCTGTGGAGCCCTGGTGACCTAGCGGTTAAGGATTGGGAATTATCACTGCTGTGGCATAGAATCGATCCCTGGCCTAGGAGCTCCCACTTACGTAATGAAAAGATGCAGATTCCTTTTTTTAGTCATTGTATATATATATTGTGGTAACTAAATATATTAGTCATATATATTATATATATAATTTATATGACTAAATATATCAGTCATTTTATACACACACACACACACACACATACACACATATATAATTTTTAAATCAATATAAAAATCAAATACCCACATCTGGCCATAATTCAAACCTATACCCATAGCCTCAGTTTAGCATGCTTGTAACTGTCGAGTGGCCTTGAAATTTTACTTGATTATGAACTATTCTCCCCCATCTTGGCGGACCAGCTCAGGAAATGGCTTTGTAATAGAGATACGTCAACACTCTTTAAGACAAGTGAGTGGCAGGAACCTCAGAACCCAGGCACTCCTGAAGTGCCAGGGGGAATGGCGGGCACCGTTGTCGATGTTGTGCTGGGATTTCCTGTCTCAGAAGTTCCCAACAAGGCTCTGGTTCTTTGCTCAGCTTCCACCCATTATTCTAGACATTCTTCCTTGCGGTTTGATTTTCTCCCGAGGTTCTCCTGGCAACTTGATCGGTTCCACCAAGCTCTGACTTGCCTGTGCACTGCCAGGCCCCATGGCTGGCAAGCAACAGGTTACTTTCTCTGGACGTGGCTTGGACCCCATGTGAACTAATAATTGAGACTGGATGCCCAGTAGAGGAAGCAGTCACAGCCTCACATACAGAAAACCTTCTCAGACCTCTCTGCATGTTTTAGCCATGGCCGATGTGTAAGCAGGTCCTTTAAACAGAGTGGCGAGAGCAGTGTCGTGGGGCGTGCGAGGAATGGTGTGGGAGGGAGGACAGGAGCGAAATGAGCTCTCAGAGTTCCCCAGTGGCGTAATGGTTGAGGACAGGGCATTGCCACTGCTGTAGCTCAGGTGTGACACCTGGCCCTGGAACTTCTGCATGCCGAGGGTGCTGCCAAAAAAAAAAAGGAAAAAAAAGAGGATGGGGATGATCTCAAAGCCATCAGCATTCTCTCATGGTGTCGCCTGGTCAGCTAAGCCAGTGCCTGCCAAGATGTGTCTAGGATTAGGGTTATCTGAGCGCCCCAGCTGAATTCAGTAGCAGAAAATCTTGGTTTCAGAATTTGAATTTTTACTTCCTGTCTCTTTCCCTCCTCTCCCCCCCCACCCCCATTTAGGGATTAGTATTTTTTCTAAGTAAAAAAAAAAAAATTCTCTCTTCCTACTCAAACATTCCAAGTCCTTAAGCTTTATAGCCCCTTAAAATTTTTGTTTTAAAGGATAGTCATAATCCCTATCCTCTTTGAGAAGAGAATTGTATTTATTTTATTTTTTATGATTTTTCTGTTTTCTATTATATTACCTTTACAGTGTTCTACCAATTTTCTACTGTATAGCAAAGTGACCCAGTCTCTCTCTCTCTCTCTCTCTCTCTCTCTCTCTCTCTCTCTCTCTCTCTCTCACACACACACACACACACGTGTGTGTATATATATGTGTGTGTGTGTGTGTGTGTGTGTATATATATTTTTTTTTTTTCTTGAGAAGAGAATTTTAAACACCTTGGTGAATGTCCTTCTAAATAGAGAGGTGTAGGCAAAATTATTTGACAAAAATGGAGTCATATATATTTTTCTGAAATGCACACAATTTAAAGAGTTCACAAGTCATTGGGTGTCTAGATTGTTCTCATTTTTTCCTAATGTATACAAATGTAGAGCTGGGCTACTTAGAGTAAGTTAGACATTTTTTAAAATGAAAAAAAATCATTAGCAATTACAAAACATAATTAAAGATGCATACATGGTTACAAAACTGTCCCATGGTGAAACAAATGGTCAATATGAAAAAGTCCTAAAAATAAAAACTGAAATGCTTGGGAAGATTTTTTTTTTTTACCGAATCATTGATATGATTTCATTATTGTGCTGACCTACTTCTCTGTGGCCAGATGACTTGACTGTTAGTTTTCACAACAAAATTAATTCACTCATCTATTCAAGACGTATTTACTGAGTTCTTGGCAGAAAGTAAAATATGATAGAAGGCCCCCAATTCTCGGAATTTATGTTCTGAAGAGAGAGAGAGGGGAAGGGAAAAACAAACAAGTAAATAAAGAGAAAAAAATATCAGATACAAAAGTGGTGTGCAGAAAATGAAAATATGGGTGTGCAGGAGAGTGGTGTGGGGTGGGACTCTGCTAGCGAAGGACAAGCACTGAGAGAACTGATGATCAACTGAGAAGTGATCAACTGAGAAGTGTGATGATAAACTCTGCCAGTCATGCAAAGACCAGGGCGAAGACGATTCCAGAAAGAGGGGACAGTTAGTGCAAAAGCCTTGTGCTGGGAATGAGCTTGACATGTTTCAGGAGGACAAGGAAGGCCGTATCCATTTCGGTTCACTTGGGAAGCTGGAGAGTCCCAGGATGAAAAGGGTCAGAGGTAGAGAGGGTCCAGGAGATGCCAGTTTTGTCAACCAGGGAAGAAGGTTGCAACTTATTATAGGCACAATTGGAAGGTACTCGAAGGTCTTCAGCCATGAAGTGATGTGACCTTACTCATGGTTTCAAGAGGTCACTCAAGCTGTCGTGTGAAGGATGGAGTGCAGGGGGCGACACTCAACGTTAAGGCGAAGACGTGTTAGGAGACTCTTCCTGGTTTTGGAGGTGATGTCGGCTGGACCAGCTGCCATGGAGGAAGTGAGAAAACTGGATGAACTTGGGCTGTGAATTGGGCACAGAATGAACACAACTTGCTGAAGGAATGCAAGTAGGGATGTAGGGCAAAAAAGAGCCAGTGAAATTGCAGAGAACAGTTATTTTGTCTGGTAAGCATTTTTTTTTTTTTAATAGCACGTTCAAGCATTTATTATAATATGATGCATGGAGTGAGTTATTTTCTCTCATAATAATAATAATAGTGCATTCCATTTGTTAAGTACCTGCCGTGTGCAGGTCACTCTTTTCCTTACTGTGTGTGTAGTGGGAAGATACAAAGATGTACATTGAATGAAATTCTCTTCCTTTTACCTCACTTACTAAATTACAGAATGACCCCTGTTTTCCATATGGCCTGTGCCCCGCTGAGGATTGCATTGCCAAGGAAACAGACTGTTAAGCAGAGGCACTGTAGCTAAATCCTATTAAATGTGCAATAATTCAAACAAAATGGAGAAAGCCATCAAGCATTTGGGTTTGGAATATTGGTTTCCGCGTGGCCCCTTCCTAATGCCTAACCTTCCACCTAATAAGGTGCAGTGTTTAGAAGAGTGAAAGGTGTAATTCCACCCAGACTGCTGGACTTGTACATTCCTGCCCCAAATCCCTGCTCTGATCGTCTGAATTTTTAATTAATCTCCCCAAATGGTATTTTCACATAATGAACTCTCTGCATGCTGCTGGCTTCAAACAGGAGACAAAAAGTGATTCTTTTCTTTTCCTCAGTCAGAATTCTTTTCCTTTGTAAAACAGTAAGCAAAACTGCTTAATTGCCTGGATGTGTTCAAATGTAGCTGGAGAGAGTCCAGAATTAGTAATTTCAGAAGTAGACAGTGTTTAGAGACCAGCTAGTTCCAATCTGCTTCATACATAAGGAAGCTGAGGTTCAGAAAGACTGATGGACGGGTTCAAGGTCCCAAGGCGGATTAATGAGCAGCATGGAGGCCATTGCTCACTTCCTTTGGCTGGAGACCCAGCAGTGTCTCTCCCAAGAGGGTCTCAACCTGTTTCAAGGTTGTTGTTCTCAACACCTTTCTCCTAAAAGTCATGCTGCCTGTTCCTTTCGTATCAATTCTTTACAGCCAACTCTTTCACCTCAGGTCCACTGAGCCTTATTGTTCATTCTTATCCTGCCCCCTTCCCACGCCTCAAATGCAGCTTCTTACTCCAAGTCTTTCTTATCTTATCATTCACTCCCACCCCTGCTTCTCAGGCTCATCTGTCTCCTTACGAGATCAATGCACTTGCACATCAAATGTGTTTTGCACAAACAGATATTTTTAATCCAGTGTCCCTGGGTTTGGATATAAGGCTGTCTTCACTTTCACCCGGTTGTTTCATTAAAAAAGAAATAAAGGGGAAGTTCCCATTGTGGCTCAGTGGGTAAAGGGCCCAGAGTTGTCTCTCTGAGGATGTGGGTTCCATCCCTGGTCTTGCTCAGTGGCTTAAGGATCCGGCGTTGCCACTGAAAAGTGAGGTATTAAGCCAGTTACTGCAGTGAGCTGCTCAACTAGTGAGCCACTCCCAGGTCATTCTGGGAGCCAGGGAAGAATTACAGCTCAGAGTTATCCACCTGAGAGTCAAAGAAGCCGAGCTGTTGATATACACACTTCCACCAGCCATTGGTTGAAGGCTGATATAGGGATGTGAATTTTCTAGCACTTCCAACCTGCCTGCTATGGATTTAGAAAAAGTCGTCAGGCACAGCAGTACACGAATTGGCTGCTGGATGTGGCCTGGAGCTCATGGCAATGGCAGGGCCCGAGAGTTGTGGATGGAACACAGACTGTGTCTGCTGAAGGGAGAAAGGTGAATGTCAGGGGTGACCTGGGTTTCTGGGTTGAGCCTCTGAGATAAGAAACATTAGAAAGTATTGCTTGTCAGACATACCCAGGCCTGGGAATGGCAACAAGGCACAGCCATGGAATCCATGGAATTTCTCCTCCAGCAGCTGAGCTCGTTCGTGTGAACATCCACGGTTGTTCTCCAGGGAGTTGGCACATAGACTCTGCCTGCTTGGTCCTGACCTCAAGAGAACTGAGGGGACAGATCTGATAAACTGAGTTTGGGCAAGGTGCCAGTCCAGGCCGGTCAACAGTGCGCGGTTTCCATGTTACTGCTGAGACAGAGGGAAGAGCTGGTCCTCAGAATGGGTGTGGAGGGGGGCAGTGGGGGCCTTAAAAGTGGTAGGTTTTCATTTTCTAGCATCAGTGTAACAAATGACCACAGACTTGGTGGTTTTAGACAACAAAAGGGCATCCTGTAGCAATTCTGGAGGCCAGGAGTGCAAAGTCAAGGTGTGGGCAGGGCTGTGTGTCCTCTCAGGTCGCTAACAGAGGGGACTTCCTGGCTCCTTGCAGCTTCTTGGGGATGCTGGTGTCCTTGGCTTGTGGCTGTATCTCTCTAAACTCTGTCTCCTTATTCATGTGACACCCTGGGTCTCTGTGTCTGTGTGTCTTAAATCTCTCTCCTGTCAGTTATAAGGACACCAGTCACTGGACGTAGTCATTATAGTCATTTAGTCATTATAAGGACACTCGTCATTGGTGGGCCCTAAATCCAGAATGGTCTCATTTCAAGATCTTTAACTTACAAATGCTGGAGAGGCTGTGGAGAAAAGGGAACCCTCCTACACGGTTCGTGGGAGTGTAAATTGGTACAACCACTATGGAAAACAGTATGGAGGTTCCTCAGAAAACTAAATATAGAACTACCATATGATCCAGCAATCCCACTCCTGGGCATACATCTGGATGAAACTATAATTTAAAAAGATACATGCACCCCTGTGTTCGCTGCAGCACTATTCACAACATCAAAGTAATGGAAACAACCTTAATGTCCACTGACAGGTGAATGGATTAAGATGTGGTACATATATGAGAAAAAGAATGTATATATATGTATGACTGAGTCACTTTGCTGTACAGCAGAAATGGACAGAACATTGTAAATCAACCATAATAGAAAAAATAAAAATCTTAAAAAGATATGGCACATATATACAATGGAATACAACTCAGTCATAAAAAAGAATGGAATAATGGTGTTTGCAGCAACATGGATTCAACTAGAGATTCTCATACTAAGTGAAGTAAGCTAGAAAGAGAAAGACAAATACCATATGATATCACTTCTATATGGAATCTAAAGTATGGCACTAATGAGCCTTTCTACGAAACAGAAATAGACTCACAGCCATAGAGAACAGACCTGTGCTTGCTAAGGAGGGAGTGGGATGGACTGGGAGTTTGGGGTTGGTAGACGTGAAACATCACATTTAGAATGGATAAGCAATGAGGTCCTACTGTACAGCACAGGGAACTATATCCAATCTCTTGGGATAGAACATGATGGAAGATAGTAGATAAAAAAGAATTATATATATATATGAATATATTATATGTGCATGACTGGGTCACTGTACTGTAGAGCAGAAATTGACACAGCACTAAATCAACTATACTTTAATAAAAATAAAATAAAAAACGAATGAATTCATTAATAGAATTGAATAAAAATAATAAGACAGTTAAAAAGATCCTAATTAGCGCTGCAAAGGCCTTATTTCCAAATAAAGTTACCTTCACAGTTACTGGGACTGGTCGGACTTTGATGTCTTTTGGGGGCCACTGTTCGATTCACTACAGGGAGCTGAGCTAGATCGGTGTGTTTACAACCGGTTAGCAGTGCTAGCGAAACTCTCTTCAATTTATCATTTGATGTTAAGCCATACGGATTTACAGTCAGGAAAAAAAAATGTAGCTTCCTTCTTAGAATGTCTTTTTGGCTCCACGGGATGTAGTAGATTTAGAAGGAAAACCCCAAGCTGTCGTGGAAGGAGATGAAATGAGCCCGGAGGACAGTCTGTTCACAAAGTAATAAGGAAACCCACACGAACGAAGAAGGTCGAACAGAATGACCAGAAGAAAAACTTGAAGTTTCACATGGGAAATAAGTGCAAAAGAGAAAAAAAAAGGAGACACAGTTACTGCTGGCAGTCATGATGGAGTGAGGAATAAAGACTTGAAGACATAAAATGAAAAATGAGGGGAGTTATAGTCAAGGAAATAGCAAACCAAGGCTACCTCCATAAAATAAAAATTTATGGACTTGAGTACGAGCCCCTTAAAAAGGATCTTTAAGTTGTTTCAGGAAATATTTCTTCTTCTTCCAGTTGTTTCTAGTGGAATCTCTGACATAAGTGACTTGCTTAAGTCAAAGATGTTTCCACCAATTATTGGCCAACTAACTTTTCAAGTCTAACATCATGGGCTTACTCCTCAGCATGCACGTGGGCCAGAAAGAGTGCCCGAGTATCGATTATCTTTTGGCGTGGTTCAAATGCTTTGGAAAATCTAGTATTAGCTCAGCTACTTCAGCAAACCACACAAATCATAGATTGCTGGCCATCAAATTAGATGCCACCTTTGGCTGGACCATTGGATCCTCAGTGTGTTCGCCAGAGGTCAGGGAGAGTGAGCCTGAGGGGTCTCGGGGTGTGTGGATCTGTCCCTCCCAGGGTCATGGCTACAGTGAGCACAAAGATAGCCATATATATTAAACAGGGCTGTACAGGGTGCCATGAGGCTGTGTCCAGGCTATGAAATGCGGGTGGGTGGTGGAGGGGGCAGTGAGGAATTAACTCTGAGGTCTGGGTAGTGTAGAAGGCAGAAGGAGGTGGCGGGGTGGTGATGGGAGGGCAATCAAGATTTCTTTTCTTTTTCTTTTTTTTCTTTATTTTTAGGGCCGCACCTGCGACATATGGAAGTTCCCGGGCTAGGGGTTGAATCGGACCCGCAGCTGATGGCCTACGCCACAGCCACAGCAATGCGGGATCCGAGCCACATCTGTGACCTACACCACAGCTCACAGCGATGCCTGATCCTTAACCCACTGAGCGAGGCCAGGGATCGAACCCACGATCTCATGGTTCCTAGTCGGATTCGTTTCCGCTGAGCCACAGGGGAACTCCCAAGATTTCCGAATGGAGTCTCCACAGCCCTCAGGAGGAACCCCAAGTGTGGCGCATCTAAGACTGCTGGACCAGGGGACGGTCACTTCAGTGATTTTATCAAAATCTGGTGCTACCCCCAGATAAGAAACCCACTGGAAACAATAAAAAGACTTGTGTCATATTTAATCATCTTGGCCAAGGGTAGAGGAATGTTGCCTCCTCTCAGCTCTTTAACCGAAAAGTTGGCACTGTGAAAGCAGGGGTACAATTAGCAAGTATGCCAGCAGGTTCGCAGTTTAATTAATACGTTCCATTTTAATTAAGATCGCTGTTGCTAATTAGTCATTTCCCTGTGTGCAGCAGCAGCTGGGGAAGCTGCAGGACACGAGGAAGGCAAACGTAAACTTGCCTCTCTCCCAATTCGGTAAGTTTGTTCTGGAGTTCCCATCATGGCTCAGCGGGTCGAGAACCCAACTAGAATCAAGAGGATATGCCTTGGATCCCTGGCTTCGCTCAGTGGGTTAAAGGATCCGGTGTTCCCTAGCCTGGGAACATCCATATGCCAAGGGTGTGGCCCTAAAAGATTAAATTAAAAAGAAAAGTAACTTTGTTCTGCTTCTCCTTTCCTGCATGGCCATTCGAGGGAAACATAAACTTGACCTTTCGTTCTTGCCTCTGTGGATGTGAGCCTCGTATTGGAGTAAGTGGGAAGGGTACAAGTGGGCTTTGAAATTCCCATTGGCTCTGCCATTTATGAACTGTGTGACACGGGGAGATACTTAAATCTCGAATCATCCAATTTTCCTATCTAAAAATAGGAGAAATATGGAGTTCCCACTGTGGCTCAGCGGGTTAGGAACCTGACTAGTGTCCATGAGGATGTGGGCTCGATCCCTGGCCTCACTCAGTGGGTTGGGGATACGGCTTTGCAAGGAGCTGCTGGGTAGGTCACGGACGCAGCCCGACTCCTGCAGTGCTGGCAGGTGCAACTCCGATTCGACCCCTAACCTGGGAAGCTCCTATGCCCTAAAAAGACAAAAAAAGTGGAGGGGGGATAATAGTGCTCACTGCAGAGATTTGGTAGAGGGTTAAATGAAACAGTCGAAAGGGAAAGGTCAGGTATATATAATAGGTGCTTAAGGAAAAAGTAAGCCCCGTCATCATCACCATCATCCCATTTGCCTGGGGAGCACAGCTCAGCCACCATCTCTTCTTTGATGACTTCCCTGAGTCCCAAATCTGGTCCGTTCTCTCCATTTCCATGTGTTTATTCCTACCATTGGACTGTGTATTTTTTTCTGTCTTTTTATGGCTGCACCCGTGACATATGGAGGCTAGGGGTCTAATCGGAGCTATAGCTGCCGGCATACGCCACAGCCGCAGCAACATGGTACCTGAACCGCGTCTGCGACCTACACCACAATTCACATAACACCGGCTTCTTAACCCACTGAGCGAGGCCAGGGAACTCATGGTTACTAGTCAGGTTCGTTAACCACTGAGCCATGACGGGAACTCCGGACTGTATTTGAGTCTTCCACTTACTTGGGTGCCCAGCTGCTGCATGCATCTCATCAGCAAGCAATTGTGTGCTTAAAAAAAAAAAAAAAGATTGAAATGAAAATAGTAATTTTCAAGGATATTGCATATTTTCAAATGGCTACCAAGGTAGTAGGACGTAAACAGTTATTAAATCATTTATCTGTAACAACATAACAAAGTTATTAGGTGTTTCTTTTGGTTTAGATGTTCTGTGAAAAAAATTACTGAGATGCCAAGGGTACTCATTGTGAACTAAAAATATTCAGGACCTTCTGGTACAGGAAAATGATGATATTCAGAACTAGAGGAATAACAGTGCTTATGGTTATTGTTATAATGTAATCTCACAGTTATTAGTAATACCATAATTACTAGTTAACAGGTAATTGAGCCCTTACTCTTTGCCAGGCATTGTTCCGAGCATTTGAGTGGCTTTAAGTAAAGGGGTCGCAGACGCTCCTTTATTTCCCTCACGGCCCTAAGATAAAAAGTCTCTCTCTCTCTCATGTTATCGAAGAGGAAACTGGGACTTAGAATCAGTAACTTGCTAACAGCCACTGAATGGGCTGATGCTGGAGCTGGGATTCAAATCTAGGCATCCAGACTCCAAAGTCACACTAAACCCACCTGCTCACCGAGGCCACAGGGATGAGAAGGAGAAAGAGCTGAGCTTCCGGGGTGGCAGAATCCACAGAATTTACAGATTTTAAGGACTGGAGACTGAGGATTTTGGGGAATGTTCATCCAGCCCACTCTTCAGAAATCCTCCCCACCCAGAGCCGGCTGACGCAGGGGGCTGAGGGAAGCACTTGCAACTGTGGCCCTGACTCTGACCCCTGCCCTTGAACGTGTCTGCAGGTTCCCGGAAAGGGACCCAAGCAAGGCCGAATGGGGCTTCCCCTGGGGAATTAAGGGCCACAGCACTGAGTTTCCGTTGCTTTTTTATTGGTCACTTCCATTGGATGGTTATTGTCCTAATAATGACAGGATGCAAAATGAAGGTTCACAGCCCCTTGCTTTTGAGGTACCTGCTACCTCTGTGGGTTGACCCCCATTGCTATGTTTCTTGAGGCTGGTTTGCTCAATTGTTTTGCCTATCGGTACTCTGGCAATACCTTCCTCCTTTCATTTGAGCCAGACTTGTCAGACTTCTGTCCCTTCAAACCAGTGGTTATTTAACTAGAACCCTGAACACAGATTCCATGAAATAGAACACTGCGGGGGGCGGGGGGGTAGTACTTTCATCACTAATTGTCTGGCCCTTTAAGCTGGGGGGGCCATGGATGTCATTCGGAGTGTAGACTTCAGGTGGGCCACCTCCTGTTAAAAACCAGGCAGGTCGGGGGCGTTTCCATTGTGGTTCAGTGGTAACAAACCCAACTAGTATCCATGAGGATGCAGGTCCGATCCCTGGCCCCATTCAGTGGGTAAAGGATCTGGCGCTGCCGTGAGCTGTGGTGTAGGTCACAGGTATGGCTCAGATCTGGCACTGCTGTGGCTGTGGTATAGGCTGGCAGCTATACCTCTGATTTGATCCCTAGCTTGGGAACCTCCATATGCCACAGGTGCAGCAATAAAAAAGGGAAAAAAAGGGAAGAAAAAAACCCAGGGAGGTCTGTGGAGTTCACATAAACAAACAGTCTGAAAGGCGGCTTTCCGTACTGCCAGAGAGGTCAACCGTCTACCCTGCAATTATACCGCTGTCAGATTGTAAACACACATTTGCAAATGCCTCTGTAATTGTTCGGAAACAGTTTAGGCCTGTTCATGCAGCACTTGTTACAGAATGTTAATGGGGAAGCTTACCCAGCAACTGTTTTCTCGGTTGGAGCCAGACTTGCGTCATTTCTACATTTATGGGTATAAAGCACAGATCGAATACTTTCCTCTGCCAACTCTCAGAAAAGAAGAACTCGGAACCAATGGACAGTTGTGTGGTTGATTGCCGGGTTTAGTGTGGGCATCACATTTGCAGCTCTAACACAGTCTTATTAAAAATGGTCTGGAGTTTCTGTCGTGGTGCAGTGGAAATGAATAAAACCAGGAACAATGAGGTTGTAGGTTCGATCCCTGACTTCGCTCAGTGGGCTAAGGATCCGGCATTGCCGTGAGCTGTGATGTAGTTCGCAGATGCGGATTGGATCTGGCATTGCTATGGCTGTGGTGTAGGCTGGCAGCTGTAGCTCCGATTAGACCTGTAGCCTGGGAAATTCAATATGCCACAGGTGCAGGGGGCCCTAAAAAGCCCCCCCGCAAAAAAAATAAAGAAAGAAAATGGTCTGACTTTTTAAAAAAATCTAGTAACAGTACAATGAGGAACTACTATCATACAATTGAGGTTACGTGGCTTTTTTTAAGACCCTCCCTGATCTGGTGCAGGGTGACTAATACCATAATTAGACAAAGAAATCCCTGCTCACTCTAAAGCATGATATACGGAGATGCCCATGGAGGAAGGGGTGGATTTTAAGCCATGCGATTCAGGATGTTTGTCTCTTTGACTTTTGAATTGGGGATTGTGCTTGAAGTCGGTGTTTTTCTCCTTCCATATGGAGACAAATGCCATCTCTTCTGATTGTAGGCATATGGGTCCTTCATATTCCTTCATTTCAGCTACACTGGACGATGACTGCCAACCCCCAGAAGCACCCAGAGCCCTCCTGTGCACGTCCCTGAACCCATTTGTTAAATGTCAGATCATCCTGAATTCTAACTGTTGGCAACACCTCAAGTTTCGGTGAATATCCATTCAGCCCTTTTCAAATGGTCTGGTGTATTATTAGGGTTATAGCTCTCTTCTCACAAAGTGACCCCAGATTATAGTGGCAGAAGTGACATCATGTTACTCTTCTCCCATGTAACAGTCCCAAGCCAACAGCCATGAATGGCAGTTTGCTTTGCTCCACAGAGTCATTCAGAGATCCAGGCTCTTACTATCTTTTGGTTCTGCTTTTCCTGCAGGAGTTGTCTTCATTTGTGTATAGTCAAGGCTGGGTTGCAGATAAATTATGGAAAGGGTTTGAAAAAGAATCCAGGGAAGCTGGCTTATATCTAAAGGTGGAGTTGGCCAGCAAGAATGATTTTCACTCTCATCCCACTGGCCTAAATTAAGTTTCACGGCTGTATTTAATTGCACTGGAACTTAGGCAGTGCTGTCTCTACCTGGGGAGCTTTGGGCTCAGCTTTCACTCTCTTGCCAAGGAGGAAAAGGAAGATAGGTTGTGGTGGCTGGTCAGAAGTTTCTGGCACATGTCACAACAGATAGAAAGAGATGTTACCTCTTACAAATAAGATGAATGGCACATGGTCATCTAGTCGACAGAATTTATTAAGTGCCTACACTGTGCCTGATCCTTTGCTTACATGTGTAAGAAAAATAATGTTGACATATTGTAAATTGATGCAACACTAGAGCCGTATTTTTCGGCTTTTGAAAGACTTTTGCCTTTTTTGATGAGAGAGGGAAACTAGAGAAAAAGACAAGGCTTTCCCCTTCGTATTGCAAGAAAACTATTCCCACCTGTCGAATTCCCGTGGTGGGGTACTGACCTTCTGTGGATCAGCACACACAACACAAACACTGCTTAGATTGTCAATTGTTAATTGGATTTTGGTCTCATCAATCATAACTTGCTCGTAGCATGTTTATAATGCTTTAGGAAAGTCTCTTCAGAGGATGCTATCAGATCGCTGAGATTAAATTCCATCTCAAAGGTGGGCTTTTCCCCCAAAATAATTAAGGCGACGAGCAAGGCACATTTCGCAGTCATTCCCCTGATACAGTAAGTCACCCCGTCTTCAGGGTTCGTGTACTTAAAGCAATGCACAATACCACAGTAACCAGGTTGGGTCACATGACTCTGATGATAGAAACGGGGATGCAGGAAATATTCCAGTGGCACCAGGAACACGTTCTTAACTTCATCGGGATTAGGTGTGGCCTGGAAGTTGTGGTCTATCAGTCCTACCACAGGGGTTACCAGTGTGTCGCCCTGAAAGCAGAAAACAAAAGACAGACTAAGAAGCGAAGCGTTATTGTCTCCATGGTTCCCGTCGTGGCTCAGTGCTTAACGAACCCGACTAGTGTCCATGAGAATGCGGGCTCGATCCCTGGCCTCGCTCAGTGGGTTAAGGATCCGGCGTTGCCGTGAGCTGTGGTGTGGGTCACAGACACGGCTTGGATCCCACATTGCTGTGGCTGTGGAGCAGGCCGGCAGCTGTAGCTCCAATTCGGCCCCTAGGTGGGGAACTTCCATATGCTGCAGGTGCGGCCTTAAAAAGACAGAAAAAAAAAGTTATTGTTTCCAATGCTAAAAATCACACATCACTTCTCTGTACGGTAACTGGGCCAAAGAAGTCAGTTCCATAACACTAGCTCCGTAAGTAAACTTTATGTCCCCCCCGAAGGGGGGAGCTTCTGCCCTACCTGAGACAGCATCTCACAGGACTCTGAAAATGCTCCCTTTGGGGAGTATAAACCGGTACAGTGTTTTGGAATGGTGATTTGGTAATATTACAAAAATATGGTCCCCTGGACTTAGCAGTTGCCTTTGTTTGTGTATACCTGTAAGGTGAATACGCATCGGTGAGAAAAGATACAAGGGCAAGACTGAAGCATTATTTGCAGCAGCCCCAAACTCTTAAGTTCTCACCCCTTGATGGCATTCTACGGGTATACCCACAGAATGGGGTCCTAGGAAGCCCTTAAAAAGAATGTGATAAACACATCTTCTTACTAGTATAGACAAGGACGTGCCATCTTATCAATAGAAAAGTGACATCACATTAATTGTGGCATATTTCCGTTTATGGGAAATTATATATGTATATGTAATTATACATGAACTGTTTTACCTCACACATGTGTTTATAAGTTGGGGGGAACTTATTTAAAGTCACTGCTGCTTTCCGATGAATGCAGGGTGCTATTAAGTCGAAGGTTCCCATGGGAATCTCAAAGCAGAGGCCCAGGGTTTAGTGTAGGAGCTGAGAAGGGCTGTGTGACCTTGAATGAGAAAGGGAGAAGGATCAGGAGTTCCTGGGAGACTCCTGAGGGGAAATGAATGGGAAAAGCCAGGGATACATTGCGAGGCTGGGATACTAGAGGAGGAGAAGCAGGCCTCTGGAAAATTCAGAGGAGGGGCAGCCAAAGCATGTTGAGAACCACGGGTGACACTGAACGTTAACCGAATTAATGACGAAAGTCAACATCTGGACCAGGAGCGGAGGATGTGGGAGCTCAGACTTCAGACACCCTTAGGGTGGGAAGTCTGGGGTCATGAGCTGCCCAAGGGCAGAGGCTTCGCCCCAGCAGCAGCCATCCCTGGGCCCGGCCCTGGGGAAATTCAGCCTCTTCAGTCCCAGGGTTCCCCCCAAGTGACCTCTGAGATGAAGAAGCAGAAGCAGAAGCAAATGAGTATTTAAGGTCATGCTCCCACAAGAAGGCGGGGAAGAAAGACAGGGAGCTGGGAAGCCAGGCGATGATGCTGCAGGGAGCTTTGAGATGTAAAATACACCTGCAAGTGTGTCCCAAGGGATGAGGGGGCTGGGCCTTCATGCCGCTCCATCATTGGCTGAGGACTGCCCGTCTGGAAGTAACAAGGCAGTGCTGGCTCTGCCTTGCATCAGGGGAACCCAAGGGTCCTGGAAGAAAGCCGCCCCTGTGTCCATGAGAAACATGGCCTAGGAGTTCCCAATGTGGCTCAGTGAGTTAAGAACCTTAATAGTATCCATGAGGATGTGGGTTTGATCTCTGGCCTCACTCAGTGGGTTAAGGATCTGGCGTTGCTATGAACTGCGGTGTAGGTTGCAGATATGGCTCTGATCTGGCGTTGCTGTGGCACAGGCCAGCAGCTGTAGCTCCGATTCAGCCTCTAGCCTGGGAACTTGCATATGCTGCAAGCGCAGCTCTAAAAAGAAAAGAGAAGAGAAGAGAAAAAAGAAAAGAAAGGAAAAGAGAAGAAAAGAAAAGAAACATGGTCTAAGAGGACAGAGAAGGTGTGTGGACAGAGCCTGGAGTGTCGCTCAGCACACGTCCGTGGCTATTTCCATTCATAGACCATGACCTCTGGGTCCCTCACCTGGAACTCAGCACCCTCCCCCTGATTCTTCCCAACAACCCGCCCACGAGGAAGCTTTAACAGTGGAAACTGGACAAGAAGAAACGTCATGCCCAGCTAACACTTGGCAGAAACCACGATTCAACCTCAGGGCAGGTTGCAGATATGGCTCGGATCTGGCGTTGCTGTGGCTGTGGTGTAGGCTGGCAGGTGCGGCTCCAATTTGACCCCTCACCTGGGAACTTCCGTATACTGCAGGTGGGGCCTTAAAAAAGAAACACACACACACACACACACAGATGTCTGAACTTGAAGGAAAAAGGGTGGTGCGTGGCAGACATTCTAGGACCCATAAGTCCGAATTTTGCCCACTTGCTGAGCTGGAATCCCGTGGGGACTGGCTTCTGCTGTGGAAAGAGGATGAGGCAGGGTTTGGGGCCCCTGGAAGAAGCTACACGCTATTAGGACACACCTCCAGGAAGTCAAGACATGCCACTGAAATGTGCTGAAATGTTGCAGAATTTGGCCTTTTCGGAAGCAAAGAGAAGGATCGAGAACAGCAGGTATGGGCCACCCAGAAAGAAAAAGGAGAATTATCCCCGGGGGTCTTTGCAGAGAGAAGAACATGTGCTGTAGGACAGAAGCACAAGTGGGGCGGGGGCTCGAGGGCCCGGGAGGGTTAATGATGGGGGCAGGAAAAAGTCAATTGCACCCTGAAGTTATGACACCCCAAAACATCTCTGGGAAATTGCTCTGTGTTCCCTGGGGGATAAAATCACCATCAGTTAAGAACCGCTAAATTCGATTAGGTTTCTAAACATTAAATAAATGGGATTTTTTTTGGTACCACACTGAAAAGGTCTGCAGCATCCATAAAACAAAACAAGCGTCATCAGCACTTGCAAACACAGTACACGTTTCTTGCAAGCCTGGTGTTGTCACTGTAGCAGCTCATGTCACTGCCGTGGCCCGGGTTTGATCCGTGGCCTGGGAACATCCACATGCTGTGGGCGTGGCCAAAAAAACATATACCTACCTCTGATATGTGATGCGTGCAGCTCACCTTTGCAGTATTCCTTCTCTCAGACCCATCCTCTGGCTTAACTAGGGGAAATACATCAGATAAAGCCAAAATGAGGAGCATTCTAGAAAATACCTGACCAGTGCACCTCCAAAGTGTCAAGGTCATGAGGATAAGGGAAGTCTAAGAAACTGTCACAGGTCAGAGAAGGAGACATGAAAACCAATCAAAGTGTATTGTCCTGGATGAGATCCAAGAGAGAAAGGAGGACACCTAGTACAAGACCAGTCAAGTGTGGCGTTCGGGTCACGGAAAAGTGCCAACAGTGGTTTCTTAGTTGTCACCAAGGTCCTGCAGTGATGTCCGATGTCACTAATGGGGGGACCTGAGCACAGGTATGCGGAGCTCTGCAATATCACTGCAACTTTTTTATAAACCTAGAACTATTCTCAAATGCAAAGTGTAGGTAAAAAGCGGCATAGTAATAAAATCGTGCTGTTATCCAGCTTCAAATTTGCCGTATTTACTTTCTAAAATCAGTTGGTACTAGAGCGGGATTATTGTGGTCAGCGCATACAGAGTAAGATCTGGCTGTATCAGCCTCAGAATTTATTTTCTGTTGTGTGGGGTTTTGGAGTTTTTTGGTGTGTGTGTGTGCGTGTGTGTGTGTACTATCAAGGAAATCCAGATTCACACAGAAATGCAATTACAAACAGTAACTTTTTTTGAACTTCTTCCCCAGGGATCAGGGTACTGCTCAATTAACATGACTGGAGAAGCCCATTCCATGGGATGTGCAAAAAATGGGTGTCTTTAGGGCAAAAATGATATGCTGGTGGCCTCCAAGGGGTTAAAATTTGGCGTGTAGCCTGCTCAAGTGTCTGTTATTTTTTTTTTTTTTTCAAGAGAATTCTCAAAATAAAGGCCCCCTGGAAAAAATAAATATGACCTGAATGTTGATGCAAGGATTCTGAGGCACCCACGGGGTTCCAGGGCACCCAGTTTGAAAACCACTGGTGGAGCTCAGCTTTTTCTTTTCTAGTTGGGGAAGGAGGGGCCCAGACAGGAAAGGGGGCTCGCCCAAGGCCTCTGAGCTCACGTGAGGCCAAGTGCACACATGAATCAGCCTCTTGACTACAGGAACAGCACTCTGGAGTGTCATTTGCCATGCGTGGGATCTGAAGATGGTGTGTCCACTGGGAGCTCACGAGAGTCTAAGAAACCTGGTTCCATCCCAAGCCTTACTTCAATCAGCAGTGGCACCAGGCGGCACACAACCTCCACTTGGTGAGGACACAGCCCCACTTCCTCTTGGGCTTCCCTGAGCGCTGTGGCCACATCATCCTTGTCTGTAGGATCCGTCTTGCCTCCGGGAAAGCACACCTCGCCCGGTGACCTCCTCAGCTGGACACGGAAAGAGGAGAGCTGTGACTGGTGATTCCGAGTTTGACACCACATGCCACGTTGCAGCCATAAAATTAAAAAAAAACAAGAACAACAAAAAACAAGAATCTAGAACGTTAAATACGTGTCAGTGACAAGATTTCAGGGGATTTTCAAATGTCCTGAGACTAATGGCAGAAACCTTTTTGTCACCTACCTTGTCTGACCGGAGGGTGAACAGCAGGTAGAGTTTTTCTTCTTTAACCAGCAGTGGTAAAAGGATGGAACATTTGCTAGATGACAAGTAAGAATACTTGCTCCCAGCATCATGCTTTTTTAAGCGGGCCTTAGCGTCATCTATTAGACTATTCCTAAAATGTAAACAAACCAAACAGTTTAGTAACCAGAGTTCTGATTCAAAAGCTCCTCATCCTGATCATGTTTCTGATTTGTTATGTGTTCTGATATTTACCATTGTTGAGCCTCCGTGTGCTTTTTAATAATACGGCAGAAATAATAATACCATGAACTAAGGTGACTTTTGGCCAGATAAAATGAGGCCACAGCTACTAAGAATATCGTGCAGTACCTGAGTTCACTATAAAATCTAAATTAATTTTAAATAATGGTAAAATATTCTTTCAACAGTATAATAGTTAAATGTTGAAATCCACCATATTCACAAAGATAGGTTTGCTGAGCAAGTCACTGTAAGATTAGACCATTATAAGGTTAAGGATGTTCAGTTAACCTGGCCCTAATGGCACATTATCAAACCCTTGTCTTCAAATGCCTTTTAACAGTGGTTCCCAGACTTAGGCCATAGAATTACCCGGAGCGCTTGTAACAACACAGATTGCTGGGTGCACCCGTGACGTTGTAAAATGCAAATATTTAGACTTATAGCTACAGAAAGTGCCCTGAATCCGTAACTTTGGGTTTGTTTTGATCCTTTTGACTGGTGTATTTTATGGCTGGTCTGTGTAGCGGGCTAGATAGTGTCCTCCCCACCCCCAACCATTTGAAAACAGAACATTATTTGGAAACAGAATCGTTACAGATATAATCAGTGAACGGTTTAAACATGAAATCCTTCTGGGTTTACAGTGGGCCCTAAGTCCAATGATGACTTTATAAGAGGAGATGACACACAGAGACACATATACAGGGAAAAAGATCGTGTTCCCTGGTGGCTCAGTGGGTTAAGGATCCAATACGGTCACTGCTGCGACTTTGTAATGGCTGTGGTGCGGGTTCGATCCCTGGCCCCCTGGCTTGGAGAAACTTCCACATGCCAAATGTGGTGCCCCCCCAAAAAAAAAGATCATGTAGGAGTACCTGGCGTGGCTCAGCGGTTAACGAACCCAACTAGTATCCATGAGGACGTTAGTTCAATCCCTGGCCTCGCTCAGTGGGTTAAGGATCCTGTGTTGCTGTGGCTGTGGTGCAGGCCGGCAGCTACTGCTCCAGTTCGACCCCTGGCCTGGGAACCTCCATATGCCTCTGGTGCAGCTCTAAAAAGACAAAAAAAAAAAAAATATCCATGTGAAGATGACCCAGAAATTGATGTTGCCACATGGCAAGGAACACTAGAAGGTACCAGAAGTTGAAATAGGCAGGGAGTTTCCTTCCCTGCAGCTGTCAGAGGGAGAATGGACCAGCCGGCTCCTTAATTTTGAACTTCCAGCCTCAGAACTGTGGGAGAATACATTTCTGTTGTTTTAAGCCATCCAGTTTGGGTTTTTTTGTGATGAAAGCCATAGAAATTAACAGTTTGGTTTTTACCTTTCTATGGTTAAGGCAGTTTCGCATAAGTGGCAAAATCAGGTGTTAAGTGAACCAAAACTGATTTCAAAGTGTTAGGAACGACCTTTCTAAGCCCCACTTTCCTCATCCCTGACATGCTGAAGTTATCTGTGTGAATTAAACAACCTGGTTCACATACTGTGGGTGGCCCTCAGCGCCCAAAGAAAGGTAATGTGTTATCATAAATGTCTCCATCATTAGATGCTGCGGTTGTTTGCCAGAGATGTTTTCTATTTCTGCCTCTTTCTATGAGGCGGGGTGCTCAATAGTGTGGTTGGGCAACAGCAGTGGATTTCAAAACACGACCAAATGTTTTGGGAATGCCGGCGCGTTTTCCCAAAAAGAAATTGGCCTTATGGGACGTGTGAAGGACTACTTCAAGGAGCGTTACTTTTAAGAGGCGCCCAGAACCGGCCAGGGGGGGATCTGCAGAAGCAAAAAGCCTGTCTACCCACATGAGGTGCTGGTCCTTGGAGTAATCACCATAAAAAAAACACCAGCAGCCACCCCATTCTCAGCATGGGCACAGCCCCCAGTTTTTCCATGCTTTTTCTCACTGAATCCTCACAACAGCTCAGCAAAGTGAGAACACAGAGCACCACGATCACGTCCAGGCTCAGCGACGTTAAGTAACAGAGAGACCCGAGATCACGGCTGAAAGTAACCCTGAGGCCTGGAACCCAGAGCTGCCCGGGGCAGGCTCCCGTTCCGGGAGGTCGGACCTCGGCGACTCGGTGAGCCGAAGAGGGAAGCCGGGGCTGGGTAGGGTGAACGCTTTGCCCTCGGGGAAGAGGTCGAACCGGGCTCTGCCTTTGGCAGGAGAAGGTGACGCTGCGAACTGCCAAGGGAGTTGAGTGTCCGGAGCGCAAGTGGGCTGGGAGGACGGGCAGGCAGGCTCCGCAAAAACAGTCCCAGCTAAAGAGCCCCAGCCAGCGGGGACCCACGATCTGTTTGGCCTCGCCGCGATCAAAGCCCGGCCAAGCCAGGCTCGGGGTGCCAGGGATCGGGGAGGTTTTACCTGACTGTCTCCTGGGGACGAGAGGGTAGCGACATTGTCCCGGAAAAGTTTCTTTCCTGCTAGCGAATCCTCCCGGATAGTCTGCCGGGCGAGCATGCGCAGAGCAGCTCTGGGCCTGGGGCGGGGAGAGAGGCGGGGCTCGTGGCCGGAGATTGCGGTGGAGGCGGGGCCTCGGGTAGGAAGCAGGGCTAGGCCAAGAGCTGTAGGGGGAGGAAGGGGCGGGGCGAGGCGTGAGGGCGGGGCTGGTGCGGCCTAAGGCTGCGACTTCCCGGTGCTGCACAGCTGCTCCTTGCCCTCCCTCTGATGGAAGAGGCAAGTGAGAAATTGACAGTTGTTAGAAGAAGAAGAAAGTGAAAATGCAGGGATGGTGAGTTGAGAGGATACTTTTTCTTTTTTAAAAAAAATTTTATTATAGTTGGTTCACAGTGTCCTGTCAACTTCTGTACAGCAAAGTGACCCAGTTATAAATATACATATGTTCTTTTTCTGGTATTATTTTCCATCATGTTTCATCGCAACTGGCTGGATATAGTTCCCTGAGCTATACAGCAGGGCCTCATTGCTTAGCCACTCCAAATGCCATAATTTGCATCTACTAACCCCAGTCTCCCAGTCCATCCCACTGCCTCCCCCTCCCCCTTGGCAACCACAAGTCTGTTTTCCATGTCCATGAGTTTGTTTCTTTTCTGCAGATAGGTTCGTTTGTGCTGTATATTAGGTTTCAGATGTAAATGATATCATATGGTATTTGTCTTTCTCTTTCTGACTTACTTCACTTAATATGAGTCTCCAGTTCCATCCATGTTGCTGCAAATGGCATTATTTTGTTCTTTTTTATGGCCGAGTAGTATTCCATTGTGTATATGTACAACATCTTCTTAATCCATTCATCTGTCGATGGACATTTAGGTTGTTTCCATGTCTTGGCTGTTGTGAATAGTGCTACAGTGAACATGGGGTGCGTGTATCTTTTTTAAGGAAAGTTTTTTCTGATTTATGCCCAGGAGTGGGATTGCTGTATCATATGATAGTTCTATGTTTAGTTTTCTGAGGTACCTCCATAGTGTTTCCATAGTGGTTGTACCAATTAACATGCCCGCCAACAGTGTAGGAGGGTTCCCTTTTCTCCATACCCTCTCCAGCATTCGTTATTTGTGAACTTGTTAATGATGGCCGTTCTGACTGGTGTGAGGTGGTACCTCATTGTAGTTTTGATTTGTGTTTTGCTAATCGTTATTAATGTTGAGCGTTTTTTCATGTGCCTGTTGACCATCCATATGTCTCCTTTGGAGAGATGTCTATTTAGGTCTTCTGCCCATTTTTTGGTTGGGTTGTTTGTTTTTTTGCTGTTGAGTTGTACGAGTTGTTTGTATATTTTCTCCCTTTCTGTAGGTTGTCTTTTTTTTTTTTTTGGTATGGTTTCCTTTGCTGTGCAAAAGCGCATAGGTTTGATTAGGTCCTACTGGTTTAGTTTTCCTTTTGTTGCCTTGGGAGACTGACCTAAGAAAACACTTCTACAGTCAATGTCAGAAAATGTTTTGCCTATGTTCTCTTCTAGGAGTTTGATGGTGTCTTGTCTTATGTTTAAGTCTTTAAGCCATTTTGAGTTTATTTTCGTGCATGGTTTGTGGGTGTGTTCTAGTTTCATTGATTTACATGCACCTGTCCAGTTTTCCCAGCACCACTTTCTGAAGAGGCTGTCTTCTTCCCATTTTATTTTCCTGCCTCCTTGTTGAAGATTAATTGACCATAGGTGTCTGGGTTTATTTCTGGGTTCTCTATTCTCTTCCATCGGTCTGTATGTCTGTTTGTTTGACGGTTGCACTCACTGTTGCTAGAAGGTCAAGCTGGTTCAGTTTTTCTGAACAGCAGTCAACACCTGTTCATCAAGCACCTACCCTGTGCTAGATGCAGCTCCCACAGCGAGCAAAAAGGCGACACGGTGCCGACAGTCACATGGGTGAGAGAGACATGAATCAAAAAATTGTACAGACAAGGCAGAAGGCTTTAGTCGGTGGAGAGTATTTGAGGGAGAAATATGACCGGAACAGATCAGAGAGGGAGAGTGCAAAGAGAGCTGACCTTGAAAGCAGCTGTTCTCCAAGCGTGGTCCTCAGACCCAAGGGGACAGGCCACGTCAGCAACACCTGGGTGCCGTTAAAAATGTAGATTCTTGGATTCCACCCCAGAGCTGCTGGATCAGAAACCAAGGGTAGGGACTAGCAGTCTGTGCTGTAAAAGGAGAGGAAGAGAGTCAGGGAGACAGATCCAGGAAGGACAGGTTTGCGCCGGGATCCCAGAAGTAGGTGGAAAAGACCAGTGAGCAGGAGCCTGGTTTGCTGACATATTAGAGCTCAGACTCCAGAGACCGAAGGCCAGGCCGACTGTTCCATTCCATACAGGAGGTGCCTGGGACCTGCAATAATCTCAGGCCCTTATGAAAATATCTGAATTTTAATTTCTTTTAAAAGGAGAAAATGAATATAATAATAGGCGATATATAGTAATGAATCCAGCCTAGGTCCTATCATCTTTATATCAATGCAGTCATAAAATAGAATTCATTTATGATTTTTTGGAGGAAGAGGTTCATGAAACCAGATTTATCTAGGGCCCTTGAAAAGCACAGTGTGGTGGGCCACAGAACCTGGGACCTTTAAAACCCGTAAGTTCGGGAGTTCCTGCTGCAGCACGGTGCGGTCAGCAGCATCTTGGGAGCTCTCGGATGCAGGTTCAATCCTTGGCTGGCACAGTGGGTTAAGGGTCCGGCACTGCCTTAGCTGCAGCTTAGATCGCAACCTTGGCCCAGATCTGATCCCTGGCTGGGTGACTCCATCTGCCAAAGGGTGGCCAGAAAAACACACAAACGAAAAAACAGAAGACCCCACTGAACTCACATGTTCACCTGGCCAGTCTGCCAAGGCTGGGAGACCCAGGCCAAGATACATCCTAATGATAGTGACAATAGGACTTCACTCCCGCTAGTGAACTTAATCCTCTGAGTAACCCCACGGAGCAGGGTTATTTCCAGAGGGGTGTTAACCATCCTTACTTAGCCTCCTCACTTTCCAGATTGGGAAATTAAATATATCTTGCTTCAGGCCACACAGGGTTCAAGGCTAGATCGTTCTGACCTTTGAGTTCATTTATTTCGACAAAACCTCTCAGAAGTAACTGGCCTATGAATTATGAGGATCTGATTGGGAATGAGAAGGAGAGATAAATTAACCCCTTATCCAGTATCCATTGCTAGCTGCTGTGTGCTAGGCATGTCTAAGATGGAGCCCCTTGACCTCTAAGACTTCTTAGCCCATTGGGGATGATGATGAGCCTGACTTTCAGCTCTATTAATGCGCAGTGTGCTCTCAGCTCTGTATGAGAAGAGAAAGGGCGGTAGTTCAGAGGATTGAGTTGGGGTCTGAAAAGTATTGTCTGAGCATTTCATACTCTCTCTTCTTTCACACATCCTTTGATAGAATCCTCCTTCTGCAGATGAACAAACTGAGACTCAGAGTGGTTGAGTGCCTTGCCCATAGTCACACAGCAGGTAGCTCGTAGAGTTTGAGGGCTAGGTGGGATTTCAGGAGGCTCAAGTGGGGTCGGTGGCATTCTAGGTAGAGGTAATAGCAGAAGCTGAGCTTGAGTAAAGAGCATTATTCACAGTGTCAGATGGTGCGCCATGGCTGGAACCAAAAAGGCATTTTGCAGAGTAGAGCCCTGGAAAGAGAGGAAAAGGCTATGGAAGCCACAGGAAGATGGAGCTTGACCTTCTTTCTAAAGGGAGCAGAATAACAGGTCTGGATTTTCAGGGAAGTCTCTGTGGAGTCAGGGTGGGAAATGGATTGGAAGTGGGGACAGGCTGAAGGCAACTGGGGGGCTCTTCCAAAAGTCTGGGCTCAAGGAACCGGAAAAAGGATACTTTATACCTTCTGAAAAATCCTTATCTGTACTCCCGGCATCAGAAAGTCAGAGTGTAGCACGGCTTTTGATTGCCTTAAAGCAAAAAGCAGCATCCTGAGATGCCTTGTTGTGTACCAAGCCGCTAGGCACAGCATCTGCTTTCAAGGCCATAAATAGTGCTGGAAAAACACTTAAGTTTTATGGCTTTGGTCATGTTGGAAGCCATAGCATAGGGAACATCACAAGGTAAAATGCATCGTAATAAGAAGATATATACATATATATGCAAAACAATACAGGATTCAAGGTTAATGGGCAATGTGTTTTAGGGGAAATGGCCTGTCTCTGTAGAATTTTGCACACCGATTTGTTGGTAGTGACACAATTCTGGAAAATGTGTTAAAGACAGGCCAAGCTGTAACAAGGTTCAGGCTAGCCTGGGGCCAGAGTGGACCTTATCTGCAGTCCACCCACCTGGAAACTTCATTTGAGCAGCACCTTATGGCCAGCCCTGGGTGGCGCAGAGATAAAGAAAATACCAAAGAGCCTTTGGAGCAAAGGATGTCTAGGGAAAAGACCTACGACAAACAATTAACTTTTAGGCCAGATAAGTGTTCTAATCCAGGGAAGGGGGCTAAAGTGCTCAGGGAGTGAGGAGCAACGGCGAAGCGATTAATTCTGCCTGGGAGTTGGCAGTGGGGTAAAGCTAAGCTGTGGAGAGAGGGCAGGATAATAGGGGACACTTAGCACTAAGTGTAATCTTCCCAAGAAGATAAAGCTCAAGGAATGTGAGTCTCCTCCACTCCCTCCTCGGTTTGTGGAGGGTCTCTAAACTCTTGCGGAGAAGTGTCAGGGGAGGGTTTTCAGATTAAGTTCTCGTGTAGCCATCAGGGGCTAGAAGTTACAAGTGCTGGCGGGACATCTGAGGAACAGACACTCCCCTCATCACCTCCACCACGTGCTTCCCCCAGCAAATCAGAGAGGAGTTAGAGACGCACAGGTTCCTTCCTTTAGGAGCGACAGTTACCAGTGTTCTTCGAGGATGGAGTTTCAGTAGAAATTCCTTTATGAATGGGCTGGGGTTCTCAGCATCAGAGTCATCCGGGGGTGAGGATGCTGCGTGAACATCCAAGTGCCCCAGATCCCACCCAACAGGTACTTACCTCAGGGTGGAAACTCACCCAGGAACATGCATTTCTGAGCCCACATCTAGGTGATTCTGTCGTAACAGTGAAGATGCTGGTTTAAGTGCTCGGGAGGGAGGCTTGGATGGTGAGGATAAGGCCAGCTCCTTCTAGCACCGCGTGATGAGGCAGCCCCAGAGGGAAGGCCGATGGTGGCCGCCAGCACCAGGAGGCACCATTCCTGGTACCACTTGGAACGGGGTCTTTCTTTCTGGGCTTGCGAGTGGGCAGCTCAGGCAAGTCCATCTCAGAAGAGGCTCCCAGGAAGCCGAGTCAATTGCTTTGTACAAAGTGGGCTGGGGGTGGGTGGGTGGCTGGCTGGGTGAACAGATCCCTCCCTAAGGTGGTTCTTGCTTTTTGGCAAAAAAAAACATTAAAAACGAGAGTTTGTGAATCGGGTTCGGTACGTTTTTCGGGCTTGAGTGCCCATTCTTGGGCTAAGCCTCACACCAGATGTTGGAGATCCAGACAAACATGGCAGTTGGTCCCTGCTGTTGAGGGCTTTGGTGTCAAAGATGGCGGCGAGTGACTTCTAAGTCTGCACAAGAATCTTCTGGGGGCTAATTAAACATGTAGGTTCTGGGGCTGCCGCCTCATTTGCAATGCAAATGCATCTGCATTTGCAACCAGACCCTTAGGTGATTCCATATAAGCCTGCGCTTTGGAAAGGGGCAGAAAGGGAACTTGAATCCGAAAAAATAAAAGAGTAGAAATCAGCCAGGCCTAGGAAGTCTAGACAGGCACTTGAGCCAAGAAGCCAGTGACCTGAGACAGTCCTTGATTTTTCTGGCAGCCAGTGTGGACTGGGAACTAAAGGTTAGATAGGGATTATTGGAAAAATGCTTCCAGAGCTGCCCTGGATCACAAAAAATGTAAATTGCTGGGAATTTATTTCCCAGTGCTGTAAACGTGATTTTTCAAAGTAATCCATGGCATTTTTTTTTTCATTCGTGTTTAATTTTCATTGTGTAACAATGAAACATGTATTCTTGCATATTAGGATGCTGGACATCTAAGTTTCCTTGAGCCAGGCCTGCCAAAAACTGAGGGGAGCCCATCACTTACATATTTTATACCCTTGTTGGGTCTCATTTCCGTGCACCTCTAGAAATGAGATAAAGATTAGTTATGTTTGATTCCTTTACTGTCATGTAGTCTTTGTGTAATGGAACAGTCAAGGAGGTTTAATTACCAGGAACAACTGTGCTGGGAAATGTGTAATCTAAGTGAAGACTCGGCCTATGATGCACATCATGGCGTGACTTTGCAGCGCACTGGGAAACAGTCTGGTCTCAATTAGCTCATGAATTAGTTGAGAAATTGGCTTAAGATTTTCCAGGGCATGCGGGAAGCTCGGCGTCTGTGGAAGAAACACAGCTTCTGCTCCATGGGGAATTCACCCTCTGTGTCCTCACCTTGGCCTTGGGTCTGCCCACCAGGCACTCACAACTCAACCCTGGTTAAACTCTTTTGCTTTTTTTTTAATTGATTTATTTTGTTGGCCACACCCACAGCATGCAGAAGGTCCCAGGCCAGGGATCGAACCCGTGCCGCAGCGGTGACAACCCCGGATCCTTAACCTGATGAGCCACCAGAGAGCTCCATAAACTCTTTTGCTTTTAGACGTCAGTAAAAGGAGTTGGAAACACACATCCCTCTCCAAATCCAGACTCCACCATGTACCTAGCCTGGCACCTTCTCTCCAACTCATTCTTTCTCGCTCAGCACAAATCATGCTCTCTGGAATTTCCTGTTGTGGCTCAGCAGGACCTGGTGTAGTCTCCATGAGGATGCAGGTTCGATCTCTGCCCTCGCTCAGTGGCTTGAGGATCCGATGTTGCTGTAAGCTGCAGCCTAGGTCACAGATGGAGCTCGGATCCAGTGTTGCTGTGGCTGTGGTGTAGGCTACAGCTGCAGCTCCGGTTTGACTCCATCCTGGGACTTCCATATGCTGCAGTGCTTTTTTCTTTAAAAAGGAAAAAAAATTCATGCTCTCTGCTCTGCTTCTGGAGAATACAGTCAAGTGTGGAGCCTCTCTTGGTGTATCTGGGTTAATAAACACTGCCGGGTGTGCAGATAGACACACGGACAAACTCTTGAGAAGGATGCCATCTCTTTGCTGCTAGCCTCTGGTTCCATGTTTGTCCTTTGGTTGGGCTGTCTTAAAATGACCACACAGTAGTCTTGTCATGGAGGTCATGGCTTGAGGTTTGCAGTGAAAGCCAAAGAAGAATGTGAGCTGGGGAGTTCCCGCTGTGCTGCAGTGGATTAAGGACCTGGCATTACAGCAGCTATAGCTCAGATTTGTTCCCTAGTCTGGTGGCCTGGGAACTTCCATTGCCGTGGGTGCAGCCAAAAACCCAAAATCCAAAAGAACGTAGGCTGTAATTTCAATGGTCTGATGGTGGAGGATTGTACTTCCAGCAGCCAGTGTCCAATAGAACTTTCTGCAGCGGTGGAAATGCTTTCTACTGTGGTGGCCACTGACCAGATGTGGCTATTGAGCACTTGAAATGTGGCTCCTGTGATGGACTGAAATTTTAAAGTTTATTTACTTTGAAGAAATTTAAATAGTCACATGTGGCTAGTGACTTCCATATTAGTACAGTTGAACCGTTGTAATTTCTTTTTCCTTGCATCCTCCAACCTCCTTGGAGATATCAGCTCAAGGTCTCTGAACAGGGTACCGTATCTTCCGGGTTAAAAACTTGCTTTGAGAAGAATTCTTAGAGGTTTTTTCCCAGGGGTATTTTGGGCAGATGGTGCTGGGTGCAAGTATCATTCATTCTTTTCTTTTACCAAAAAAAAAAAAAAAAAAAACATCGTATGCTCACATCCCTCCAAATAGGCGCCTATTCCTGGGAAGCACTGTAAAAACCAGACTCCTTCCATTGGAGCCCAAAGTATGGAGGTTTCTCATTGGTGAGACCGCCACAGTCTATGATTGGCTGGGCTGTTGGGTAAAGAGAAGCTTTGTTCTTTCTGCTGGGTGGTGAAGGAGGTGACACCTTCCTGTGGGAGATGCAGGGAGGTGCCCATGCACAGCAAGGGCACTAGATCGCCCCCTGCAGGCCGGTCCTGGCTGTAATTTTACCTGAGGTTTCTTTAATTCCACACCAAGTAAATTTTTCTTAATATTCACTCTATGGAAATCTGTTTTACTTTGTGCGGCTCAACTTTCCTCTGATGTGTTTGACCACAGAGTTCTTTTTGCCCCCACAATACCTGCTAACATTGATCTGAACTGAAGTTGTGTTCTGTTCGTGTAGCATAGCCCTGGGGTGGTGCTACATCAGAATGATGGGTGGGGATATTACGGGGAGGTTGAATTATTTTCTCTTGGGGATAAAGGACAATTTCATGGACAAGCCTGATGATGCTAACTTTCCTTATTCCCTTAACCTACTTCCTTTTTCTTCCTAACATTCATCACTGGTTGATACAACGCTTATTTAGTTTTCCTAAATTCTCTGCCTCCCCTCACTAAAATCTAAGCTCCAAGTAGAAGGAGAAGCCAGGTACCTTTTCCGCATCACTGTGGCCCCAGCAACCAGGTCATCAATGCATATTTTTGGACTGAATGTGGAAAGGAGGAAAGCATTTCAGCAGGGTTTTGCAGGAGAGGAAGGATTTTGATGGGCTATTCATTTATCCTAGAAGGAAAAAGAGGTGTAGAAGAATAAGAGCACTCAGTGAGTCATGGAGAAGCTGTCTTTGTTTGAAGACAGTGTGCGATCTCCCAGTGGCAGGACTTAACACTGCAAGGATTCACTGAGGCCAGTTCATGAAGAGACAGAGACACACAGGAGGGCTGGCTTACTTGACAGGAGCATCTTCTAAGAGGGGCGACATCCTAGGGGTACCTCGCTATCTGCAGAGAGTGCTGGTTCCTCTGCTGAGGAACAGGCGGTGCTGTGGGGAGCAAGCCACTGTCTATTTTCTGGAATCCTGACCAGGTTACCAGCCTGCAAACAAATCTGTTGATATATATGCACCAGTGGTACACGTGCATGATATATGCCTGGTATCTGCTTTTATACATTTTTATAAGAAGGTGCATTTTAAATGAACTTGCTCCAATTTATTTACATGGAAGCCAAAGACATAGCATAAAACACGCACAGCCAGCTGCTTGCAAAGGATGCCATCCTTATAAACATGTCTCGGTCGGACATCCATTGAGGAGGTGAGTCATCCTGCTGGGAAAACGGGGCATCGGCTGTCAGGCTGTATTTCCTTTCTGCTTCGTCACGCAGAATACAGATGTGTTTTGGAGGCAGGGACAAAAAGCAGAACATGTTTCTTTTAATGTTGTTTGCCTTTCTTCCTAATTAAAAGGAACATTTTGTTCCCCAAAGAGATGCTGGGCAGCCAGCGAGGCTAATTTGGACAGCCTCGTGGGAGATGAGACGTTCATCATTTCTGCAGTGTGAGCTTTTCTCCGTCCTTGTGTAGAGATTAAAATGTTCACTGCAGGTAAGAATGTACTCCCGACAGACCTCCTCCGCCTTGGCAGCCCCAGAGGGATTGCTAGTTTTCCCTCCTTTACCCTCTGCTAGAGTCCTGTGATTTTTGTGTGCCTTACGCCAACCAGAAGGACGAGGTCAATAGCAACACATCTTTATCCACAACGACCGCTTCTGTGTGAAGGCCTGTGTGTGAGGCGTTGTAGGAAGCCGCTTTCATTGTTTTACACGGATGGGCTTAATTCACGCTTGTAACCACCCTCCAAGGTTGAGACACTTTTTTCTCTTTTTTTCTGTTTCTTGGTTTTTGTTTTTTCGGGTTTTGTTTGTTTGTTTTTTTGTTTTTGTGGATAAGTGTGCTGAGGCAGACAGCAGATAAAAAACTGAGCATTGCACAGAGCAGGTATAGATGGAACTGGGATACGCATGTAAACCATTTCACCCCAATGTCAATATCCACTCCGTCACCTTCTGCTCCTTATTGCACATGGTTTTCATGCAGTTTAACATATGGTTTCGTAAGTATCCAGTGATTGTTCCTTAATATATACATGCATATGCCTATATATGAAGGTATACATATATGCTGTCAGATGTCCTTTATATGTGTTGTGTACTCTCCCTGTTAAAAAATGGCTCAAGGTGGTTTGCTTGATGTTAAAACTAAAGACAACTGGAGAACGTGAATTACACAAATAGGAAAGGGAAGAAAGTTGTACCAGAAGACAAGGGCAGGTGGCATGTTGTTCTTGGCATTTAAGTTTACCTTTAGGAGTTCCCGTCGTGACTCAGTGAAAACAAATCTGACTAGCAACCGTGAGGACACAGGTTCGATCCCTGGCCTCACTCAGTGGGTTAAGGATCTGGCATTTCCATGGGTTGTGGTGTAGTCTGACAGCTATAGCTCCAATTCAACCCATAGCCTGGGAACCTCCACATGCAGTGGGTGTGGCCCTAAAAAGACAAAGAAAAAGTTTATCTTTGAACTTCCAGGGGCCTAGGGGAAGGGAAAGGAAGCAAGGGGCCTCCTCTCTTGCTCATTCCATGTCTATGTCCTATTAAATATTTCCAAATGGCATTTTCCTTGTTTATCTCCTGATAATGGTCCCTTCTTGCTGTTGGGGCAGACCAGGACCCCTGCTTCTACTCAGCACATAAGAGAAAGTGAGAATAGGTCAGCATCTAAGTCTGAAGGCTGTGCTAACCCCTGAGGAGTCGGGACATCAATTGTGTGTGTGTGTGTGTGTGTGTGTGTGTGTGTAACTAATGATGTTTTCAGAGACCTGCCCTTTCAAAGTTCTAACCAGCTGCAGTCCTGGACATAGTCCAGTGCACTAGAGATCATTCCACAGAGATCAGAGACCACCCTTGGTAGGCTCCGATTTAAACAACCATGTAGTCCCCAGAAAGGTGATATAGAACCAGCAAGAGCTTTGAAGAATTGGGAGGAGACTGGCGTGTTTCCCAGGAGTACCGCACGTGGGTTGGGTTTGAGTGCTCCAGAGTTGGATGAGAGTGGGCACAAATCCTGCCTTAGATCTTGGCCAAAGGTTTACACTGGCTGAATAAATAATGGGACCACCTCCTAGGGCTGTTTTCACATCTGGTGGGATGATGTAAGCAAAATAGGACAGTTAGTGCTGGGCACATAATAAAGGCTTCACAGATGGCAGTGTCACACGATGGTTTACGAGATCTTAGGAAGCTGATGGTTGCTCATTTTTATACCTTATGATGCTTATGGAGATTCCAGTGCACCGTATCTCAGCTGCACGTGGAGGCGTCCATCAATTTCTAGTTCTCTTTGTCTTCCTGGACATGCAGGAGACTACTGAGCCCAGCTTCTCTTTCAGCTAGGCGGAGTCATGGGACGTGTTCTAGGGGCCAAGGAATTGCAAGCGGAGGTGAAGTGCATCACTTCTGGCTGCGAGAGTGAAAAACCTTCAGCTACGTCTCTACTTTATACCCTATACCAGGATTCTGGAGCCACAGGCTATAGTAGCTGTGTCCCAAGATGGCAAGAACTCCTTTAGCCTGGGGTCCTGAGTGACTGGGAGGCGGAGAGCATGCCTCCCCACAAGTGCCGTTACACCACACACACACACACACACACACACACACACACGCACACCAGGCTGGAAGTGTAGTGTGATCATGTCAGAGACAAACCAGTGAAAACCAACATTTACTTACTACTTGGCCCTTTCTGGCTTGACTAATGCAGACCCCCAGTGTCCAGAGGCAAATTTGATGCAGTGGAAACAAACATCTTGATTTCTATTGAAATTCAAGTCAGGGCTCATAAACTTCTGATAATACCCTTGCTTGCACTCTTATTGATAAATTATAATCTTCTTCTAGCAGGCACTGAGGTCACATTTCTAAGAGTGAGGTTTTTTTCTGTAATCTTACAGCTTAAGCCGTTTTCATTTCTATGGTGCTGTTGTTGTTACATTTAGATCTTTGAAGCTTTCCTTATAGTCCGTTGTGTATCTTGACCACACATCTGTCAAGGAAAAAACCCCTAATACGTGTATAATTTTTGGCAGTTATATAACTCAGCCTTAAGAAACTAATGGTGAGTCTAGATAAAGATGAATCTGGGGTCTGGGCTGGGGTTTTAGGTTGTTCCCAACACAATCTGGAGCTTTGAGATGCCAAGAGAGGATGTGTCAGGGAGGGCTCCTTTTGCAACGGCCCCACCGTGCACATAATAAGTACATCAAGATCCCTCCCCCCCATATATCTCTATTCCCTGGTGGCTTAGTGGGTTAAGGATCCAGCATTGTCACTGCAGTGGCTTGGGTTGCTGCCGTGGTATGAGTTTGATCCCTGGCCTGGCAACTTCCACGTGCCGTGGGCATGGCCAAAAAAGAAAAAAAAAAAGACTTCTTACCTTATCTGGAAACAAGAGAGATTCTCCAGCAGGAAAGAAAAAAAAAAAAGAACCTGTAAAACAAGGAACCTGGGGAAGGAGCGGTGGTTCTCAAACTTCTGCATCATCATCATCTTGGTTTTGTTTTTTGTTTTGCTTTTTAGGGCCACACCGACAGCATATGGAGCTTCCCAGGCTAGGGGTCCCATCGGAGCTGCAGCTGCCGGCCTACCCCAGAGCCACGGCAATGTCAAATCTGAGCCACATCTGTGACCTGTGCTGCAACTTGCAGCAGCACCAGATCCTCAACCCACTGAGCGAGGCCAGGGATCGAACCCTCATCCTCACAGAGACAATGTCAGGTCCTTAACCTGCTGAGGCCCAATGGAAACTCAGTCACCTGGAGGTCTTATGGATACAGGCGGCTGGGATTCACCCTGGAGTTTGTGATTTAGCGGGTCTGAGAACTGGCATTTCCAATAAGCACTCAGGTGATACTGCTGCTGCTGCTGCTGCTCCAGGAACCACACATTGAGACGTGCTGCTCCGGAGACTTTTTTGTCCAGAAGTGGTCTCTGGATTAGTAGTTTCTGTGTCAGGTGGGAGCTTGTTAGACATGCAGAGTCTCAGGCCCTGCCCCAGACCTCCTGAACCAGAACTTGCATTTTCCTCAAAACTCGCAGGTGAGGAGTTCACTTCGTGGCTCAGTGGTTAACGAATCCAACTAAGAACCATGAGGTTGCGGGTTCGATCCCTGGCCTTGCTCAGTGGGTTAAGGATCCGGCATTGCCGTGAGCTGTGGTGAAGGCTGCAGACACGGCTCGGATCCCGCGTTGCTGTGGCTGTGGTGAAGGCCGGCGGCTACAGCTCCTGTTAGACCCCTAGCCTGGGAACCTCCATATGCCGCGGGTGCGGCCCTAGATAAGGCAAAAAGACAAAAAAAAAAAAAAAAAGCTCGCAGGTGGGCTGTAGCCACAGTGAGTTCTGCGAAGCACTGCAGTGGATGGAGGAAAGAGAAGTGTTTCCAGTGCGTAGGAGCGTTTGAGGACTCAGGTGCCACCAGCCATGGTTCGGGTTCCCTAGTGTCTGCCAACGGGGGACTTGTTAGTTTCCGTTTTGTGGTCATACTGAATGGGTTTTCATGAACCTCTAGTCCCCAAGATGGAAATGAACTTCCCTGATCTGACACGCATCCATGGAAAGTTACCTATTTGTGTAACCGAGCAGGACCCTATGGGGCCGTCCCAGGGCAGACCCCCGCCCCCAGATCCTCTGCTTTAATTCCTCTCTGACATACCTAGTAGATCACGGTATCTGATGCACGTCCCTGAGTTGTTTTACAGAAGCTAAAACCCCCACCAAATGAGAGGAATTAACTACTTGATAACCACGAGCATGCGGACCACAAACCTATGGGGGCTGGGGAACTGATAAGGTTAACAGCTATGACCCCGTCCTGTTACGTCACCATCCACCAGTCAGAGAATTGTGCGCAAGCTGATCCCGTACCCTGCGACACCTCTCCCTCATCTCGCCTTTGAAAATGCTTTGCTAAAACCCGTCAAGGAGTTGGATGTTTTGAGCATTGGCTGCCCTGGACTCTTTGCTTGGCGCTCCGCAATAAACCCTGCCTTTTCCTTCACCACCACCCGGGGGCAGCAGATTGACTTTACTGCACGCATGTGTGCAGACCCAGGCTTGGCTTGGTAACATTTGCACAATACTGCAGTAGAGGTTACCAGACTTCCTGACTATGTTATACCTTGTGGTGTGGTATCGGCAATGCGTTGCAGTCCCTGCTTTCCTGACTTCATCCTTTTGTGACTTTGGACAAGATAATCTCTCCAAGCCTCCTTTAAAAAAGAGCTGAATAACAGGATTTACTTCTTAGGATTGTTCTGTATTGTCAGTGTGCATACACATCTTAGAACCATCGTGGGGCTTCGGTGTTTCCTAAATGATAGTCATTCTTCTCTTCTCCCGTGAAGATTTTTCAAGTCTCAGCTCCCATCATGATTTCTTGTACAGATGTCTAAACACAAACTGTGGGCTGTGCTGACTGCTGAACTTGGATCTTGATAGAACACACAGTTGTCTGTGTGCTGGCTCTACCCTTCAGCAGGGGCGGGAGGTTGTTTGCACAAAGGTCCTGGGGTGCAAGGAGCTCGGTGCTTTGGAAGACCCAGGAGAAGACCAGGGTGCTTGCGGGCAGGGAGGGGGAGGGGCAGAGCCAGATCAGACAGGGCTTTTCCTGCGTTATTGAGGAAGTGGGAATTCAAGTCTCCATTTCCAGTTAAGCATTATGAGTCCTCTAACAGTCTTTTGGAGATGCTCTCCGAAACCGCTTCTGAGCCGCTGTAGTTTTGAAAACTGTTTATGTGGCAGCTGGTGCCAGGAAGCTTCGTGTTTTGCGATTACTCGCCTCACTAACAGCTGTCAGTTCCTCCTAGCACTCTGTTTACCTAATTTCGTTAGGCTGGCACGCAGACAAACGGGCTTTGATATGATAAATGGTCAATGAAAGCCAGAGAAGATACACAGCACTCATTTCCATTCTATCCAGGAATAAAGAGAAAGGTTACCAGCTGTGAAAAAGCACCAGATTAGAAGCAGATTTCTGATTGTCCGCCTGCTGGGAGATAATCTTGTCAGTGTGACCTGCAGGAGGGGTAATAATTTGCAATTATGTACCAGCCTTTCTCTTAGCACACACAAACCCTTTCTGAATATTTCCCTAATCTCAGGGGGCAGAGATGCTGAGATGTTAGCATTTTGCAATTAAAAAGTCATCTTAGGAGTTCCTGTTGAGGTGCAATGGAAGTGAATCTGACTAGTATCCATAAGGATGCGGGTTCAATCCCTGGCCTCACTCAGTGGGTCAGGGATCTGGCATAGCCATGAACTGTGGTGTAGGTCGCAGACTCGGCTTGGATCCCACGTTGCTGTGGCTGTGGCGTAAGCCAGTAGTTGTAGCTCTGATTAGAGCCCTAGCCTGGGAACTTCCATATGCCATGGGTGCAGTCCTAAAAAAAGGAAAAAAAAAGTCATCTTAGAAGAACTCTTTAATAATCTTTCTCAGGCTTCACATTTGGAGAGCTTCTCAAGCCAGTGGTTTCAGCAGGGAAATGAGTACCTGTTTGCTGGACACTTCAAGCTTGGTGCTTATAGAGTTCCTGTTGTGGCTCCTTGGGTTAAGAACCGAACATAAGGTCCATAAGGATGTGGGCTCGATCTCTGGCCTTGCTCAATGGGTTAAGGATCTAGCCTTGCCACAAGTCATGGTGTAGGTCACAGATGTGGCTGGGATCCTGAGTTGCTGTGACTGTGGCAGAGGCCAGCAGCTGCAGCTCCGATTCGACCCCTAGCCTGGGAACTTCCACATGTTATGGGTGCGGCCCTAAAAATTTAAAACAAAAACCAAACTTGGTATATGCTGGCCTGTTAAATTCCGGAGCATGCGGCTTTGGTTTCCTTTAAAATGCTACCCCCATCTGATGGATGGGATGGAGCAAAAGCACTTTCATTCATGTATCCTTCAGAATGAGCCCTACCTTACCGACTCTATGGGTCAGGAGAAACAGCGGTGACCAACTTCTCGATGAAGTCACTCCACGACCTTTCTGTGAGCGCGCTTGAAGAGTCATTCTTACTCATGGGCTGCTGAGCAAAGTGTTTGCTTTTTGTTTGTTTGTTTGTAGAACAGAGACCAGGGAGTTTGTTGATCACCAGTGAGAGGCTTCTCAGCTAGAGATTATGGTAAGGGCTGCTTCTAGAAGCCCCAAGAAATGTAGGTTCTAATCCTGATTTTGAAAACAACAAACACTGACTGCCTTAGGAAAATCATTTAACTCCCTTGAAACGTCCTTTTTTTTTTCTTTATCTAAATGCTTGCCTTCTAAGAGTGTGCTGAGAATGCCAAAGGTAACATACAGAAAAACAGCTTGAAAACTGTGAAAGGTTACACTTATCTGGGGAAAGATTTTTATCGTGTTATTTGGGACGGAGGCCTAAGCTCAGGCATTTTCTGCACTGACCCAGAAATAAGCATAGCCACGTTGTCCTTGCCTGTCCCCTCCTGGAACTGGAGGAGCAGGTCCTTGGTATGCACGCTCCTCTTTCTGTGTACACTTGTCACAATCGCCAGTGGTCACCGATCCCAGAACCCATGTAGAATTGACTCTGCCTTGGCACAACGCTCTTGACAACTGACCATAAATACAACAGGGCAATTACAGCAGTCATCTGAAATGAAATGCAACCTTCCATGGACCTCTAGAACTTCTTGAAAGCTCTTCTAATGTCCCTGAAACTTACAAAGGCGGCGGGGGTGGGGGGGACTGGAAAGACTATTTAAATACATATTTTAGTCTCTGGGGGGTGTCCAGGTGGGAAGGATGCCGGGGTGATGCTCAGCAAACATTGTGTCTTTTTCTCTGCCCTGCAGTTAGGACCCGTAAGACTAGTTCTGACCACAGCCTTTGAACAGAAGTGGCCTGTGTCACTTCTGGGCCAAAGCGTAGGTCCTCCTGGAAGCTCTTCTTTGGGTCCTGGGAAGGTTATGAGAAGGTTCTGGGTCCCAGATGGCAAAGTCTTCCTGATCTTGGGATCCTCAGGGACAATTTGCTTGGGCTCCTGTAAATAACAAGGTATCACGTGCCAAGTGGCTTAAACAGTGGAATCGCCTGGTCTCCGTTTTGGAAGCTAGAAGTAGAAGATCAAGGTGTCCTCAGGGTTGGTTCTTTCTGAGGACGGGGAGGAAGAATCCATGCCTCTCACCCAGCTTCTGGTGGTTTGCTGGCCATCTTTGGCCATTGCTTGGCTTGGAGAAACGTCACACCATCTCTGCTTTCTTCTTCACATGGCCTTCTCTCTGTGTGCGGCTTTGTCTCCAGACTTCTCCTTCTTACAAGGGCACCGGTCATCTTGGATTCAAAGCCCATCCCACTCCATTCTACCTCATCTTAACTAGTTCCGTAATGACATTACTTACAAACAAGGTCCCATTCTGAGGTCAGGACATCAATATATGCATTTTGGGGGGACACAGTTCAAACCCATATCAAACAGTGTTGACCTGTATTGACGTACTGTATGAGTGAAAAATACACTTTTGTTTTAAGCACCTGAGATCTGAAGGCTGTTTGTTATATCAGCATTGTCTCACTTATCCTACTTAACACTACAAGTTTAAATTGTATGCACACTGTAAGTAATCAGCTTGCCTGTAGAGGGCATGAAGTTGAGAGCAGGCTTTTCTTCTGAGAGATGGGCTCTCCTAGATATGCGTGCCTTGCAGGTTGGTGATAATTCACTTCCTTTTTTTTAATTTTTATTTTTTACTGGAGTATGCTTGATTTACAATGTTGTGTTAATTTGAAGTGTACAGCCAAGTGATTCAATTACATAACTTATATCCATTATTTTCAGATTCTTTTCCCATATAGATTATTACAGAATATTGAGTAGAGTGGAGTGGTGAGAAATTAGAGCTCTTACTTTCCCCTTTTGCTAAGATTCCTCTCTTCTCTTTCACACTGGATTTCTGGGACAATGCGAGGAAGCCTTGAAGCAGTCTGTGATTTTTTTTTCCCCGTCATTTATGAATCTCTTGCTCCAGGTTGTGGTCATTCATCTAGAGGAAAAAAGCCTATTTCACATTCTCCTGGAACTAGGAACCTAACTTTTCATCATATTAATAGATTTAATGAATCAAGAAGAACTGTTACCTTTGCTATTTCTTGATTCTTCTATATATCAAACAACTTCTATAAATTTTGAAATAATCTGTGAATAACAGTATATTATCTACTTGATTTTTAATACTTAAGTAGATGTGTGTGTCATTTTGAGAATAAAATTTTTCAGGTAAAGGAATACTATAAATCTGCCTAAAAAACTTGGAAAATAGAAGATAATTAAGTTAGAAAATATAAATAACCCGAAATGCCATCATACAAAAGTAACGATAGTATTTACATTTGTCTGTAACTTTTCTTAACATATTTTAACTCATATACTTTTAAAACTCATATATTCTTTACCTATTTTAACTCATATATTCTTATTCATACAAATATGTATGCTGTAATATTCACAGTGTCACATCCTGCTTTTATCAATAAACATATAGCATGGAATTCTCTCCACATCTTTTTTTTCCCAAAAATATGATGGTAATAGTTGAATAAGAGTTGCATTTTTGGTTAGGTTTGCATCAGTTCTTGTTTGATCAGTGGAGTTAAGCTTATGATATCACTGAAGTTACTGTCTCTCAGGTGATGATGATGTTGAGGACGACAATGGTGCTGATTTCAGCCTCTGAAGAAAGTGCCTTTTCCTCTCCCTTTCTGCCAGAGAGTAGGAGTCTTTCTATTCTATTTGGTAGGATGCTGATTTTTCGTGTATTTAATACGGAATATGAGGCTGCAGTTTACACTCGCAGATATTTTCTCTGTAGGTCAAGTGCCCCTTCATTACCTGATCAGAGAGAGCAGCATAAAACAGGATTTTTGAGTATGAGGTACAGGGATTTGAACCCCCATTCCCCTGTTTGTAGGCTGTGTGACCTTTGGCTGGTTTCTTACCCTCTCTGATCCTTACTTTCCTCATCCGTGAAATGTGGATAATCTAGTGATTTCCTCATAGGATTGTTGTGTGGATTAAATGTGATAAATATAAAAGTTAAGTGGGAGTCTCCACTGTGGCTCAGCAGTTTAAAGACCTGACATAGTCTCCATGAGGATGTGGGTTCTATCCCTGGCCTCCTTCAGTGGGTGAAGGATCCAGCATTGCCGGAAGCTGCAGTGTAGGTCACAGATGTGGCTTGGATCCAGTGTTGCTGTGGCCGTGGTGTAGGCCAGCAGCTCCAGTACGACCCCTAGCCTGGGAACTTGCATATGCTGCATATGCTGTAAAAAGAAAAAAAAATTAAGTGAAATCTAAACAAATGGCGGATAGTCTCCCCCCTTCTCCTGTTTATCGTTATCCTCATATTCACATTTTACTTTGATACTTTCCCTTTCGAGCGTGAAAACTCAAGGAGCAAAACTTCTCCTGTGACATGTAGCTTGCCTGATTGTCACTGAGCAAGGTATCTCATACTTAGCTGAAGTTGCTTAATAAGCATTAACTGATTATTTCATGTACCTTTTGCTTTCTCTATAAATAGACGGTCAACATTTTAACTCTTAAAGACTACAGCCTAGAGGATGCTGCAAGAAACAGAGCCATTCGGTATGTGGTGGTGGTATAGTCACACTTTATGATTTTGCTACTTTATTGCTCAACTGTTACCAGCTTATCTATTTTCTCACACTGTCCTGTGTTCATGCACTAGGCCTGAACCAAGTTAACCCCTGCCACGAGGAGGCCCAAAGGCTATACACCTCTTTCCTGTTTATCATGTGCTCAGCATTTTCCTAGTCTTCTCTTTTCTGCACAGAGCAATTTCAAAAGACTTCACTTACCTGACTACTTTTGTTGTTTGTGACTGGTAAACTTCCAGTTTGAGGAGTGGCGTTTTTGGTCTTAGCAATTTCAGTAATATCCAGGTGAAAGAAAATTTAATTTTGAGGGGGAATTCTTTTGTTATTGTTGATTTTATTGTTTTTTTTTTTTTCCTGTGTATGTTGTTTTTGTTTTGTTTTTTTTTGGCTATGCCTGCAGTATGTGGAAGTTCCTGGGCCAGGGATCTAACCCCCACCACAGCAGTGACCTGAGCCATTGCAGTGACAATGCAGGATTCTTAACCCATCAGAGAACTTCTGGAGAACTCAATTTAAACATTCAACATAAATTATGCAATTCAAATATGTTTGTTAAAGTAAACTCGTTAGCCTGAGCAGACTCCCTATTCACTTCTTCCTTTTTGTTGAAGTCAAGGAAAATGGGTACTCCTGTGTCTCTGAGAACGCATGAAGCCGTCCAATTTGTCAGTAATGGGATTGGAAAAGTCTGGTAGTAAGGCCTGCCTGTGCCCCTGTTGTTGAACCCAAGTTCACATGCCAGTGCACAGGGAGGCCAAACAAGCTGAAATGTGGGAGTCTGGCATAGAGAAAGGATCATTTGTTGGAGGGCCATGCAAGGAGAGCAAGGCAACTCCTGCTCCAAAGATGGGAACTCCTCATTGCCTTTCAGGAAGGGAATTTTTATAGGCAAACTTTGGGGGGAGGGCTGCCTGCGCATGAGCCTCCTCTGATTGGCTGATGGGGAGGTCACTGGATGGTGGTCCCAGATTCTCTATCATCAAGCCTTCTGGTTCCAACTAGTCTGGTGGCCAGGTGCTTGGGCTCAGTCAAGAGTTATCCTCTAGATGGGTGTTGGGATAGAATCAAGGTCCTGGCAGGCTCTCCAGAGTCTGCATGCTCTAGGGTAGAACTGCCTCCTTGCGCTTTCCATCTCGTAGAGGCTGCCTTCATTCTGTGGCTCCCGGCCCCCTTTTCCATCTTCAAAGCCAGCAGTATTGCATCTCTGTGTGCATTTCTTTTTTAGGCATATATTCCTCTGACTTTCTTCTTTTGTGGCCTTCCTCCACGTTTAGGGACCCTGTGATTACATTGGGAACACCCAGGTAATCCAGGCTAATCTCACTGTTTTACAGTCAGCAGATTAGCACATTTAGTTCTCTTTGTAGCCGTAATTTCCCTTGCCATGAACATATTCACAGGTTCTGGGGATTAGAGGATGGACGTCTTGGGGGACCATTCTTCTGCCTTGAATAAATAGCTGGCCACCTGGTTTAGAAGTTCTTTGTGGGCATTGACTACATTTGAATTTCTTTTGTTGCTTTGTGTGCCTCCCCTAGCCAAGCCAATATTCAGGCTCAGTAATTACTGTGCTGGGTACTTCTGATTCCCAGAAAAATACAGCAGGCTCAGTCCGGAGTTCTTTTAATTGTCAGCCTTCAAAGAGGACCTAAAGGTGAAGAGCTTTTTCAAGATCTAATTAAATATCTCATAGTCTTTGGAAGGTATGAGATTTATAGTTGGTGCCACTGGAACTGGCACGGTTGCTCCTGGAGTGACAAATGTAGGCATTATAAACGTTTGCACCTAAGGTGGTTCCAACCAAAGTGATTAATTTCTGGGAGATTAATACAGGGGAGCCGAAGGCCACGTTTCGTAATCAAGTAGACTGCTCTTGCCTAGACCTGGATTGAATTCCAGCTTTGGAGTGGAAATAAATATGGAGATAGATATTTCATGAGCCCCGTATACTTGGCAGCACCCTCACTTCTGAGGTGAAAGAGCGGTGTGAAGTAATGTGTTTGCTGGGAAAAGCTGTTGACACTCAGCCTCCCATAATTTCACATGCTTTTCTCAAGGACAACACAGCAAAACCCATTGTGAGATGGGTTTTTCTTGGAGGAGACCTCTTGTTGAGCTGTCAAAGCTCAGGCTATTTTTAGTGATGGTGCTTTAAAAACTTAAGGAGCCTATCTCCCCTCACCAGGCTCAAGCGCAGGGTTGCTATGCAACAGGCGCAACAGCCTGGTGGTTTTCACACTCTTTTCTCCCAGATATTCAGTGAACTGGACCTTGGCAAAAACAAAACAATAGGATGAGGCTGTCTCCTGCAAAGAAAGAGCAATGACTTTGGAATCTCTCAGACCAGAGTCCTGGCTTCACCTGCTCGCATTTGTGTGGCTCTGGAAAAATCCTTGTATCTCCCTGGACCTCAGTTTTAGCATGTGCGGTTGCTGTTAGTATCTAACTCATAAGGTTATTGTGAGGATCACATGTGATTCTGCATCTAAAGCACTCAAACCATGGTGGTTGTGGTGCTGAGTCCTGGCGCGTACTGCTCACCATATGACAGGCCAGTAAAGAAAGAGAGAGACAAGGTGTTGGGGCAAGTAATAGCAACTATATTCGGAAAGCCAGCAGACCAAGAAGATGGTGGATTCATGTCCCAAAGACCCATCGTCTCCCAGTTGGAATTCAAGTTTCTTTTATACTAAAAGGGGAGGGGATATGGTTGGTTGCCACAAACTTCTTTGTGCAATCCTTTGTTCTTGCGGCTGTGCACATTCCTATAAACCTCCAGAGACAAATATTGTTTTCTGTCCCCCGTTTTTTATCTCTGTATGAGTGAAAAGTGTAATACCCTTAAAGGTCAAGCCTGGGAGTCAGAGCCTTGAGAACAGACTACCATGCATATTTCAGGTTTGTTCTTCTCTGTTACAGTTTCACAAAACAGCTGTCATAACTGGCACAGGATGAGTTTGATAAAATATGTGCTGGAGTTCCCTTGTGGCTCAGCAGGTTAAGGCTCCAGCATTGTCACTGCTGTGGCTCGGGTGGCTGCTGTGGCATGGGTTTGATTCCTGGCCCAGGAACTTCCACATACCACGAGTGTGGCCAAAAAAAAAAAAAAAAAATTGTGTAAAAAATTGAGGATATTCTATGGATTAACCCCTTTTGCCCATTTACCTCATGTTTATTAGACTCTATTATAAGATAATTTTCTATGAAACTGAAAACAACAGCTGTGCTAGGAGTTAACATCTATAAGCATATAATGACTGAAAATGCTCATACAGACACCGTTTCAGATTTTTTGTTACAAAGAGCCCTGTGACTTCATAATTTTGCTACCTGAGCATTGTGGAGAAGCCTGAGTTAGTTACTTTGCAAATACAGTCCTGGTACCTCCCTATTTGTTTTTGGGCCACTGGGAAGAGGTCCGAGAGATTTCTTAGTGCGTCATGGCTGACATCTGTGCTTCCCATCTAGAGCCGATAGCCTTGCATGCCCGCGTAACCAGCCAACCAACCAACCAACCAACCAAAAAGCAACTCTTCCCTCATCTAAAGAGCTCCTCACAATTTGTAGAATGCTTTCACACAGTGATAACAATTACTAATTGCTTACTATGTGCCTACTGCTACTTGCTTTTTGCATGTTATAATGTTTAATCTTCACAACAATCTTATGGGAGAGATACTATTATTATAGGGAGGGCAGGTTGCTTAGCTAAGGTTACTTAGCTCAGCAATGCGAGACAGAGACTTTGTACTAGGGGCTGTTTCGATCCAGGGTCCGCATTCTTAACCGTGACCCTGCGCTCCCTTCCATTTGACAGTCACAGAAACATTGCCCCAGAGATAGGAAAGGTGATCTTCCCCCTCCCTCTTTTATTTTTGGTCTTTTTGGGGTCACACCCGTGGAATATGGAGGTTCCCAGGCTAGGGGTCTAATCAGTGTTGTAGCCACCAGCCTGCGCCACAGCAACACGGGATCTGAGCCACGTCTGTGACCTCTTTTTTTCTATCAGGTAGAGAAATAAAGTGATCTGAAGGAAAATGTCAGGTTTACAATTAGAAGTCAGGTTTTGGATATTTAGAAGAGTATTGCTTTAGCTCTTCACTCATGTGCCATTAAATCTACTGGTGGGTACCACTTTATAGTCTTTATAAAGGAAGGCAAACACTCTGATCTACAAAGCTAGTTCATAATGCATATTTCAGTCTTTTCTGATTTCCCTTGTTAAATTAAAATGGGTGTAATAACAACCCCTGGCCAGCCGGGGCGCTCTCACCATTGGCCAGGCTATGCTTTTAACACAGTTTTTTCTGAACTGTAATCTCTCTGGATGGAACTCTGTTAAAACCAAATTCTCTTTCTGTAAACCTGAGGAAGAGCTAGTGACTGCATTTCTGGCTAGTTACTGCGTGACGCCAGTGCTGCCGTTTCTGGGGCCACACTCTGAGGAGCAAGTTTTAGCTTGGTTAAGGATCCGAAGAACATTTTGTGGGAACCTCAAGAACTTCTGTCTGAGAGGCTTATGTTTTCTTTCCATTTTTTCTGTCTTGTTACTTTGATGCAGACTCATTGATTGACCACAGTTTGGGTTGTGAGGTTTGCAACAAGGTCTGACATCAGAAAAGTGTCTTTGACTACTTTCTTACACCATATTACAAAATAAACTCAGAATGGGCTAATGACTTATAAGTATGACCTGAAGCATAAAACTTGTAGAAGAAAACAGGCAGTGTGCTCTTTGACATCAGTCTTGGCAATATTTTGGGGGGTCTGTCTTCTCAGGCAAGTGCAACAAAAGCAAAAATAAACAAACGTAACTACATAACAAAGCTTTTTTTCATGGTGAAGAAAGCTATCAACACAACGAAAAAGCCACCTACTGAATGGGAGAAGATATTTGCAAGTGATATGACGAATAAGGGGCTAATATTCAAAATATACAAAGGAGTCGTCCAGCTCAATACCAAAGAAACAAACAACCTAATTAAAATGAGTAGAGGACCCGAGTAGGCATTGTTTCAAAGAAGACACGGAGGTGGCCAATAGACATGAAAAGATACCATCACCAGTCATCAGGGAGATGCAAATCAAAACTGCAATAAGATATCATCTCACATCTGTCAGAATGGTTATTATCAAAAACACAACAAATAAGTACTGGTGAGGCTATGGAGAAGAAGAAACCTTTGTGTTGGAGGGAATGTAAGTTCCCGCAGCCACTGTGGAAAACAGCAGGGGTGGGGGGTCCTCCAAAAGTTAAAAATAGAACTACCATATGATCCAACAATTTCACTCTAGGTTTTTTTTTTTCTGAATGAGACAAAAATACCAATTTGAAAAGATATATGCACCCATGCATATGTTCATTGTAGCATTATTTATAATAGTGAAGATATAAATGTGTTCATCCACAGATAAATGGATAAAGAAAATGCGGTATATTTACACAATGGAGTAATACTCAGCCATGAAAAAGAACAAAATCTTGCCATTTGCAACAAAATGGATGTATCTAGAGAGTATTATACCAAATTAAGTTAGAAGGGCAAAGGCAAATACAGTGTGATCTCACTTGTATGTGGAACCTGAAAAAACAAAATAACATATGAACAAACAAAATAAAATGAAAACAGACTCATGAATACAGAGAACAAACTGGTGTTGCCAGACGGGAGGGGTGTGAAGGATGAGTGAAACAGGTGAGGGAGATTAAGAGGTGTAGAATTCCAATTATAAAATAGGTAAATTATAAGGATGTAAAGTACAGCACAGGGAGTTTAGTCAATAGTACTGTAGAAACTCTGTGTGGTGGTGGTGAACTAGACTTATGGTGGTGATCATTTTGTAGTGTATAAAAATATCAAATCACTGTGTCGTACACCTGAAACTAATACAATAAGTCACTTATACGTCAATTAAAAGAAAAGGGTCTTTGAAATCATAGGTCTCAAAAAAAGAAAAAACGAAACAAGAAAAGAGAAAGTAAATCCACAATCATCATGACTGGTGACCCCGGCCCAGAACAAGAGCCAGAGGTAGGAGGCCACAACTAGAGGTGTTTTGCTAGGGTTTCTCTGATTAAGAATGGTGTGTGTTTGTGTGTGTGTGTGTGTGTGTGTGTGTGTGGAAAGCAGGGGTGAGAGGCTGTTTTAAAATAAACACAAGAAGGTGGATTATGGAAATGCCACTGCAAAAGATAAAAGATCCCACTTTCAGTACTGATTTTGCCAATAACGCTGTGGACTTCAGGGTGACTGCTTCTTTTACCTGGTGTGACATGGCCACTGGTAAAGCATATTTCCCCAGCTATGATCACATCCTGAGGCCACTATTTCTTTTTTTTAACATTTAAAAAATCAAAGTAGGAGTTCCCGTCTTGGCTCAGTGGTTAACAAATCCGACTGGGAACCACGAGGTTGTGGGTTTGATCCCTAGCCTTTGTCAGTGGGTTAAGGATCCGGCGTTGCTGTGGGCTGTGGTGTAGGTCGCAGATATGGGTCGGATCCCACGTTGCTGTGGCTGTGGTGTAGGCCGGCATCTGCAGCTCTGATTCGACCCCCTAGCTTGGGAACTTCCATATGCTGCAGGTGCAGCCCTAAAAAGCAAAAAAATAAAAATAAAAAATCGTATATGTATTCATTCAATTTCCCCATATAGGTTATTACAAACTGCTGAGTAGGTTTTCCTGCGCTGTGCAGTGGGTTCTCATTAATCGTCTGCCTTACACGGTAGGTGTTTGTGTTATTCCCACTTTCGCAGTTCTTCCCTCCCCTCAGTGCTTTCACCTTTGGTTACCGTAAGGTTGGTTTGCAGAACAGGTTTTCATAGGCTGTTTCTAGAACTAGAAAGAGCCCTTGAGAGCCTCTCATCTGAGAGGTGAAAACTCTAATGTCTGCACTTGTCAATGAGTGAAATCAGCCCTTTGCATCCTTTCAACAAAGGCATACTCTGTTTGCATATGACACACTTAGAAATTGCCGTTAGTTCCGCAAAACATGTTCTTGCTCCTTTTATTAAATCAAGTGGCTCTCATAGTCTATCTGCCCCTGCACATTTGTTTTTTCCTAGAAGGGCTTAAAAAATGAAATGGTTCTCTACTATGAGAGAACAACAGAGAAATGCAAGTGTAAATGCAAAGTCTCTTGTGCTTCAGTCTCAAGGACCAGTACGGGGAGTGTGGCGATGGTGACAACCTGGGCTGCTCTAATCGCTGTGTCCACGAGGAGTGCAGATGTATGTGGCCAAATCTTCTGATTTTTTAGTGGAATTCAGAAATCTGGAATTTGCTTGAACATCTCTTGACTTTAAAAACCTTGACTATGTTGTTTTGGGGGTTGCTGGCCTTTTTTTTCTTTTAAATACTGTGCAGCCCAAAGGACATGTCTGCAAACCACATCCTGCCAGTTGGCTGCCAGTTTTTGCTTTTTTTTCTTTTTACAGCCTTTAGCATATGGAAGTTCCCAGGCTAGGGGTCGAATGGGAGCTGCAGCTGCTGGCCTCCACCGCAGCTATGGTAGCACTGGATCCGAGCTGCCTGTGTGCCCTACGCCGCAGCTTAACCCACTGTGGTAACACCGGATCCTGAACCCACTGAAGAAGGCTGGGGATCAAATCCACATCTTCGTGGAGACTACGTCATGTGCTTAACCCACTGAGCCCCAGTGGGAACTCCTGGTTTGTGATTTATTTTTTAATTTATTGTTTAAAAAAAATTTTGTTTTTTTTTTGCTTTTTCGGCTGTACCTGCAGCATATGGAGGTTCCCAGGCTAGGGGCTGAACAGGAGCTACAGCTGCAGGCCTATGCCACAGCTACAGCAATGAGAGATCCGAGCTGAGTCTACGACCTACACCGCAGCTGATGGCAACACCGGATCTTTAACCCACTGAGTGAGACCAGGGATCGAACCCGCAACCTCATGGTTCCTCTTAGGATTCATTTCTGCTATGCCACGACGGGAACTCCCTGTTATTGCCGATCTCCATCATCACACAGGTCATGGTGCTAAGGAGAACAGGGATCGCCACGTAGATTCCGTGAATGGAAGTGTTAACAGATTGAAACTAGGTCTCCTGACTTTCAATGTGTTGCAATTTCTGCTCCACCATGCTGTTTCATCAATTTCATTTTCTCTAGCCATTTTGACCGTGTGAGAGCAAGCATCATCCTCCAGTTCAAGCGATAAGCACGAAAGTCTGAATCCTGAAGACTTTCTTCAATCAGGTGTCAAAGGTTCAAGGATCTCTTAGGTGATCTTCAAGTACACAGCAATCACACTATTTCTGGCAACAATAACAGGCACTAAGAATCCTTAACAGAGCTTTGCCTCTGGGCTCTCTTACAGCATGCCATTGCCTGCAGATAATTTGTCTTAGAGCATACTGGATTCGGAAAATCATTAAGCCATAAATCAATTACTCTCTAGAGCACCCTGTATGGGATTTATTCAAATCAAATAGTTTTGATGGTCTGAAACCAGAAGCTCTTGCAGACTGGAGGACTGTATGATAGCAGAAAACTTTCCAAATAGCTCTGGAGCCTGATAAAATCCTTGAAAACGGGTAAGGATTTGTCATTATTTCGATTTAGGGGTTTAATATGGTCTGGTGAGTCGACAGAGCATAACCTCCCTTGAGGGCACTTGGCGCAATGATGCATTGATTTTTCATATCCTGTGTGTTGCCTCTGGTGAGGCATTCAGTCCTAGAGGGGATAAACAAGGAAAAAAAAAAAGACTGTAAAGAATATTCCTTTCAAACATCAGAATGGGCAAGAGGAATTCATGCAAGAATTAAGGGGAAGGGGGAGATCTCTTACAGAGCAGTGGGTGAAGGATCCGGCGTTGTCACTGCCGCGGCTTGGGTGATTGCTGGGGCGCAAGTTCGGTCCCTGGCCTGGAAACTTCCACATGTTGTGGATGTGCCAATAAATAAATAAATAAATAAAATAAAGGGGAAAAGATTCTGAGGCACTGTTCTTGCAGCTCACAGCAATGCTGGATCCCGAACCCACTGAGCAAGGCCAGGGATGGATCCCGCATCCTCTTGGATCCTAGTTGGGTTTGTTAACTGCTGATCCAGGAAGGGAACTCCCCTACTGAAATAGTTTAATGGTGGAGACCTTTGGTTCATGGTCAGAAAAAGTCCTATTTGTAAGGTCTCTGTGTCCAGGCCAGTCATTTTCACCCATATAATCCAGCCACTCAACACAGAACCTGGTGCTTCGCAAGTGCTCAATATACATTTGAGGTCTTTTATTTTTTCCTTTATTAAGTGCTTACTTTGGGTCAGGAATAGCGTAAAGATTGAGAAAAAAATATTTATCTATCCATATTCCCACAAATCTCAGGTTTTTTGTCCCACTGTGTTGCTGAAGTTTCTTCAGGGGACCCATGAGCTTTCCCAGAGCTATTTTCATTTATAAATAGCTGTAACGGTTGTTATTTGGGGAGGGGCAGGGGGATGGAGGCTGGGGTCTCCTACTCTGCCATTTTGTCCTATGCACCTGTGTTGAATGTGCCATCTGTTTTCTGTTGACACCAATGGTTATTCGAGGGGCAAACTGGGAAGTCTGCTCAGAGAAGGATGGCATTCGAGCTGGGCAAAGTATCTACTGAATAGCTTTCAAACTTAAAAAAAATGAAATCAGCACAGTGATCTTAACATGACGTCTTTTGAGGAATCATGGTGGATAATGTAGAGTGGTTGATTCAGGGTTCGGGAGATGACTGCCGTTGACCAAGACAGAAATTACTGGAGGGAAACTGGAACTTGGAGGGTGGCATTGGCAAAGATGGAGAAAAACGGGTGGGCTCCAGAGGGACTTGGGAAGTAGAGTCTATAGGGTTTGTGTTGGGTAGAATTGGGGAGGAGTAAGAAGAAATTGTCAAGGGGTCTCCTGAGTTCCTGGCTTCTGCATTTGATTGGATGGAGGTGCCTTTGCTGAGAGAATAAATCCTGGAGAAGGATATATGGTGGGGCATGGGTCATGAATTCAATTTTGGACACATTGAATTTTCGTTGTCTAGTGGAGATGTCACGCTGTATATCCAAATGCAAGAAAGTGTTGAGTTGAAGAATTCAAGGCTAAGAATATCAGTTCTGGGATCTACTCAGGGTACAGTCTGAACTCACAGCTGTGGACATGGAGAAGATTCCTACCAAAAGATTACAAAAATGGCATAAAGCCGTTTCTCATCCAAAGTCTCACTGACATCCCACACTGGATAATCCTTTGCTGTGAGACCTATCCTCTGACTCTCGCGATATTTAGTAGCATCCCTAACTTCTACGCGCCTGATGCCAGGAGCACCCCCTAGTTGTGACAGCCAGTATGTCTCCACGTGTTTCCATCTGTCCCCTGGCGGCAGCAGGGGAGCGGGGGGTGCAGGGGTGGGAGTGGGGTGAAATTGCCCTTGGTTGTGAAGCATGGATAGAGTGAAGGTGTTGAGCTGAGGTTGTGCGACTTGATTGCCTGACTCTGTCCAAGACTAGCTGTGAGCCCCAGCCTGGGGGAAGTCACTGAACTCTGTGTCTCAGTCTCCTCTGTTTATTAGAAGTGAAAGTCGGAGATGGTACATTCGTAGCTTTAGTGGGATAAATGACAAAGTGAGAAAAATTGCATATAAGAGTGTTTGGCTCATATGAAGTGTTTGTTGTTGCTAGATTCCAGGTGTTGCTGAGATACGAATAGGATCTAGAAGTGAGCCTTGAAAATCTCTGACTCTGAAGAGTCAATAGCAAAGGGAGAATGGAAAAAAAGAGAAAAAGAAGGAGTAGCTGGAACACAGGAGGAAAGACGAGATGAGGATGGGCTACTGGTGGGTCTAAGTCTAGTTGTATCGACAGACACGTCCACAACTAATGTCAGGAATCACATGTTTGCATAGTGTGCTAAAAAAATTATTGGGCACATAGTGGGGGGTGGGTGGTTCACCAAGGGGGAAAGGGAGCAAAAGGGACTTCAGCCATAAAGAAATAGTATGTGCAAAGGCCCTGAGACATAAAGAAGCATGCAGTTTCCAGGAGCCAAGTGCATGGTGATTGACAGCCTTCTGTGAGACCGGACATGGCCAGGCTCTGATGGGCATCTAAGACATTCTAAGTAGTTTGGATTCTCTTTTGTAGGTCAGGGTTTCTAAAACCCAATTTCAGCCATTCAGGTACCTCTTTTCATGATGTTGCTGTATACACATATGAAGGGAGTACCCCCAATACATGCCTCTTTAGCAAAAAGGATTATTTTAAGCTGATTTTTTATTATTTTTATATTTTATTTATTTCTTCTTCCAGCTTTATTGAGATATAATTGACATACAGCACAATGTAAGTTTAAGGGGTCCAGCATAATGATTTGACCTGTATATATCATGAAATGATTACCACAGTAATTTCAGTGAAAATCTATCATCTCATATTAAAGAAATAGAAAAAAAATATTTTTCCTTGTGGCGAGAACTCCTAGAATTTACTCTCTTTAGAGCTTTCAGAGATAACCTGGAGCAGCATTAATTATATTTATGACGTTGCATATTACATCCCTAGTACTTAACACTGGATAGATTATTTTTAACAACCAACAATAAAATTCAATAAAATTAAAAAAAAAAAACTCAACAGGGACCTACTGTACAACAGGGAACTCTACTTAATACTCTGTAATAACCTTTCCAGAAAAGAATCTGGTAAAAGAATGGGTGTGTGTATATGTGTAACTGAATCACTTCGCTATGTACCTAACACGGCGTTGTAAATCAGGTACCATCCAGTGGAAAATAAAAATTAAATTATATTAAAAGAATCAGCAGACACAGGAAAGGCTCTGAACACTGAGAAGATCTTTATATTTATCATGAAATTGCCATTTGTAGGAGTGCCTCCCTCTCCACACCAGGAAGAGAAGGATGATTTTAAGTCTCTAGAAACCCTTATCAGTGGCAAAGGCAGTGACTGAAACCTGCATTATGGGCTTATCCTTGTTGACTGTCTTTTTCCTGGTCACCTCCCATTACTGACTCTCTTTACCCTTGACATCTTCTTTTTTTTTTTTTAACTTAATGGATTTTATTTCAATTATAGGTGTACATTAATCATCACAAGTCAATTTGATAGATTTTGTGTCCCAAACCCACAGTGCATCCCCCCCACCCCCCAGATTGTCTTATTTGAAAAACCAAGGTTTTCCAAAGTCTGTGAGTCATTGTCTTTTCTGCAAAGAGGTTCATTGTGTCTTTTCAGTTTCCACATGTAAGCGGTAGCATTGGGTGTTGCTATCTAATTGTCTGACTGGTTTTACTTCACATGATAATTTCTAGGTCCATCCATGTTGCTATAAATGTTGGTAATTCGTTCCTTTTAATGGCTGAGTAACATTCCATTGTGTGTATGTACCAGATCTTCCCTATCCACTCCTCTGTCGATGGGCATTTAGGTTGTTTCCATGACCTGGCTATTGCATAGAGCGCTGCAATGAACACTGGAGTACATGTGCCCTTGACATCTTCTTTTGTCTTGAGCCGAGGATGATATTTCAGATGGTGGCTTGGACCATTTCCGGGAATTACCTTTCCTGGGTATGACATGTATTCAGGAAGTACACATTTTTTTTTACACTTTGGTTTTCTTCCATTAATCTGTCTTTTATTACAAGAGGGTCTCAGCCAAGAACCTAGATGGGCAAATTTCTTTTTCCTCCCCACACATAATGCTAGTACTATTTACTTAAAATTGATTTTTTTTCCTTTAAGTCTATGTTGTTTCTCTTCTTTTTTTTTTTGTCTTTTTTTCTAGGGCCGCACCC
>PVHT020000012.1:7691298-7725659 GCA_004024745.2 Catagonus wagneri | reverse complement strand
TCCTCTGTCGATGGGCATTTAGGTTGTTTCCATGACCTGGCTATTGCATAGAGCGCTGCAATGAACACTGGAGTACATGTGCCCTTGACATCTTCTTTTGTCTTGAGCCGAGGATGATATTTCAGATGGTGGCTTGGACCATTTCCGGGAATTACCTTTCCTGGGTATGACATGTATTCAGGAAGTACACATTTTTTTTACACTTTGGTTTTCTTCCATTAATCTGTCTTTTATTACAAGAGGGTCTCAGCCAAGAACCTAGATGGGCAAATTTCTTTTTCCTCCCCACACATAATGCTAGTACTATTTACTTAAAATTGATTTTTTTTCCTTTAAGTCTATGTTGTTTCTCTTCTTTTTTTTTTTGTCTTTTTTTCTAGGGCCGCACCCGTGGAATATGGAGATTCCCAGGCTAGGGGTCTAATCGGCGCTGTAGCTGCCGGCCTACGCCACAGCCACAGCAACCCGGGATCCGAGCCACGTCTGCAGCCTACACCACAGCTCACAGCAACACCGGATCCTTAACCCACTGAGCGAGGCCGGGGATTGAACCTGCACCCTCATGGTTCCTAGTCAGATTCGTCAACCACTGAGCCATGATGAGAACTCCCGTAAATGTAATATTTTAAAGAGGCATTCCCACTGTGATTCAGTGGGTTAAGAATCCGACTGCAGTGGCTCAGGTTACTGCAGAGATGTGGGTTCAAGTCCCTGGCCTGGCACAGTGGGTTAAAGGATCCACCACTGCTGGAGATGCAGCGTAGTTCACAGCTGTGACTGGGAAGCAATCCCTGGCCCAGAACTTCCATATGCCAAGAGTGTAGTCAAAAAAAAAAGATGGAAAGATGTTACCGGAATCCGGATTCTTACTCATGCAGCCAAAGAATGAACTTCATGAACACACAGGCAGCAAGCAAGCAAAGCAAATAATAGCTCGCAGGGCTGCCAGGAGTGGGGAGAAAAGCCACCCCTCTCTATTGTCCTATAGGAGTTTTTATCCCTTAAAGATGCGGGGAGGGGGGGTAGCAATGTGGGGTCCAGAAAGATGTGGTTTTCTCCCACTGGCCTTGCCAAGTTGCTTATATCAGTCCTTGTCCAATAGCGGTCTTAGGGTTGGAAAATGTCCCTTAAGTCTTGCCGTTGTCTTCCCGTAAACTGAACTGCAGAGGGTTAGAGGTTAATGTCCATCTGGGCGCAGGTACACTCCCTGCAGTAATCAAGGCCTGTGGGGATGTTACTCCTTGGAGGTCTTAAGCCACAGATATTAATCAATAGCCAAAGATATTAATCAATAGCCAAAGACGGCCTCAAAGCCCATGATCCTACACTGACCATCTGAGTTGTTATTCAGCCTCATGTATGTATAGAGATTAAAGCAACTTTACATTTCAACTGAAACTGTAAGTTCAATGTGCTATTATGCTTTTACGTAATACATATTAAATATTCTACATGACTGTGGATGTATTCAGGGCGCCTCGGTACCCTGCCTGCATCAGCTCACACGTGTGCTGCTGTCTGTCTTGGTTAATAAGGCTGCAGGTAAAGACGAGGCGGAGGATTATAAGTGGGTACCCGATATTATCGCCTCTGTGTTTTAGAAGCTGCACTCGAGTGGCAGTGCGGAGAGAAGAGCGGAAAAGGAATTAGCTCTTCAAAGTGCTTCCCATTCAGTATCTGCGAAGTTCAAATAATTATAGGAGCCAGCTTCCTCTAGTCTGTCTGCAGAAACCTAGCCGCCCTGGAGGCGGGGCTGGGGGGCTTCATGGAAGTGAAAGCTTCACCAGCCCCTCCCTTCCAAGCCCGAGAGCCTTTGATTCTGCTTCATCTCCTGAGTGTCTGGGATCAATTCAAGATTTCGGAGGCTTTAGGATGGGCTGTGACATCTTTTCATTGGAGGAGAATGTTTTATGCATACGCAGACTGTAAGAGACTGTTGGGGAGGAAAAATTTCCCTGTGCTCTTGTAGGTTCCTGGAGCTGGCTGGCCTAGTGATTAAAATGGCATGAGACGGATAAACGGGAGAGAAACCAAATTTTGTTCCAGATGTACAGGGACTCTATAAGAACATGAGGCCCCAAAACAAGTTAGGCAGTTGAGGCTCCTAAGGCCCCTGAGAGCAGGAAAAGGAAGTAGGGGTTTGGGATTTCAGACAGTTTACGGAAGATGTAAATATTTTGTATGCACATGTTCACAGAGTCCTGAGAAGCAGTGGGACAAAGGGACTTTGATCAAGCAGGCCTTGCTGAGTTTGCTTCAGTCCCCCACTCCCAGCTCATACTCCTTTTAGTTGGCTCTGAAAAACTAACCCTCTTGCTAGTTTCCCATCTCAGTGGGCACCCCATCTAAATTCTTTCAGGCAGTTAAGGGAGAGGAGGGAAATGTTCTTCCTGAAACTGTTTCTTAAACACAGCTAACCTGGAGTTCCTGCCATGGCACAGTGGGTTCCGAATCCCACTTCAGTGGCGGATCGTTGCAGAGGCGTGGGTTGGATCTGTGGCCCAGCCTGGCGGATTAAAGGCTCCACTGTTGTCGCAGCTGTGGTGTGGGTCGCAGGTGCATCTCGGATTCAACCCCTGGCCTGGGAACCTCCATAGGGCATGGGTGTGGCCAGAAAACAAACACACAAATAGCCTGAAATAATCCTCATGCCAAGAAACACATTTTATGGCGGCAAATTTTGCTCGCGTCCATTCCCGAAGGACCCCAGTGACACATCAGCTGGGATCTGTGCCTTGCTCTTCTTCAGGAAACGTGGTGATTCTGGGCAGCCTGTTTTGGCTCAACATCTTGCAAGTCCCTTTTCAGCAAGATAGCAGGTGTCCAGAAGGGTCAAACACGATTGCTTACTGTAAAATGTAGGGAAAGAGCTTACCTAGCATCAAGGCCCAGGGTCAAATATGCAGAAGCCTTCAGGGACGTACTTGAAATTAATAACATCAAGCAGGCAAACCAGTGCATCTGACCCATATAAAGGGATGAACATTTCCTCAGCAGTACCAGCCAGTTAGCAAATGTGGTCAAACGGAATGAGCCTTGTGTCTTTAGACCTATTTTTAAAGAAAATCTGGATTCTTTTGGTGGTATCTTACCAGTTTTTTTTTTGGTTGATTGTCTGCCTTCCCCCTCCACGGACCCATTAAAAAAAAGTGGACTCAGGGTCCCCGTTGCAGTTCAGTAGAAACGAACCCATCTAGCATCCATGAGGAGGCAGGTTAGATTCTGGCCTCTCTCAGTGGGTTAAGGATCTGGCATTGCCGCGAGCTGTGGTGTAAATCATAGATGTGGTTCAGATCTGGTGTTGTTGTGGCTGGGGTGTAGGCTGGTGGCTACAGCTCCCATTCAACCCTCTAGCCTGGGAACTTCTATATGCCACGGGTACGGCCCTGAAAAGAAAAAAGCAGACTCTGTGGACCATACGTTAAACCTCTGAACTAGTTTACCTTCCCATCTGATTTTTCAACCTCTCTGACCGAGACTCCTGGCCTCTGCTTGATCACCCCCAGAGCCAGAGTGCTCTCTAGCTCACATCAGCCCAGTGCACTATTAGACAGGAAATATCTACATTCAACAGAAAAGCCCTGTGAAAAAAAATCCCAGATATCTTAGCTTGAATTAAAAATTTCTTCCTCCTGCCCCGTCTAGCACAACACGCACCTTAGGAGTCATCCTCTGCTCCGCAGAATGGCCTGTGACTGTCTCCTGAATTTACCATCTGTCTTCACAACATCAGGGTTTTCCTTACCTGCCCCCACTGTCTAGAATCCCCAGGGCTCTGCTCTCTTATTCTAAATTATTTTAAATTTAATAGCCATTTTCAAAAGCCAGCAAAATCATGTCTGCCAAAGCAGTCCACTTCCCCAAAAAGGCAAATCATGGCTTTTGAATACGGTTTTGATAGCTTCTCAAGCCAAGCCTGCCTATTTGAACACCTCAAGTCAAAGCCATGGTCAATTTAATGAAAGACTACAAAGTGACAAAATGGCATTTGCAGGTGGTTGCAATCCTAAATTATATGCATATGTTTTTCCCTCAGAGAGCTGGCCAAATTTTAGATTTACTGGAAAGAGAGGGAAGGTGAGAAAGCCCATAATTTGGCTTGGGTATTAGAAAAACATTTGCATGAATTGGGTATTTATTTTTCTAGAGTTTTTCCTCTGGTGGTTAATGAGTAGTATGTAATAGTGTGCTGAGCTGGCAGGACTGTAGCACACCTTCATTGCTTTTGCCTTCTGAGTTCATTACAGACATCACCAATGGAGCACAGCACATTTACTATCAGAATGTAAACTCCACGGGGGCAAGTACCATGTCTGTCTCACACACTGATCCATTTCTGCACCTGAGATAGTTACCAGCATATAATACTTACTAATTAAAATGTTTGTTGGATGTCTGTCCACTGAGATCATACTCTCAGAATCTCCCCTGACATATTTTTCTAGGAACCCTAAATCAGCTGAATTAGTACATGATTAAGAATCCTGACTTTGAGGTTTCCTTTAGGGCCCTAGGGGTTTATGTGGGTTGTTTTTGTGGGGAGACAGAGGTTTCTAGTTTTAAGGGATGCATTAAAAGTCTTATGGGGAGGAGTTCCATTGTGGCTCAGTGGATTAAGGACCTGACATAGTCTCTGTGAGGATATGGGTTCAATCCCTGGCCTTGCTCAGTGGGTTAAAGATCCAGTGTTGCCACAAGTCTCAGATCTGGTGTCACTGTGGCTGTGGTGTAGGCCTGTAGGTATGGCTCTGATTCTTTCTCCTAGCCCGAGAACTTCCATATACTGTATATACTGTAGGTATATACCGTAGGTATAGTTGTAAAAAGGGAAAAAAAAGTCTAATGGGTGACTTTGAGCCTTAGAAGAGATCAGCCTCCCTGGAAAACCAGTATGGTAAGGGATGCTGAGTTAGGAGCCTCTTAAAGGGAGAATTCAGTTCTTAAGACATCAAAATGAATACTTCTAAGATGATCCTGTGATACCCAACTGTAATATCCACTCCCACCTAGCAGCTGCTTTGTTCACGCCATCTTTTGGCATCCACAATGCAGAATATGCCTGGACTGGAGCATACGGTTCAATCATGAATGTTATAGGAAGCTGGAAGAATTCAAATACTGGCCCTAAACTCTCCTCTCCACACTCACTATCTGCAATTCACAAACTGTGGGCCAGTATTTCTCTTAGGAATAAAGAAGTCTGTCCATTTTGGACCAAAATGCTGAAAATTGCTGAAACCCTCACTTTCAATACTTTACCTGGTGGTGTGGCAGCCAGAGCCAACTTTGAATGGATCCCCGAACTGTCCAAGTGAATGGAACTAACACTAATCGCAGTTATTGATGAATATGTGCCATGATTTGTGTTGGACTCTTGAAATGCACTGGCTCATTTTACTCTCCCATTCCTGAGATGCAGTGCTCTCCTCCTTTACTGACAAAGATACAGAGGCAAAGCATAGATTATAAAGAGGGCGCGTTCCTTGCCTGAAGCCTCCAGATTAGTTACAGACCCAAGATTTGAGTCCAAAGTACTTCATATTCAGATTCTGTGCTTTTAACCAGCAAGCCCACTGGATAAACGTTTGTGTGTTCTCCCAGCCCCTTCATGCCCACCCCGCCCCCGACAACCTGTAGGTACCATCCCTACCACCCTAATCCTCCAAATGTAAGTAATGAGAGAATTGTTCCTATGAATGTCATGGATTTTGTCAAAGATGACTTAACATTTTTTCACTGTCTCTCTTGACTTAAACTCAGTGTATGTTTCTTGCGTCTTGTAACTTTTATGTCTTGCTTCAGGTGTAGGGACAAACTTGTGTGAAGTCCCCTTCCTCACTTAGAACCCAGTTCAGATATCGTCTCCTTGCGAAATCTTCCCTGATCCACTGCTACTGCTATTTATCCTTCTTTTCTTCCTTTCCCTGCTTCTCCTCCTCCTCCTCCTTCTTTCTCTTTCTCCTCCCCTTTTTCTTCCTCCTCCTCCTGCTTCCTTCTCCCTTCTGTTCTTTCTCCTCTACCTCACTTGTGGATTTTAAGACTTCAGTCTCTACAGCTGGCTAGTGATAGCATTTGGATCTGGGGTTAGGGGAAGGGAAGGGGCACCCCAGCCCATTTTTCTGGAGCCCTGCTTGAATGGTGATGAGCACCATCCATCTGTAAAGTGGAGCTTCATTTTTCATGTACAACAGTTCGCAGGGCATCCATCTCACCAGTTCCCCAGAAGACAAAGGGATGCTTGGCCAAAGTGATGTTTGGAAATTGCCAGCCACCTTGTCTGAATTTCATCTTAACACCATCAGACCTCCAAGAGCACCACCTTTTCAGCTGGTGTTATGTTTGGGAAGACTATCCCAGGCTCAATTTAAGGGAAGGATAAGCAAGAGGACAAGGCCAAAATGGTGAGACGTAGGGGGGAGATGGTTAGAATAATCTAAATTAGAAAGAACAAAGCTTCAAATTCAGGGAATTGACAAGAAGGAATCGTAGTTGAAGGCGTTGCTGGGCTGGGACTGCAACATTTGGCAGCTATGAGATAGGAAAGTGTAAGGTCTTGTAGAGATTAAAGACCCGTGTTCAAACCTTTCCATTAAATGGTGGATAAACTTTAGATGGACCATTTAATTTCTCCAGGCATCAGTTTTCTCTTGCAAGTATTGCTAGGGCCATAATTAGAATATCTATCACAAACATTTGATTAATGCTGGAGGCTAAGCAGGCTAAATAAAATCCTGTTTCCATCTGAAGGAACTGTGTACTATTAACTGGAAGCGAAGACATCAGAAAGCAGGGATGAGGAATATTTGGGGCAGCCAGAATTGTGAGCTGTTAGTTGTAGATAGACCCGGAGAGGTGTAGGATCCTTCCAGAGGAGACAGATACTTGATGCTTTGCTTTATTTATTGTACAGACATTAATAACTATTTTAAAGATTAATGGAAGTAGTTGACCAGTGTTGGTCAGGGAGGAAGAAATTTTCTCCTCTCCCTTTAGGGGCTTCTCACCGGTCTGAAAATTAAGTTGATATGAGATTAATAGGAGATAATCAAACAAAAGTTTAAAAATGTGTATACATAGCTGGGACCCAGGAAAACTGAGTAACTTACCAAAATTGCTGAAACCCTCACTTTCAATACCATCTTTAGCCAAAGACAAAAGAGGATGATGGGGGTAGTGATTCTGGGCCTCAGAGGGAAGGAAGGCAATTTACATGGAATGGAAAAGCAAATCCTGGGTAAACTAATGTTTGCTGGGCTAGGCAGAGACGCTGGGAACCTGCGTAGACTCTGATCTCTAGGCCCTGCCTAGAGTTTCCCCATGGCACCCAGCCCATATTCCTTACAAGTATCTGTGGTGTTGACTCTATTCCTGAATAGGCCTTTGATCTGAATTCTTTCAGGCAGTTAAGGGGAAGGTCAAAGTTTCTTCCCAGGTCTTTTGGGCCTTGATTATTTCCATCTTAAAACAGTCCACATGACAAAACCAAACCAAACCAAACCAAACATATTGGAATAGCAAGTTTTGCTCCCCCACGCCAACATGTTTGATCATGGGCAAAACCGTTGGGTGCTTGAGAAATAGTTAAAGATCTGTACTTCTCTGTTTTGTTTTGTTTTTTTTAATCTTTTTTCTTTTCTTTTTTCTGGCTGTACCTGCAGCATGTGAAAGTTCCCAGGCTAGGGATTGAATCAGAGCTGCAGTTGCAGGCCTACACCACAGCCACAGCTCCACTTAACCTGGGCTGCATCTGAGATGCATATGGCAGTTCGCGGCAATGCCAGATCCTTAACCCACTGATCAAGGCCAGGGACCAAACCCGCAAGGTCATAGAGACAGTGTTGGGTTTTTAACCCACTAGGCCGCGATGGGGACTCCTCTTTTTTATCTTTTTAACCTCATGGGTCACATGATAGGTAATTCTGTTTAACAGCCAGTAGCTGCTCTTATATCTGCGACCGGACTTACTGCTAAGCATAACCTCAGCCAAGTTCTTTTTTTTTTTTTTCCTCTGCCTCTGGGCTTTACTAGTTCTTTCAAGAGCACAGCACCGAGGGCTGTGTGACCCAGAGTTTCCTTCAGCGCATTTCTGAAAGGAAGCAAAGTAGCATCGTGGATGCGACAGGAACATTCTCATTTTCAAAGCTTTTTTCCTTTTGTTTTATTAGCAATGCCAACTCCCACTGCTTTACTTTTGGCAGGCATTGTAGCTTCCAGGCAAATGGCAGACCATTTTTTGTTGTCGTAAAGCCAGGAGGAACATTACGTAGCATCAGAGAGATCATACGGTAACTTCAGGGTGCCTGGACATGGCCTTGGTGGACGGCCGCTTCCTCCTGAGGTCGGGATGACCTCTGGAAGCTTCTCCCATGGCTCGTGATTTGGGGAGATTTGGGAGCGACAAGCCTTTTAAAGAATGAGGAAAAGTGAACCATGGGGAATGAAAGAGAAAGGAATTGGTTGGTGAGCTTCCCAGAGCAGGAGACTTAATTTACCCATTAGAAGCGTTTCCTGTAATTAGCTGAATATAGATTTAAGCTCTATTCGATTAGAGCTAGATCAAAAAATTGACAGAAATCTCAAAGCAAGTGAAAAGAAATGCACTTGAAGTACTCTCATTAGAGAGCAAATTATCTTCCCTTAGACACGGTTCAGCTCTGGGTACGACAGACGAAAGAAATAGCCCCAGTAATCACTGGTTTCACCACACATTTTTTTTTTTTTTTCCAGAGGCCCCTACGTGCTGAAGGGGTTCAGATCCAGCCTTCCCAGAATGCACCACTTTGGCAGGTGGACTATTTTGAGTTGGGGTCCGGCAAAGCCCCAAAGTCTCAGGAAGAGCTTTGTACCTCCCTCTTAACCTGAAAGAATTCAGATAGAGAGCTAGTCTGGGAAGAGAGCAGTCACCCACAACAGCCACGGAAGTACGGGCTTGGGGGGGTTCCCACTGTGGTTCATAGGTAATGAACCCAACTGGTGTCCATGAGGACGAGGGTTTGATCCTGGCCTCACTCAGTGGGTTAAGTACCTGGTGTTGCTGTGAGCTGTGGTGTAGGTTACAGAGGCAGCTCTGATTCGACCCCCAGCCTGGGAACTTCCATAGGCCATGGGTGTGGCCCTAAAAAGAAAAAAAAAAAATATGGGCTAAGTGTAGTGGGCTCAGGGACCTCAGCTGGACCTGTCCCGCTTTCTCTCTGTGTCCCATTTCTTTGTGTGGCACGACAGAAGCTGGCTTACCAATCTTCCTGTGCATTTCTTCCTTCCCGGTGACACCCAGACCCCTACCCCCTTCTCCTTAGCTCAGGATGGCATAAAAGCCTCCATGTCTATGTGAGGCCTCCCGTATGTACAAAATTAAATTTGCTTTCCTCCTGCTCATCTGTCTGATGTCAATTTAATGCACAGACTACCCGAAAGAACCTTGATGGGTAGGAGAAAATGTTTTCCTCCCCTGCGGTGCCAAAACCTGTAAAGAAGGCAGAGCCTGGGGGTAGCGCCAGAAGCTGCTCCTCTGCCCTCAGCCCAGTTTCCTCTTCGCCAATCATCAGTGTGGTCCCGGGCCAGATGCTGGCCCTACGTGCTCTGTTTCATCATCTCAGGACCCAGAGTTCTGCCATTCTGTGACCCTGTGATCTCTTCGGGGAGACGTATGTATCCCCCTCCCAAAAGATGCAGAGTCTTTATAGTGCATTTCATGTAAGATCCAAGCAGTCAGTGTGAGAGGAGGAAGGAGGAAGCAGTCGCTGGAGGCTACGGTCATTGTCACTGGAGTGAAGTGTCGGTGGAAAGGAGGGGAGTCGCTGATGGCACAGAACCTGCAGACCACCCTGGTTTGAGTCCCTGTTCTGCTGCTACTGGGGCAAGTTACATAATCTCTCCCAGCTTAGGTTTTTTTCTTTTCTTTTTTCTACCCACATCTGCAGCACATGGAAGTTCCCAGGCTAGGGGTCAAATCGGCGCTGCACCTGTCAGCCACAGCCACAGCAACTTGTGGCAACACCAGATCCTTAGCTGACTGAGCAAGGCCAGGGGTTGAACCTGCATCCTCATGGACACTCTGTCGGGTTCTTAACGCGCTGAGCCACACTGGGAACGCGCCAGCCTCGGTTTTCGTATCTGTGATGTAGGGTCGACAGAGCTGCTCAGAGAGGCGATTGAGGTCACGGGTGTGGACGGAAGTTAGGGCAGTTACTTCACAGTGTCAGCTAATGGGCTCTGCCTTCGGAGCTGCTGAACATACCTCCCCAGGGTTGGCCACTCCTTTTGGCGAGAGGGAGCCCCACATCTTTCCCCAAGTGTTTTTTCTTCCCCTCTCTCTTCTCTCTCTCTCTCTCTCTCTTTTTTTTTTTCACCTTTTAGGGCGGCACCTGTGGCACATGGAAGTTCTGAGCCTGTGGGTTGAACTGGGGATGCAGCTGCTGGCCACAGCCACAGCCACGTGGGATCTGAGCTGCATCGGCGATCTCCACCACAGCTCATGGCAACGCTGGATCCATTAACCCACAGAGCGAGTCTGGGGATCGAACCCGTGTCCCCATGGATACTAGTGGGGAATGTTACTGCTGAGCCACGACGGGAACTCCTCAAGTGTCTTCTTGACAAATAGCATGGTGTTCTGGGACTGATGAGACCAAGTCCTAAGGAGCCTGCAGCTGCTGCCTTGGTTTGGGGCAAACGTGAACTTGAGCCATGAGCCAGCATGAAAGAAGCTGGAGTGCCTTGAAATTCTCCTGCTGGGGCAACTGTATGTGTGAGCACATGGAGAGGCCGCGTAAAGAATGGTGGGTGGGCAGCCCCAATGGCCCATTCTTCAGCCATTGGGTCAGATGAGGGGGAGCCCCAGACACTGTGCAGAAGAGACAAGAGGTGCCATCTGTACCCCCATAGAACCATTAACGATCATATGAGACAGTTGTGGTTTTAAGGTGTGATTACACATTTGTGCAGTGAATGTAGCTGACATTTAGTGAAGCTGAAGGGTGAGCCCTTCCTTTGCAGCAGCTCCCAGCCTGTCTCCTTCATCCCCAGATTTGCATCAGCACTTCTCTCTGAATTACTCTTGGCTCTAAACCCTTGTCTCTATGTTCTGGTTTCCGTGCAAAGAACTACATTGAAATCACACAGAGCCACAGAGTGTGGATAAGGATGTGCAGGGCACAGAGTAAATTGCCTGGTAAAAAGGAAATCAAATAGAAATCTGATTCCCTTTGAGAATCTGTCCAATCAGTGTTTAATTCTAGAAACTAAATCATTTTCGTACAACTAAGGGGTCCACTGGGAGACAGCTTTGGTGGTCGCTTAGAATGCGGGGCGTGGGTCCGCTTACTTCTTTATTTGGGGCACCGAACCCAGTATTTGTTTCCTTGCATTGAGGGGGATTTGCAGGCATGTCTCTCTCAGAATCCAGAGTTGGATGGGGAGCAGACACAGAGTGGGGTCCGCGTCACAGAAAGCCTTACTTCCTGCGTTTTGGTAGTCACACACGATGGGCAAAGAGTTAACGCACTTCCTCAGAGGTGATGGGATATTTATCGATCGAGGGCTCTTTATCTTGTTTTGTCTGATGATTTTCTGAGTTTCTGATCCAAGTTGTGGACTCTTCTGGAAAGATGCACACGGACACACAGAAACCATCGTCTGCTTATGCTTCTAGAAAGAGGAGGTAGTTTACAGACCTCAGAAGTCTGTTTCTGTGTTAAGCATTCCTGACCTACACAAGGATCTTATGGGTTTTTTTTTTTTTTTTGTCTTTTTGCCTTTTCCTAGGCCTACACCCGTGGCATATGGAGGTTCCCAGGCTAGGGGTCCAATAGGAGCTGTAGCCACTGGCCTACGCCACAGCCACAGCAACGTGGGATCTGAGCTGCGTCTGCAACTTACACCACAGCTCACGGCAATGCTGGATCCTTAACCCACTGAGCAAGGCCAGGGGTCGAACCCACAACCTCATGGTTCCTAGTCGGATTCGTTAACCACTGAGTCACGACAGGAACTCCTCTTTTTTTTTTTTTTTAAATAGGATATTGAATATAGTTCCCTGTACTATATAGTAGGACCTTGTTACCTATTTTATATATAGTGGTTTGTGTCTGTTAATTGCAAACTCCTTATTTTTCCCTCACCCCGCCTCCTTTCCCCCTTGGTAACCATAAGTTTGTTTTCTAGAATCTTATCTTTTAATAATACCTTCCTCCTAGACAGAATAGGCTTCAGATATATTGTGACTGGTTGGTTGGTTTGATTTGTCTGCTTAGGTTATATGGTTTAGAATAATTCATCCTCTTCGCCAAACCATCAGGGATTTTGGTATGGCTTTAAGGTTGCAGTTGAGACTTTGATAAGCTTTTATATGTGTAGATAATCAGGAGTAATTAGACCAAATCCTTGCCTTCTTATTTGTTTGCTTTTCTCTCGGAGTGTCCTTGATCTTGCTCCGTTTATTAGAATCAAGCTCAATACTCGCGAAAGCACCTGCTTTTGAGGAGGTCTCGCCTTCATCCTGAAATCAGCTAAGCCAGCTTTCTCCAGCCACACCGACCGCAGAATACAACGCATAATTGTTTACCGAAAGAGCTGGCAAACAGGGCCGGTGGGAATATGTCAGAGCAGCTCCTGTCACCATAGCAACATCCAACGAGCCTTGCAGAAAAATGAACGCATTTGCGGGATCACTGATGCAAAATGATAAAGCCGAAACTAACAAGCACACACAATCAACTAACTACATCATTATGTTCAGGGCGTTAAATATTTAATATCTCAGCACTCCACATCGGCATTCCATAATCCTCATTCATTTTGGGTTGTTTCTCAGTTGCTGAAGTGGAGGACAACTGGCATCTGTTGATTACATACACTCTTGATGTTATTTACGCAGTGTGGTAGAATAAATTTTCTAAGCGATTAGGAAAATGCAGTGTCATCAATTACATCAGGGTTTTACTAGCCACGATGCCAGACAACAGTCTCTCGTTGGCAAACAAGTGTTTATCCTTCTCTGAAGTGGAAAAGCATTCAAAACCGCTTTGGGCAATGGTCTTTCCTCTTTTGACAAGTGTTTTCTGGGGTTTAGCGGTCTTGGAAAAAATATGGGTGGGATTGAGGAGCTCCCAGTTTTCAGAGGGTGTAGGTTCTCCTGCCTGGAGGCTGGGATGGGAGATGCTTATTTCAGAAGCTTGGGGGTAAATAGGGCCATTGTCAGCCATCTTTCTCTCTGTTGCTTGATCTCACGTGGTAGCCAGGCACCAGCCGGTCGGACCCCCCCGCCCCCGCGCGCACCCTCATCCTTCACAAGCTCACTTACTTTGCTCTCTCAATGACATTACTGTCCATCACAGGTAATCAGAATATACATGTAAAAAATTAGCTTAGTGGCAATCAGTCAGTGCAAAGAGGACGACCAAGGAAAAAGCAACTCTGAAAACTAATTGGAGATGAGAGCCTGGGGAAACATGGACCTTTATCTTCTTGGCTCTGTGTTTGGGAGCTTTATGTCACAGGATATGTATTTATAAATATATTACTGAACAGTTGGTTTAGCATCATGACATATTTGTGTGTATGTGTCGGTATATTCATATAGACATTGTAGAATAGTTACACCTTTTATCTTTGAGTAACTACGATTCGCCATACCCTTTGCTGGATAATTTCACATTTATTGTATATAATTATCACAATGACTCAGCTAAGTACTTAAAAAAAGTTTTTTTTAGATGGAGTATGGTTGATTTTCAGTCTTGTGTTAGTTTCTGGTATATGGCAAAATGATTCATACACACACACACACACACACACACACACATATATTCTTATCCATATTCTTTTTCATTTGTTTATTACAAGATATTGAATATAATTCCCTGTGTTACACAGTAGGACTTTGTTACTTATCTATTTTATTTATAGTAGTTTGTTTGTATGTGCTAATCCCAAGCTCCTAGTTTATCTCTCCCTCCCTCCCTTCCACCCCCTTTCGCCTTTGGAAAGTTTGCTTTCTTTCCTATTTTTTTAGGGCCACACCCACGGCATATGGAAGTTCCGAGGCCAGGGGTCGAAGCGGAGCTGTAGCCGCCGACCCACGCCACAGCCACAGCAACTCCAGATCCGAGCCGAGTCTGCGACCTACACCCCAGCTCACAGCAACACCAGATCCTTAACCCACTGAGTGGGGTCAGGGATCGAACCTGAGCCCTCAAGGCTGCTAATCGGTTCTTAACTCACTGAGCCACAACAGGCACTCCCATAAGTTTGTTTTCTACGTCTGTGAGGCTGTTGCTGTATTATTAATAAGTTCATTTGTGTCCTATTTTAAATTCCACCTATAAGTGATATATGATATTTGTCTTTCTCTGATGGACTTCATTAGTATGATAATCTCTAGGTCCATCCATGTGGCTGCAAATGGCATTCTTTCATTCTTTTGCATGTCAGTCAGGTGTTTGACCCCCATTTCCGTATGAGGAAAATAGGTTCTGAAAAACTGAGTAATTTGCCTCTAAAAATGGCGGCACACCATTTACACACTGTGGCACCTTCATAGGACTGCGTGGTGCACGTCACTGGACCGCACAGCGCCAAGGACATACCGCTGCCTAGCAACCCCATCATTTTCCGATTGGATAATGTCTGGTGAAAGCATTTCCACAGCGATGGTTTGCTCTGTCTGAGGATTCCAGAGAGCTTTCTGGAGGTGTTTGGTCTTTCATCTGAGACTGAAGAGGGGGCGGTGATCAGCAAAGCAACTGGAGACTACCGTAGCTCTTGACGCTGGGCATTGTCCTAAAACCGGTCTCCCTTCCAGAAGAATCTCCTTGTGGTACCAAATGCAAGTTCCCGTGCCCGACGCACAGCGAGGCCAAACAAACCGAAACCTCGGGGTTTGGAGCAGAGTAGGTGTAACCATGGGGCCAAGCAAGGAGAAAGCCCAACTCCCTGAAGGGTTTCAGCAGAGCGTTTTAAAGGCCAGGTGAGCGAGGGGCGCCCAGGGTATGTGATCGGCTCCTGCACAAACCTCTGATTGCTTGATGGTGATCAATCCTTAGAGGCCACAAGGTGGTGGCCTTACGGGCTCGTGATTGTCAGGTAGTTAATATCTTCCATTTGGTGATGGTTGTTAGCATCTGAAAAACTCAGGAAATAGGCGTCAGATTCTATTATCTAGATATTTCAAAGAGGAGCCAAAGCAGAGAACGTGGGGGAGGAGCCTATCACTGGACCTGCTTGTTTACACTTGGATGCCAGTCCTGAACTTGAACTTAAAGGCATCCCCTGAGATCTGAATGAAGTGTGTGTGTGTGTCTGTGTGTGTGTGTGTGTGTGTGTGTTGCATAGTGCCCATTTATATGAGCCCACTGTAATAAAGTTAAGCAGAATTCCGTACTGCGGAATGTCGGGTGATTCCAAAATACACTGCAGGATAACGACTGTTGTGTTGAACCTTCCAGCTACCAAATCTTTGCACACACCTTTTTTCTTTCTTTAAACCTTTTTTTTTTTTTTTTTGCTTTAGTCAATATCACACTCGCAAATGATGTAAATCTTCGTTGTCATTTGTTATCTTTGCCTTAGGGTCTTGGGTTTTACAGTCTTTCAATCGATGACCGAAATTCGGAGATTGATTGCTGACATGAGGTTGCTGGGTGACGTAGGCCAGACTCTCCGGGGATGTGGCCGGCACTGTCACTTTCTAGGATGGCCCGTAGCAGGGATGTTGCCTTTACGAGCAAGACACACCAACCTCCTTACTCATATTCATAACAATTTTGGCAAATCCTCAATAAATGTTAGCACGGTGACCTAATAAAATAATCCCTAAGGGATTTCTGTGGATTATCTCATTTCATCCTCACAGCAGTGCTTTTTAGGTAAAGAAACTGACGCTTGGTGGAGTTAAGTAGCTAGACGGAGGCCAGGCCACAAAGCTGGTGAGAGAAGGAACAGGCAGCCGTTTTTGAGAACTCGCAGGTCCTTTTAGAGCCTTGGGATGAAGTCAGTGCTAGGTTGGGTTCCTAGTTATTTCCGAAGAAAATCAGAAATTACTTAGAGATTCAGTCTTTCCTTACCTGTATTTGTAACATATTTCAGATTAAGAGTGTGATGATATACTTAACAGATAGGCGTGTTCTGTGTTCGTTGATTCAGTCCTTAATCCACAGATATTATGCTTTTTCTTTTTATGGTTGCACCTGTGGCGTACAGAAGTTCCTGGGCTGGGGGCTGAGCTGGAGCCACAGCTATATGCCAGCACCGCAGCTTGTGGCAAAGCTGAATCTTTAACCCACTGAGCAAGGCCAGGGATGGAACTGGCGTCCTCATAGAGACTGTCAGGTTTTTAACCTGCTGAGCCACGACGGGAGCTCCCATCGATATTACTGAGTCCATCCAATGATGCTATGTCTGTGCTGAGCCGAAAAAAGGAAGCAAAATATAGTTCTCTCAAGAGAGACTGGAAAAGTATATAGTGACAAAAGGCAAGCAGGGAATATTATGAGAACCATGAAAAAAGGCACTTCTCTTAAATTTGAGGGGTGGGAGTGTTCACTTTTGTAGCACAAGCTAGTAAGAGAAGCCAGAGAGCTGTTGCAAACAATGAGAAAGCATGTAGGGGCGGGTGTGGAGTGATCATTTCAACGTATAATTACTGGATTCTTTACTGAGTGGCCTAATATTCTTTCAGCTTCTGCCCACCCATGGGGCAATAACAATGTCTGATACAGCTTAAAACCAGAAAGCCTTCAGTGGATTAAAGATAATTGAAATTCCCAACATTGTGGAATTAATGCAGCTACTCCGGAAACCCCATAATGTGCGTTGTTGAACATGACCAGCATGGGAATGTAAAGCATTAAAGCTGTTTTGGAGGAGTTCCCATCATGGCTTAGCGGAAATGAATCTGACTAGGAACCATGAGGTTGCGGGTTCAATCCCTGGCCTCGCTCGGTGGGTTAAGGACCCGGTGTTGCCGTGAGCTGTGGTGTAGGCTGCAGACGCGGCTCAGATCCCGCATTGCTGTGGCTGTGGTGTAGGCAGGCAGCTGTAGCTCTGATTAGACCCCTAGCCTGGGAACCTCCACATGCCGCAGGTACAGCCCTAAAACAGCAAAAATAAATAAATAATTTTAAAAAATTAAAAAAAATAAAGCTGTTTTGGAGAACAGTTGGGCGCATAAACTTTCCCAAGTTACATGTAAAACGAAATGAAAAGAGAAGATAGCCATACATTTGCTCTAAAGTCCCGCCATTCCATTCCTGGTTATCTCCCAAGAAAAATTGAAAGCGTATATCCACACTGAGACTCGTGCACGAATGTTCACGGTAGCCTTATTCGAAAGATCAGAAAGTGGAAACAACCCAGATGCCCCTCAAATGGAGAAATCGATAAACAACAGGTGTTGGTATGTACAACGGAACATTATTCGGCCAGGCAAAGGAGCAGAATTCTGTTAGGTGCTACAACGTGGATGAACCATGTCTATTCAGCCCACTGCAAACGTATTCGTATGATCCCAGATATAAGAAGGTCCAGGAAAGGTAGAACTTTGGAGATGAAAGGGAAGTTAGGAAGTTCCTACGCCTGCGAGTGGAAATGAAGAGTAACTGCTGGGCGGCATGAGGGGAACTCTGGGGTGATGACCGTGTTCTAAAACCAAATTGTGGTGATGGTTGCATAATTTTAGAAATTTACTAAAAGTCATTAAATTGTCTGCCTAAAATGAATGTATTTTATGGCATGTAATAATACCTTTAAAAAACTTAAACAGTGACCAATAGCAGAGTTCCCCGGTGGCTCAGTGGGTTAAGGATCTGGTGTTGTCATTCCTGTGGCCTGGATTTGATCCCTGGCCTGAGAATTTCCAGGGTGTGGCCAGAAAATATGACCGATAGCCTACTCAAATTTCTGCTTGGGCCAGTTGGAGTATCTGAAATGCCATTTTTAAACATTGGTAACTATAATAGCCATCTGGGCTGTACACTCTTTTTCTTTTTCTTTTTAGGGCCGTACCCACAGCATATGGAAGTTCCCAGTCTAAGGGTCAAATCGGAGCTGTAGCCTCCAGCCTATGCAACAGCCATAGCAACACAGGATCTGAGCCACGTCTGTGACCTGCACCACAGCTCACGGCAACACCAGATCCTGTAGCCACTGAGTGAGGCCAGGGATCAGACCCACATCCTCATGGATCCTATTTGGGTTCGTTAGCCGCTGAGCCATGAAGGAAACTCCTCGGCTGTACACTCTTTTAAACATAACCTTCAAATCTGTTTCATTCTTTATCTTAGAAAAGAATTCAAGACTGTTTTTTTTTATGATTTTTATTTTTTTTTCAGAATTCGAGACTTTAAAGATGGCTTAGGGAATTAGTAAATCATGCAGGCCAAACTGTTTCACCATATTATTTAAAATGATAAGATCTGTCATTTATAGATGTTTTCCAGCGGATCTGAATTCTTGTCAGCATTTCAGATTCTGTAGGACTTTTTGGGCCCATGATGGAACAATTACTGCTGACAGTCTTTTCCATAATTGTGCTCTATCCAGGGAAGGTCCTGGAAATAAATGACATTCCTCAACCAGCGGCTAAGAATTAGCCAATACAAGAGTATGTTGTTTGGGGGGTATGTATCAAAAAAACATTTCACTTCTTTCCACATCTCTTTTGAGAAGCACTCTGGACCAAAAAGAAACCTTTGAAGAAATATAATTTTCTCAAATTCCAGTTCTTATTAGGCAATTTTTTTGGACGGGGACTCAAAAGTCAGTAGAGAAATTTCACTGACTGAAATTTAATTGATAAGATTAGTGCCATTCAGCCTCAAGAATCCAGGCAGGTTTCACCTGAAACTGACTTGAAATTTCACGAAGTTTGAGAAGGACTGTGTCCCTTGTTCTGTGCTTCAAAGGGGATTAGGAATAAACAGGCACTGATCTCCTAACAGCCTCCTGGTTTTAGTTCTGGTTCTCCTACCTCTTACGGTTGTCAACTGAAAAAACAAACACCCTTCCTCCAGCCTGAAGTTTGAAAATTATGTTTTATTTGGGGTTGAGAATTATGTTTTATTTAGCAAACTTTCTGAAGACTTAAGTCCAGGAAGGCAGCCTCTCAGATCTGAGGGATTGTACCAAAAGAGGTAAGAGCAGAGTTCGCACTGTGGCTCAGCAGGTTAAGAACCCAACATAGTGTCTGTGAGGATGTGGGTTTGATCCCTGGCCTTGCTCAGGGGGTTAAGGATCCGGCGTTGCCCTAAGCTCTGGCGAAGGTTGCAGATGTGGCCTGGATCTGGTGTTGCTATGGCATTAGCTGCTGCGCTCTAATTGGGCCATTAAAAGGGGTGTGGTTTAAGGGAGGAATCAGGTTTTTACGGGAGTTTTTGCATCAAAGACCTGGTAGCTGGAACATCAGAAGATTACTGTTCATTGAGGAAAACCAGACATTTCAAGTTAATGACTTAAGTGCTTTTCTGTGCATGGAAAGATGCAAGAGTTTGGGCTCACTGATATCATCCCTTTGATACACGCACCTTAACTATCTAAGGCCAGCCCTCCTGTTTTGTTTTTTTTCCATCCTGAATCCGCAACCACCATGTGGGGTGGTTGCTTTGGCTGATGGCTCTGTGGTGGCTGCAGCATCCTTTGTTTACTGATCTGGCAGGTGACACTATCAATATGACTTTCAGTAAGTAACTGAATATTTTTTATCCTCAGTCAGGTTTTTTTTTTTTTTTTATGCTTTCTAGGGCTGCACTTGTGGCATATGGAGGTTCCCAGGCTAGGGGTCCAGTCGGAGCTACAGCTGTCAGCCTACGCCACAGCCACTCAGGATCTGACCCGTGTCTGCGACCTACACCACAGCTCACAGCAAAGCCCGATCCTTAACGCACCAAGCGAGGCCAGGGATTGGACCCACAACCTCATGGTTCCTAGTCAGATTTGTTTCCGCTGCGCCACACGGGAACTCCCTCAGTTTTTCCATCAGTAAAATGGAAATAATAATTGTATGTATTCCGGTGGGTTGGGGTAAAGGGTTCCAAAACTAATTCATATGTAGAGTTTGACCCAAATTGGGTATTTCAAAACATGGGCTCTTAGTAATAATACTGCTGGTATCCTGTAGACACTTCTAATCAAAGGTAGGAGCCCTTTCGATTGCAAATATCTAGCATGTGTTAGAGTGTGAGCTCTTAGAACAGGGAAATTGTTGTTATTGTCAGTTTCTATGTCCTCAGCATGCAGTACAGGGCCAGGCACATTCTCCTTGGCTGTTTTTCTCACGACTGAGCTGAATGGTGCCTCTAAATATAGATAAAGGAAACAAGCCCAGAGATGTGAATGGTTTTTCCACGTGGCAGAGATGGGCAGGGCAGCCACAGAGAGTGAGGATTCTGCTGGGAAGAAAACTAGTGGAGCAGATTCATCAAACCTTGACCAGCCGCAGCTCAGGGGGGACTTTCCATCTGGACCTCATAGTTGATTGTCTGAATCACCTATCATGCTTTTTACCCACTACCTCCCCAGCCCCACTTTTTTTTTTTTTTTGTCTTTTTGCCTTATCTAGCGCCTCACTCGCGGCATATGGAGGTTCCCAGGCTAGGGGTCTAACAGGAGCTGTAGCTGCCAGCCTTCGCCACAGCCACAGCAACGTGGGATCCGAGCCTCATCTGCAACCTACACCACAGCTCACGGCAACGCCGGACCCTTAACCCACTGAGCAAGGCCAGGGATCGAACCCGCAACCTCATGGTTCTTAGTCGGATTCGTTAACCACTGAGCCATGTCCCACTTTTTACTCTGCCTGCCCTGAGAAACCTCACCTTGAGGCAGAATATTAACTCAGGTAATCAGTGTAGAAACATGGGCTTAGATGCATTCTTTTGATATGGATATTGATTAACATTTAGGGCTTAAGGGCTCAGAGAATAATTCCCCACAGGCCTTGTTTACCATAGAAAATGCGCCTTGCCCCAGACAGACCATGATCTATATCCCACTCCTCAACTGATAAAAAGGAATGAGAGAAACGGTGACCTAATCCAAGGGAAGAAAAGGACAAAGAAGACATCAAACGTATGGGGACATTTCTGCCCCTAATATCCCTATTGGACAAAGACTGAGCAAGGCCAGTGGGAGAAAACCACATCTTTCTGGACCCCACGTTGGTACCTCCCCATCTTTAAGGAATAGAACTGTGGGACAATAGAGAGCAGCAGGCTCTTCTCCCCCCTCACAGCAGCCCTGGGAGCTATTTGTCTAAAGACTTGCTAGCTGCCTGCGTGGTGCGGAGTTCATTCTTCGACTGCCGAGAACAAGAACGTGAATTCCAGTATCATCTTTCCGGGATCAGCCTTAAGGCCAGTGTTGAAATTGCTTCTGAGTTGGTCAGGAAAATCGTGTGACTGAACAGGATAAGATCACTGTGAATTTATGGAGTTCCAATGACACAGTGAACACTTGGTATATTTTTATTGAGAAAGAATGTGAGTGAGTGAATGAGTGAACCAATCTCGGCCCAGATCAGTACCCATCCTTGTATCCGTTCAGTTCCTCTGGTTGCTGAAACTTGGCCTCTGTCCACTGGTGCCAAATAGAAATGGGGAGACAGGGTTTCGGGTGAAGGGGAAAAAAATAGCTTTCTTGCATTGCCAGGCAAGGAAGGCCACAGTAGACTAACGCCGTAAGGACTGTGCCCTGCTTTGGGAGACAGTGGGAAGTGGTTTTCTAGTTTGGGAGTAGAAAATAGGGCCACAGATAAGGATGAGGTGAAACTGACAGCACTATGACTTGAACCCAGCCAGAACCCATGCGCAGGACTTGAACCCAGCCTAAATCCAGATTGGGACTTTTTTCTTTTTTTGTCTTTTTGCCTTTATGTAGAGCTGCACCCGCGGCATATGGAGGTTCCCAGGCTAGGGGTCTAACAGGAGCTGTAGCCGCCGGCCTTCGCCACAGCCACAGCCTCGCGGGATCCGAGCCGCGTCTGCAACCTACACCACAGCTCACAGCAACGCCGGATCCTTAACCCACTGAGCAAGGCCAGGGATCGAACCCGCAACCTCATGGTTCTTAGTCGGATTCGTTAACCACTGAGCCACGAAGGGAACTCCCAGATTGGGACTTGAACCCATGGTTTTTAAATTAGAATCAAGCGTCTGGGCTTACTGAGGTTCAGGTTCTTTGTGCCTTGGTGCAGAAGGGAATTCAGCGAGAGGCAAAGTGATAGACAAGAAACAGATTTATTAGGATAGGACGCATGTGAGAGATGCAGGCGGGCAGGCAAGCAAGCTCTGCCCCGAGGATCTGAGGATCCAGTGGGGCTACAGTTTTATCATCGGGGAGGAGCGGGGGTTGGAAAAGCCCGCCTCTTCCTTTCTGGGAGTAGTAGCTCCCCTTAGTATCCCCTGAGGTGTGTATTCAAATCAGCAGAAGGGTGGTCCTCCAAACTCTTGCCCTTGATTTGAATCTGAATGCGGGCCTGATCCCATCTCCACCCAATGACCTGAGGCAGTTCTGGCACTTCCACTAGTCAAGCAAGCCTGCCTGGTTCTGACGGCTTTTTTGAACAATTTATTAATTTACAGTCATCTCCCAAAGTCCCCTAGATTTCCCTCTCTAGCTATGATCCTCTCCTGGGACTTCTAAAACTACCTGTGCCTGCTCCAATCCATATCAATTCCAGCCACAGCATTGGTTATTGATAGGCCGAGACCGGGTGAAGTGACTCCCAGATCCACACTGGGGCCCAGGCATACCGACTCCCAGCCCAGAGTATCTGTCATGCTGTCATCTCCCAGCACACAGGCCCTGGTCGACTCTGTGCCTTCAACTGCCTTGATTCTGGCTGGTAAATCTGGATCGTCTTCTCGCCCTTGTTTTTCCTAACAGGGGAGGACCCAGGGTGTGTTGTGCAAGCCTGCCCTCTGCTGGGCAATGCACATATTGACGCAAAGGGACGCACAGGTTAAGTCTATGCTCAAAGCCAGCCAGACCTCACCCAGAGAGATATTTTCCTCTAAGAAGAGACAATCCTTGGGTACCTTGGGGCGCGGGGGTGGGGGTGTAGGCATGGTTCCTGGGAATCTAGTGCCAGAATGGAAAGTGTAGTGGTTTAAAAAAATTTTTTTTTCGTTATAGTTGATTTACAATGTAAATACTGTTATTAGGAGTTTTCTTGTGGCACAGTGGATTAAGGATCTAGCATTGTCGTTGCAGTGGCTCAAGTCACTGCTGCAGGGCAGGTTCAATCACTGGCCTGGGAACTTCCACATAACAAAATATTGATATTATCAGAAGAGGAGAAAGGAGAAGGAGAGGAAGATGGTAGAAAGAAGGGGAGAAAGGAATAGTTATAGCTGTTTCAGATACAATTGATGATTCGTAATTCTTGCTATGTTGCGTAACAGTGAATTTTGTTAATTAAATGAATGTTGCTTTTATGTAGATAAACCAGACTTTAGGTATGGTTCTCAGATTCTCTAGTTGGAGAAGTGACTTAAAAAATATTATTTCCTTTTTTTTTTGTATTTCAAAAAGCAGTACATTTTCACCACAGGGAAATTTGGAAAGTGCAGAAAAGAGTGAAAGGTAAAAAAGCTGGCCACTCAACATGAACTATGCTAAACTTTCAGGGCTTTTACATTTTCTAAAACTCTGATCATTGACTCACTCTCTTTTGCAGCTTACTTTTCTCGCTTTTTATCGCGACCCTTATTGGTTAACATTACAAATCACGTTTTCGAAGAATGTTTAAGGATTGCATAGTAACCATTTATATGAGCCCACCGTAAAAAGGTTAAGCAGAATTCCATGTTGCAGGCTGTTGGGTAATTCCAGAATACACTGCAGGATAATGGATGTTGTGTAGAACCTTCCAGTGATTGAATCTTTCCTTCCTTTCTTTTTCTTTCTTTCTTTTTCTTTCTTTTCTTTCTCTCTCTCTCTTTCAATATTTTTTTGCTTTACTCAATATGTTATTGCTGACATTTAAATTCTTTCCAGCTTTTCTTTCATTTTTTATTGAAGTAAAGTTCATTTATAATGTGATAATTTCTTCTGTACAACAGAACAATTCAGGCATATATATACACACACACACAATCCATTCTCATTCCGATTCCCTCCCCGCATAGATGATCACAGAATATCGGATAGTGTTCTCTGTGCTGTACAGCAGGTCTCCACTGGCCAATCATTCCACACACCTCACTGTAAAATCTTTGTACACATGCTTAAAAAAGTACAATCGGGAGCTCCCATTGTGGCACAGGGGAAATGAATCTGACTAGTAAGGATGCAGGTTCGATCTCGGGCCTTGCTCAGTGGGTTAAGGATCTGGTGTTGCTGTGGCTGTGGTGTAGACCGGCAGCTGCAGCTCCGATTTGACCCCTAGCCTGGGAACGTCCATATGCCGCAGGTTCAGCCCTAAAAAGCAAAAAAAAAAAAAAAAAAAAAAAGGTACTACCAGGAGTTCCCTGGTGGCTCAGCGGGTTAAGGATCTGGCATTGTTATTGCTGTGTCTTGGGTCGCTGCTGTGGTGTGGGTTTGATCCTTGACTCAGGAACTTGCACATGCCAGGGCACCGCCAGAAAAAGAAAAAGAAAAAGAAAGTGCGGTGAGTGTCTGTGAGGATAATTTTCTTAAAACCATCCATGATTTAATTCTCAGAATCAGGTCACAGATGATCCACCGAGTCTCAAAAAAGGTGAAAGTTAAAGCAGGGGCCAACATCTAAACCCCAAATCTGGGCCCCCCTAACTCCCTTGACTCTTTCTCTCGGTCCGCACATCCCAGACCCCTGCCGCCGCTTCCTCTCCCTTCGCGAAGATTTCCGAACCCCCAGGAAGCCGGAGCCGGCCTGGACCCCGGACCCAGCGCTGTGCTGGTGGACGGCTCACCGGGAGCGCTCCAGAGGAGTCGGGAATGCCCGCGTTGTGGCATTTTTCAGTTTCTCTGGGGAAACAGTCCCACCGTGACCATTTTTGTTTGTTTGTTTTGGGGGCCGCACTGGAGGCATATGGAGGTTCCCAGGCTAGGGGTCAAATCCGAGCTGCAGCTGCCAGCCTATGCCACAGCCACAGCAACGCAGGATATGAGCCGTGTCTGCGACCTACACCACAGCTCATGGCAACGCCGGATCCTTAACCATCACTGAGTGAGGATCAAACCCACATCCTCATGGATCCTAGTTGGATTCATTTCCCCTGAGCCACAGTGGGAACTCCCACCATGACCAGTTTTAAGCTCCCAGCATGGCTTCCTTGATGTGGAGTTGGGAGGAAAATTCCATGATGGGCTCGGGAGAGCTGGAAGGAGCCTGCCCCAGCGCACCCCTGTGGGTGTCAGTGCATCGTCTACACAGCCGCCTACCCCCGCTTCCCTCCCCAAGGGAGCTCCGAGTCCAAGCATATGCCTCATTCCTCTTTAATTTGTGATTTCAGGTGCCCAAGAAAGCACCTCCCTGTCAGCCTCCTCCGCCCAGTCACCTTGTTGGAAAGACTCTATGCTTTAAGGCTGTCCATGCCACCGTGTTAGGATGAGTGGTTCATACCGGGCAAACAGCTCATTGTGGTAATGACTGAAATGTGCTTATACTCCAACGAAAATGACTACTCGAAGGTTCTTTCTTGCTTAGATCGTGGGACACAAAATAGACGAGCATTAGGTGTCAGACATACCCTTTCACATCAGCTACCTCACTGTGCAAATGAAAAAATTAAAATACGGAGGGCTCCCTTAGCATGTCTGATTACATTTCAGTTGCATTTTAGAAATATTTCCTGAGCATCCGTGTATGTGCAAGGGTTCATTTTGGGCGCAGAGATGGACACAGAGCTGGCTGATGGGAAGTGTCGTATAACTGAGTGTTTCCAGGTGTCTATATATTATGTAAACAATTACATATATTTTCTCTGAACAGTTTACATATATTATCTCTGTAGTTCAGTTCTCATCATAAGCCTGCACAGAGGGTTGTTTCCATCTTGATCCCACAAAAAAAGGATGTAGATGTTTGGACCAAACCCATCTCACTGGTGACCAGCTCTAGGCTTTTCTTCTGAGTCACTCTGTACTATTCTGCTGGGGCCGCCATGTTGAAGTACCACAGATGGAGTAGCTCAAACAGCAGAAATTGGTTTTCTCACAGTTCTTTGGCTAGAAGCCCCAAATCAAGGTCCAGCAGGGTCAGTCTGTGGTTAGGACTTTCTTTCTGGCTTACGGATGGCCATCTTCTGACTGTCTTCACTTGAGATCTTAGGTCTCTCTTCTCTTTTTATAAGGACACTGATCCTCTCAGATTAGGGCTCTGCCCTATGACTTCATGTTACCTTAATTACCTCTTAAAGACCCTTTCTTCAAATACAGCCCCACTGGCAGTTAGGACTTCACCGCACAAAGTTTAGGGGGAGACAATTCAGTCCATAGCATACCCCAGCATGCTTCTTTCTCTTCAGCAGTTTCAAGTAAAAATTAGGGATGTAGAATGGAATACTACTCAGCCATCAAAAAGAATGAAATAATACCTCTTTGCAGCAACATGGATGGACATAGAGATTATCATACTAAGTGAAGTAAGTCAGAAAGGAAAATTATCATATGCGATCACTCATATGTGGAAGCTAATCAAGTGATACAAATGAATTTATTTACAAAAGAGAAGTAGATTCACTGACGTGGAAAACAAACTTAGTTACCAAGGGGGAGAGTGGTGATGGGTGGGGAGAGAGATGAATTAGGAGTCTGGCATTAACAGGTCCACACTAGTGTGTATAAAATGCATAAACAACAAGGACCTACTGTATAGCACAGAGAATTATATTTGATACCTTGGTACAGCTGATGTGACAGATGTCTGGTTATAGTTTCCCAATTAATTTGTCTGGTGTTAAATATTCCCAGGTTTTCATTTAATACTAGGTAATAGAAATTCTAACTCAGGAGGCTTAAACCACAAGAAGAATTAACTGGCTTGCAAATTTCAAAGTCCTCAGGTAATGTTGGGTTTTAGGAAGTTCCAAGCCACTGACTCAACATCATTACTGACCAACTTTCATCTTGCCATGCTCACTTCTAGGTCACAGAGGCTGTTAATCTGATGTCTTCATTCTAAGGGGTAATATTCTTTGAGAACCCAAGACAATGGCCAACATCCACTGACACTTCTTCCCCCAACCCCCCTTCCCCTCAACTTCCTTCACATTCCTTCATCTCATTCAATCACATACCCAACTCTGAAATAGTTATTGTGGACACAGGGCTGCATACATTTGATTGATCTGAGCCATTCCCAAACCTAACCTCAAGGCTGGGAAATACATTTCTGTTCAGAAGGAGGGAGTGGATTAGAATAATGGGGAAGCTTCCAAACTATCTGCAAGCCTGACCAAAAAGCTAACCCACGGGCCAAAAATATGTTTCCTATTATCTGTGTATGTGTTGTCAACAACTTGTATTGGTAAAGGCTTAGACAGAATGGGAAGATGCCTTGTCTAACACGAGCATCTGTGGTCAGTTTCTGGAGAGGGCGCCCTGAGCCTGCTGGGGTGTCATCACTTTCTCAGTTATGATGGGGGGGTTACTTTGAAGTGTGACTGCTGCCAGGTGTTTGAGGAGTCTTCCTTTTTAATTGAGGCAGTGTTGGAAGTCACCAGATCTTTTCTTTCTAAATCCACAAGCAGCTGAAGCCTTCCATGGATATAATTCTGGTGAGGGTGGAAAGAAGAGATTTGTGGTCACTTTTGCACAATAATTAAAATAAACATTTATTTAGCGTTTTATGCAGCTTACATTTATGGGTTTTATAAGCAAACAGAATGTGGAGACGGCCAAGGACTGAGTTTAAGATGCAGTTTTCTCAAACCACATTCTATTATCCAATGATCAGCATTTGATGGTGCCTTCTGGATCCAGACGGTGCTTTTGATCTTTCACTCTGAGTCTATCACAGAAATAGAAAGCTGGCCCTCAATAGTGGTCCTTCCTTTTTTCAACAACCGTAGTCGAATAAACAATAGCAGAATAAAGAGCCTCATTTCTCAGTCTCCTTTAGGATGGCACACGACCACCAAACTAAGTTCTGTTCAGTGGGATGTAGCAGAGGTGGGGTGTACAACCTCTAGAAGGCATTCTGAAAGGAAGGGTCTGTGAGTTTTCTCCTCTTTCGTCCTTCTTTCCGGCTGGAATGTGGACACGTTGGCTGGAGCTGGGGTTGCCATCTTGGATCAGAAGGTGAGAACTGTGTGCTGAGGTTGGTGGTGCCACGAGACGGAAAATGATGGGTTCTTGGTGAGGCAGGGTCATCATCCTAGCCTGGGACTGCCTGTGTTTCTATGAAAGAGAAGTAAACTATCATATGCAAGCCCTTCCAGTGTTGGTTTTGCTGTCAGTTGTCTCTAAATGCAATAGAAATAATAGCTAATGGCTAGAAGGGTGGCACGCTGAGAGACTTCTGTGATTGAACCTTGGCTGTGTGGCTTCAGGGTTCCCAGCCCTTGATCTCCACGCTGTCTTGAGCACGTAATAAATGCCACCCAGCAGACTCTGTTGGAAGAACCGTGGAGAAGGAGTTCAGGTCTAGCAGACAGCACTGAGAAAGTTCTTAGATTGTAGCTTCTTGCAAAAATTGCTTCTGAAGAATCTCATGCAAATAATTTGAACCATGTGGCTTAGACTGCCATTAAAAGAGACATAGGAGTTGAAAAGTTGAGAGTAAAGCGTGTGGCCAAGTGCACAGTGTTTCCTTGTGCTTGGAAGGCTGGCTCATTGGCCTGACATGTCATATGGCCTGAGAGCGTGGGGGTTCATCTATTTCTAATTAATTGGGTTTTGTGGTGCTTTTGGAAGATCTTTGGCCAAATGACAGATGAGGAGGGAGCCACGGCCAGGACCTTCTCTCCCTTAAGCTCCCGAAAGACAGATGTGTCTTCAGCGTTTCCAAATCTAATTTATTGTTGTAACCTGAGCAACTTACTTTCTTGTCAGTAGAGTATTTTTCTTGTTTCTAGTCCAGGGTTTCGTATTTGAAAATCTCTTCTGAGCCTTTCTAGGCTGGGGCAAGCAGGCTTGAATCGGATAGTACGGAAAGAATTCGTGTTCACGTTCAAGGCAGCCGAGGCTCGGAAAGTTCTTTCCCACCTCTTTTTGGGCTTTGTAAGTTTGTTTTTTCAGTCACTTAGTCACTCAGTTATTCATCAGGAAACATTTGCTAAATTCTGACTCTTAGTAATGTGTCTTTGGACAAGGTGTTTCCCATATGTTATCTCTAATTTTTTTTTATAGCAAATCTCAGATTAAAAGTGTACATACTAGGAGAATGAAAACCATGGTGGTAGTCATTATTATTGTCAAAGCCTTGTGCTAGGCAAAGACCGAATTAGCATGGAGTTAGAAAACGGAGGACAAATACGCCACCATCTCTCAACCTTGACAGACAGGGGTCATCATTTATTTATTCAAATGTCAAAAAATGTTAATCCAGCACCTATTATTTGCCACATACTATGCTGGGTATAAAATAGTTAAGGAGACACTTGATTCCAGTTTCAAGTAATACACATCACTCCGAATTGTTGTTAAAAATGCAGATTCTGATTGAGCAAGTCTGGGGTCGGGGCTGAGACTCTACATTTGCAAAAAGCTCCCTGATTCTGCTGATGCTGGTGGCCCCAGACCACACTCGGAGCAGGAAGGATCTACATCTTTCTAATGAGGAATTATCATATCTAAAAGAGGATTTCCTCAGTATGTTTCTTTTCGATTCACTTAGGTATGTATGTGTTTTTTGGGTTTTTAAACATAGAATTTATTTCTTAGAGCAGAATTAGATTCATAGCAGAATGGAGCAGAAAGTACGATCCCCTGCCCCCAACTTGCAGTCTCCTCCTCCTCCTCATCCCCATGAGAATGGTACATACGCTACAAGCCATGAACCTACAGTCATGTATCGGTAGCACTCAAAAGTCCGTAGTTTACCTTAAGGTTCATTCTTGGTGTTGCATATTCTTTGACTCTGGACAAATATATAATGATGTGTATCCATCACTGGAGTATCATTCAGAGTAGTTTCACAGCAATAAGGATCGTCTCCACCCTGTTTATTCATTCTTCCCTTCCCCCAACCCCTGGCGACCACTTATCTTTTTACCATCTCCATAGTTTTGCCTTTTCCATTATGTCGTATAGCTGGAATCACACAGGGTGTAGCCTTCTCTGACTGACTGCTTCCACTGAGTGATGGGCACTGCAGTGTCCTCTGTGTCTTTTCATGTTTTGATAGCTCATTTCTTTTTAGCACTGAGTACTGTTCTACTGCCTGCGTGGACCACAGTTGATTAATCCATTCACCTATAGGAGGACCTCTCGGTCGCTTCCAAGTTTGGGCAATTAGGGACAGATCTGCAGTAAACATTGGTGTGCAGGGTTTTGTGTGGAGGTAAGTTTTTGGCTCTTTGGGGTAAATACCAAGGAGCAGGGTTGCTTGATCAGAGGGTACAATATGTATCGTTTTCTAAGAAATTCCCGATCAGTCTTCCAAAGTGGCTGTACTGTTTTCCATTCCCACCAGCAATGAAGGAGAGTGCCTGTTGCTCCACATCCTTGCCAGCATTTTGTGTCATCAGTGTTCTGGATTTTGGACATTCTCATAGGTATATAGTGGCATCTCATCATTTTAATTTGCAATTTTTTTTTTTGCTTTTTAGGGCCACACCCACTCATGGCATATGGAGGTTCCCAGGCTAGGGATCGAATTGGAGCTACAGCTGTCAGCCTGCACCACAGCCACAGCAACGAGGGATCCGATTTGAGTCTGCGACCTATACCATAGCTCACGGCAATGACGGCCCACTGAGGGAGGCCACGGATGGAACAGGCATCCTCATGGATCCTAGTCGGGTTCATTAACCACTGAGCCACAAAGGGAACTCCAATTTGCCGTTCTGTAATGACTTGTGGAGTTTTTCATTTTCATGTAATTATTTACCATCTGTATATGTTTGGTGAGGCATCTGTTTAGGTCTTGTGCCCATTTTTTATCAGGCTGTTCATTTTCTTATTGTTGAGTTTTGAGTACTTTGTATATTTTCGGTCATAGTCCTTTATCACATGTGTCTTTTGCAAGTACTTTCTCCCCCAGCCTGTGGCTTGAGTTCTCATTCTCTCCACAGTTGAGAGCAGAGGCTTGTGATTTTAACAAAGTAACAGCTTATCAGAGCTTTCTTGCAAGGATCCTGCCTTTGGTGTCATTTCTCACAAGTCATCACCATACCCAAGGTCACCTAGGTTTTCTTTATGTTATCTTCCAGGAATTTTATCATTTTGTGTTTTACATTTAGGTCTGTGATCCATTTCTGATTTATCTTTGTGAAAGGTATATATCTAGATTTTTTTTTTTGGCCCTATGGAAATGTTTTCCAGTACCATGCGTTGACCATTTATTGGAAAGCCTGCTTTTGCGCTGATGTATTGACCATGCTCCTTTTGAAGATCAGCTGACTATACTTATGTGCTTATGTGCATTTATTTATTGTCTCTTTTTTTTTTAGGGCCGCACTTACAGCATATGGAGGTTCCTAGGCTAGAGGTCGAATCCAGCTGTAGCCACCAGCCTAAGCCACAGCAGCAGCGAGATCCTTAACCCAATGAGTGAGGCCAAGGATCGAACCTGTGTCCTCATGGATTCTAGTCAGATTCGTTTCCACTGAGCCATGACGGGAAGTCCTGCACTTACTTATTTTTAATGTGCTGTATGAGGTCGCTGGAGGAGAAAGAACACTTAACCCGTCTGGCGCCATCCACCTTGTCCATGGAGAAAATCTTGATGCTGCCTTTACTCAGATTCTGTCCTTCTTACTTTTTGGTGTTACTTTTATGAATTTCAAGTGATTTTCCAGGGATGTCAGATGATTTGTAATTTCTAGTTGGCAATTTACTTTGTTGTTTTTTTCTTTTTCTTTCTGACGCCATTTTTGACTGTAAAGTTAAAAAGCTACCTCTTCCAACGATGCTTGCTGGGCTTCCAGCTCTGAATGATTTACATCTTAATGAAAGTGTCCACTAGGGGGAGAAGTTGAGTAGCGTTGGAACTCCCTGGGTCGGCCAGAAGTGGGTTTTTTTTATCCCCTCGAAAAGTCAACTCTTCCATAAACAAAAGATCGCTCGCGAAATCAAACACCCCCTATGCCAGACGTTTTCCTGCGGCGCGTCTCAACGGATGCTGCGCAGAAGCGTGGCGGGGCGTCGGGGAAGCGCTGATGCATCCATCAGGCGCGCAGCGGAGCAGAGAGGAGCGAGTCTGAGAGCACAAGTCCAAGCGTTTCCAAACACCGGCGGCTGAGAGTGTTTATTCATAACGAGGGAACCAAACTCTCGAGTTATTTAGAATCAGGAGTTATATAGGAGGTCATGCTGCGCTCCCAAGGACTTGCAAGAATGCCGCACACACCGCGGGCTCTTGTCAGCACCGCTTAGGGGCAGAAACCCTACAGGTGCTGGGAAACCTCCCTGGGCAGGAAAAGCATGCCCTGCGCTGCTGGCCTGGTACCTGTACGAAGAGTAGGCACACTGTCTCACTGTCGGCTTTTTGCTGCAAATTTTATTTTCAGTGGTGCTCCGAGTTTAGACCTCCTAAGACGACGTTTGTCATGGTGCTGGAAATTCAACCACTGATGAATGGTGTTTAAGAAGCCCTGACTCACGATCGCCTATTTTTTTTTTTTTTTTTTTTGGTAGATTCCTTTCCCAATTCCTGCCATGGCTGTGTGCCACATTTCTATCTTTCATTTTCTTTTTTTGCCTTTTTTTAGGGCTGCATCCGCGGCACATGGAGGTTCCCAGGCTAGAGGTCGAATAGGAGCCTCAGTTGCCGGCCACAGCCACAGCCACAGCAATGCCAGATCCAAGCTGCGTCTGCGACCTACACCACAGCTCACGGCAACGCCGGATCACTAACCCACTGAGCAAGGCCTGGGATCGAACCCTAGTCCTAGTGGTTCCTAGTCGGATTTGTTAACCGCTGTGCCACAACGGGAATTCCAACATACTTCTTTAGTTGCCTTTAAACAGAGTCAATTTTTTAATTAAAAAAATGTTTTTTTTAGTTTTTGGCCATGCCCACGGCATGTGGATGTTCCCAGGTGAGGGACTGGATCAGTGCCACAGCAGCCACCCAAGCTGCTGCAGTGAAAATGAGGGATCTTTACCTGCTGCACCATAAGATAATTCCCCAGAGTCAATTTTTTATAAAGTTACGAAAACTAAATAAAATACATTTATTTTAAAAAGAAATGTATAGCTATTACAAGTGGAAAAAAGTTCCGCTTGCCATTGATGGAGAGCATGTGTAAAGATAAATTCAGCAAATACACGGCAGTCTTACCTAGACTGAAACTGTGGTCTCTTCAAGATTTGAAGCCTGAGACCTGCTTCCTATTAAACAAGGGGATTAGCAAGAGCTAGAAAGAGGTGTTGTAGATGTTTTAGACCCCATGTGAGATTTTTCTTTTCCTTGACAAAATATTCAAGAGGCCTGAAAGGGAACAGCTTTCCCCGATGTGATTCAATTATTTCATGCCTTGTCTGTGCACAGCTAGACATGCTGTAATCCAAGTAAAAATACCACCAGCAGACCCCTCTAACAATTTGGGAAATACAACTTTAAATCAAAGTGACAAGAGTATCACTTGCTAGAACGATCACCCTCTGTTGGCCTAGAAGTGAGAAGCTGCACAATTTCTCCAAGAAGCAGGAAGCTACAGATCTACCCCCAAAGCTGTCTGTGTTGTTATTGAAGATAACAGATAAGTAAGAATTTAAGAGCTACCCCACCACCTGGCTCACAGGCTGCATTTCTTTAATGTCTCAAAATAAAATAATTGATTAGCTTCCTGGACCTCTTTGTCCTTTGTTTTTCCCACATCTCCCATCCAGTTTGCTACAAAGTTGCAATTTTTGGCTTCTTGTCTCTGATCTGCACCCCAACTTTCTTAGTCTAAAGCCTCATCTGCTATTGCCTGAACTTGAGAATGCATTCTTGTGTCTGTCTCTCCACCTTTCAATCCATCATCAACCTAAAAACGATTCTCCAATAACAGTGCACATTAAGCTTTTTTTTTTCTACTATGGCATTCTGCTGCTTAAAGATTCCTAAGTAAATGCCCAAAGTCACATCATTTGTAAGTGGTGGAACTGGGAACCAAGTTCATCTGCCCAGTTTCAAAGGCCACAGTTGGTGTTCAAAGTATAAAGTTCAAAGTACAAAAAGATACTTTGGAGGCTTTCAGAACCCAAACATAGGCAACATTTCCCTGAGGTTAAAAATGGCTACTAACGCAACCAGTCAGTATCTATTAAGCACCAAATAAATCAGGACTCTTTTT
>PVHT020000012.1:7668458-7690298 GCA_004024745.2 Catagonus wagneri | reverse complement strand
TGGTGGAACTGGGAACCAAGTTCATCTGCCCAGTTTCAAAGGCCACAGTTGGTGTTCAAAGTATAAAGTTCAAAGTACAAAAAGATACTTTGGAGGCTTTCAGAACCCAAACATAGGCAACATTTCCCTGAGGTTAAAAATGGCTACTAACGCAACCAGTCAGTATCTATTAAGCACCAAATAAATCAGGACTCTTTTTGTTGAAGTGGTAGAAGCACACCCAGATTGGTTCAAATACTCCATGTTGTTATGTATTCGCTGTACACTGTGTATGTATAACTGAAAAGTTTGGGAGGTAGGAGTAGATTCTGACCTGGATGAATCCAGGAGCCAGGTCCCAGGGATTCAGGCACTGGCTCTGTGTCTCTCAGTCCTGCTTACATCCTTCCTGAGAAGCTCTTCTTTTGATGACATGATGCCTGGGAAGCTCACCAGCCCCAGCAACCTACACAGAAAGAGACTACCTGCTTCCTTGATTATACTTGCCACAGTTTCAGGGCTGAATCTAATTGGCCCAGGTGGGGTCATGTGACAATCAGGAACCAGTAGTTTGTGCTAGAGGAATGGCTTTTGCTGATTGGCCCAACCCAGATCATGTGCCCACATCTGGAAGGAAGGGTGGCTGTTAAACTCTGAAACAAATGGCCTCAGGCTGGAGGAAGATAGTTTTCTAAAGGAAAACTGAGATGCAGTTATCAGGAAGGAATTGGGAAAAGGGGGGACCAGAGCCTGGGCAGGCCAAACAGCAGAAGCCACTACACCTGCTCTGTGTTTATGATTGGTTGTATATTGGTTGTATATATAAAGTATATTCATATTCTCAGAGAACTAGTAATCAGGTGTCAGATAACAAGAAACAGAGAACAAGGAGGGAAATTATCAGAGTTCCCTGGTGGCTCAGTGGGTTAAGGATCTGGCATTGTTACTGCTGTGGCTCAGGTTCAGTGTTTGGCTCAGGAACTTCTGTGTGCCGTGGGCACAGCAAAAAAAAAAAAAAAAAGGCATTATCTCTATTTTATAGTTCACAATTAACCGTGAAACCCAGTGAAATAGGAACTCAAAAAGGGAATTAGGGTGAAATCAGTAGACATTCTGGAGAAGGAGGGTCTTGAAGGGTGGGCAGAAGAGGTAGGCAGTTACCTTCAGAAAGATGTTGACCCCTTGACTTTCTCCCCTGGTGTCGCATCCATGAATATGTTTCGTTACGTGGCAAGAGGGAACTTTGCATGTGAAATATGGCTACTAATCAACTGACCATTAGTAGCTGGGCACTTTTCAGGCAGTGGTCATCTAGAAACCTCACTCCACCTCTTCCCTGGAAATTCCCCATAAAATGGCTGTGGATGAGAAGAAATTAGTGGCATTTCTGGTTCAAACGATTAGACAATATGGTGTTTGTGCCCTTCCGAGAGTAAGAGGAAGGAGTATGTATTTTGGATCCCGAAATACTGAGATTTCGTAGACACTGAGAAACGAGATGGGAAACCACGGAGATTGTGGTTGGAATAGGCACCAGCTTCGGGATCATCTGGGTGTTTCATAAAAACTACAGAATCCTTTGGAATCGGGAGCCCAGTGAAACTTAGAAATCTGCATTTGAAGGTAACTTTCCCAGGTTGACTTCAAGGCGCACTTCACTTTGATAAGTACTGGCTTGCGAATCAATGGAACAGAATCTTAGAATGGAGGACTGGGTGGAATATTGGAAATTTAAAAATTTGGGCTTCTACTCCGTAAATAGCCCTTTTGCACTTTGCCTCAGACTCTCCCCTCTCCTTATTTACTTGCCTTGATAGCGATTGCATGTTTCAAAGTCTGCAGATGGGCAACTGGAAGGGTTAGAGATGAGACTGGTGTGTGGCAGAGTTATTTAAAGTAGATATATGATGGGGTTGGTGAAAAAAAAAAACATTTGAATGCTTGACTCTCCCCAGCTCAAGTCCTACTTCTGCATTTTACAGTAAAAGTTCTGAGTTTGTGGTTCACTATAATTTTAGGGTGTTCGCAGAGCTTCTGGGTGCTGGGCTTCAGACTCTGTGTTAACATATATGAATTTTCTGTGGAAGTCTCCACGGCCTTCTTATTATCTCAGGGTGGTTTCTGATCCTGAGAATTATCCAGAAAACAAAAACAAACAAAAAACAACAACAAAAAACCCACCACCACCTTGGAGACTTGGTTTTTTGTTTTTTTTTTTCTTTTCAGGGAGAAAGTTTTAGGCACAAAGATTCTTTGGATGGACTTGGACAAAATCTGCTTCCCGTTTCATCTTTTAGTGCATTGGAACTGTAAAAAGCCCCAGCTGCCTGCCCAGCACCTTGCCTGTGTCTTGGGATTATGGAAATATGAAAAGAATTTGTTTTGCTGAGTAATTTTGAGTAACTTGAGCTGTGTATTTGGGGGAAAAGAGAAAAACCTATCAAGCAGTCCTGTGCCCTGTGGCAGAGACAACGCTTCTACAAAAAACAAAACAAAACAAAAAAAAACCCAGATGCCCTCTGAAATTACAATTACTGTTACTCTCAGGACAACGGGTGGTCCAGGAAGTGGTATGCCTGATTTTAGAAAGCCAGACTCATCAAACGGGTGATCTTTAATAGAAGTCTTTGTTGAACAATAGTTTTTACCCCAGAATGTGATCACAGCTGTTTTATTTTAGCTAATGCAGCAATTCAAACAATTAAATCCATGTTCCTCTGTGGCTATTTATTTTCATGAAGTAGTTCTCAGTGCATTGTCATGAAAGAATTCTTTGAGACTTGCAAAGTTAAAACAGCATGCAGACTTCTTTTTTTTTTTTATTCGAAAATAGCCGCGTCTGCTTCTTCAGGTTGTCTTTTCTTGGTTGACATCCCCTAAGGATGTCAACTTTTAGATTCGAGGAGTTGAATTCCATTGGGAGAAATGAAATTTATTTTTCGGAGTCTGTAGAATAAGTTTCATGGTAAATCATAGTCTGGAATATAGAGGAGGACCTGTTTCTTTTAGCAGCAAAATAACTTGGATAATAGGGCTCATGATGAAATCTGATACTGTTATAAAATTAAATAAGGATTATTTCCTGGTTGTAACCCTGTATATGAATAAAAAGAGTTGGTGTCTTGACTGAATCCCTCCCCTTTGCTTATGAGTATATATCGTGCAATTATTTTATTGAGTCATTCACCAGCGATTTATTGAGCTGCTACTTGTGTCCAGAACGGTGAACAAGAGCGATGGACACAGTTCTTGACGTTCTGACATTTATAGCGTTTTGGGAAAGACGAACAAGGAGCCAGCAAATAAAGAAATGAATGGGAGAACTGGAGACTGTGGTGCGGACCAGGAAGGAAAGAAAGTAAGAAATAGGAAGAATGGGGAAAGGAGGTTACTTTCATTTAAAAAATACAGCCATGGAAGCCCCCTCTGCGGACTGCATATTTAAGCTGTGGCTTAAAGGAAAGATGATTCTTAGAGGGAGGATAAAGGAAAGGATCCTTTATTCAGATGAATAGGGGAAGGGAATCGCAGGTATAGGGAACAGTCCATGTCAGGCCTTGAGATGGGCGAGAGCTTGGTGTGTTCACAGAACTGCAGGGTGAGTGACGTGGCTGGAACCCCGTGGGGGAGATGAGAGTTGAGGGAACGTTATTATTTCTGCTCCTGCCTGGCTGAAATGTGATTACACTGTTGGGTTTGAAATGACGTTGGTGTTGTTTCTGCCATCTTGCTTGCCACTGCCTGGAGATCAGGTGTGTCTTTGTCAACAAGACCCCCGGGATGAGCTGTTCTGAGATATGGGTGCTTGGGGTGTTAGGAATTAATGTTTGTGATTCTCCCCGCTCCCCCGCCCCATTCATATGTTGAAGCCCCAATCTGCAATATGATGGTGTTTGGAGGTGGGGCCTTTGGAAGGTATTAGATTATGAGAGTGGAGCTGCTGTGAGTGGTGTTGATGTTCTTAAAAGTGACAGGTGGAGTTCCCATCGTGGTGCAGCAGAAACGAATCCAACTAGGAACCATGAGGTTGCGGGTTCGATCCCTGGCCTCGCTCAGTGGGTTGAGGATCCGGCATTGCTGTGAGCTGTGGTGTAGGTTGCAGATGCGGCTCAGATCTGGCATTGCTGTGGCTCTGCTGTAGGCTGGCAGCAACAGCTCTGATTAGACCCCTAGCCTGGGAACCTCCATATGCTGCAGGTGGCCCTAAAAGGACAAAAGACAGAAAAAAAAAAAAAAGTGACAGGAGAGAGATGCTCCCGCGCCCCCATCATGGGAAGAAACAGTCAGATGCTGAGTGGTCTATAAACCAAGCACCTGTCTAGGCTGGTACCCTGACCTCAGTCTTCCAGCCATCAGAGCTGTGGGAAATAAATGTCTATTTTTTAAGCCACCCAGTCTGTGGTAGCAGCCCAAGTTGCCTAAAATACAGGAGTAAAAAGCTCCAGGAGTTCCCTGGTGGCTCAGCAGTTTAAGGATCCGGCATTGTCACTGCTGAGGCTTGGGTCACTGCTGTGGCATGCGTTCAGTCCCTGGCCTGGGAACTTCCACATGCTGTGGGCACGGCCAGAAAGAAAAACAAAAGTTCTGGGGTGCTTTAACAAGGAAGCAAATCGAGTGAGTGTTTTTTTCTGTCTAGCAGGATGGAGCCCAGCAACCACCCTTCAGGGATCCTAGAATCAGCAGCCAACCAAGTCGCTGGGGAAATCTCTCCAGTGCTTTGAGCTAAATGGGAGCCTAACCCAGGAAAAGCTGACAGCGTGACCTTGTCTGTGATTGTTGTATTGATTTCCTATTTTGCTTACTGTTAGAAAGAAAGCGAAATGACCTAACTCTGTGAGCCAGCCTCCGTGCGCCAGCAGGAATGTAGCAAAGGTTCCCCCTCGCTCCCTGCTTCCCAAGACTTGAGCTCCGAAATAAAGGGGTGATCCTGGCTGGTGATGACAGCAGGAATCAGGGAGAAGAAGGGGAGGAGAGAAAGAGAATAAAGTTTGTTGGGTCAGCTTCCCGCCTGTTCTTCACACGCGTAGGTTACTATTTAATACACGTGGATTTTCAAGATGATCTGAAAATACTGAGATTGAACTTCATCCTGCTCGTTCCCTCATTTTCACCGAGCATCACTGAGGTGTAGGCAAAGCCCTGGGACAGATGGCTTTAGAGATAGTGGTGTGATTTACACACTCTCGTCTCCAGGAGCTTGACAATGCTAGGAAGAGTCATCAGGTCCATAAACCAGGGCGGTGCTCCTTCAAAGCAGGGGCAGATTGATTCTAGAGGGAGGAAGCTGGAATGGTTTTCTGCAGGAGGAGAAATCCATGTCAAGCTTTGCATTATTGGTGACGTTTGGGCAACAGATAGGAGAGCAGGAAGGAGTCTCAGGCACAGAGAACATCAGCATAGACGTTTGCAACAGAGGTACCACTTTTTGGAGCGGTTACTATGAACTAGATCCTCCAAAAGACATCGTGAGGCTGTTATTTTCGTTCCATGTACGATGAAGGCACCTGACCTTCCAGGAGGGTGCGTAACGTGTTCAGGTTTCCCCAAACAGTAAGTGGCCACCCTGGGATTCCAACGCAGGTGGTCCCACAGGTAATAGGGTCTAGGCGATGAGAACTGAGGCTGAGGGTGATCGCTGGCTGTGTGATGGAAGAGAAGAAACTGATGGAGGGGAGTCTACGGAAATGGCACAGGCAAGGGTGAGGAACCAAAGACCTTCCCCATGGATGAGAGGGGAGGTGTTCCCCCAATGCCTAGAACTTTTCCCAAGATTGTACCACACAGGACTGAATGGACCCGTCACACTTTTCACCCTCTCCTGATTTCAGCCAAGTTGGCAGAGGCCCAGCCTGGCCACTTGGACAAACCCTGTCCCCTGGGCTCTGCGTACTTGGGTGTTGTCAGCACCGTTTGTGCTGTGTGAGCTCTCAAGTCCCTCCGGCGCACAGAGGAGCAGTAAGTGATTACGAGGAAGGAGATGAAGTTAGATTTCTTGGCTTCAAATCCTGACATACCACTTGCTGCCCGAATGACTCTGGGCTAATTTATTTAACCTCTTTGTGCTTCAGCTTTTCTCTCCGACAAATGGAGAGATTATATCCGCATCATTAAGCAATTGATATAGGATTTATTTTCTTACTTGTAAATTGTTTGTTTGTTTGTTTTTTGGCTGTACCCGCAGTATATGGAGGTTCCCAGTCTAGGGATCGAATCTGAGCCACAGCTGCGAACTACAACGCCATAGCTATTACAACACCCAGACCCTGCCCCACTGCCCTGGGCTGGGGATTGAACCCACACCTCTGCAGTGACCCCAGGCCGCTGCAGTCAGATCCGTAACCTACTGCTTCACAAAGAAACTTCGTGATATAGGATTTAAATGAAATAACGCATGCAAAAGGCTTAGAGCCCTTTCTGTTGCAGAATAAACACTCACCGTGTGCTGGGATTTACTAATACTGCTATTTTTTTCTACTTTATTTCTGTTTTCCACTTCTAGGCCTTGCGAAACTCAGACTCACCTCTTGCTCACTTCACAATCCACACGCTTCTTCATTCACCCCCCCCCGGGAGAAGTTCCTGTGTCGATAGGCTGGTTTTTGAGAGAAAGGACAGTGGGCAGTGGTCAAGGAGAAATTTCCTTTTCTGCTTCGTGTTATTTGCCTTACAACCGCTCAGGAATATGTATAGGCTGGTAATTCAGTTCTAGAGGGGACTGGAATATTAAAGAAGAAAGCTCTTGTTGCAGTCCCATCAAACTTGAGTCTTCCAGTGGCAATGAGAAGCTCCATCATGGGTAATGTCTTCTTCTTATAAAATAAGCAAGACCTGCTAAAGCAGAGGAACTATTTCCTCTGCTTCATCCTTCTCCTGGCAATAGCTCCATGGCTCTTATGGAGGAAACTCTTAGATATGCTTCACGTTGTGGAATGGCTGTAGGACTGGTATATTTTTCCCCACACCAGGCAAGTCATACTTGCTGACTCTCCTTAGCCTTTTTGTTTATGTGGAATTAGGGCCATCAACTCCATAAATAAATCATGGACCAGAAAGTATGCTGCATTTACTTCAAGAGCAGCTCTGCAGGTTGAGGAAGGGGGTTCTATTTTACGGTTCCCAGAGAAAGCTGAATGTAAGGTGGGAGCCAAAATACCCGACTGAGACATATATTTAGAACTTGGGGGAGAGAAATCCAGGTGGCACGAGGAGGAAGTACAACAGCTCTGGGCCCGTAGCCAGAACCATCTCGACACATTTGAGGAACCGGGAGGAATCCTGTTTGTGTGTGGTAGGCAGAGGCGGGCAGGCTGTGAGGGAGTAGAGAAACCTCAAGATCCAGGGAATATATAGGACTTGAACACCCCTGGTTTTATCTGGAATACAGCTGAAGCTGTAGAACCTTTTAAAGCAAGGCTGTAAGGTAGTATGACATATTTTGTTTTTTAAAATCACTCTAGGAGTTCCCTGGTGGCCTAGCAGTTAAGGACCTGGCGTTGTCACTGCTGTGGCTCAGGTTACTGCTGTGGCTCCGTTTCCATCCCTGGCCCTCAGGAGCTTCCGCATGTCATGGGCGCGGCCAAAGACAAATTGCTCTGGGACCTGGTGGAGAATAGATTGTAGGGGACAAAAGTAGAGGTGAGGTCAGTTAGGAGAGGCGAAGCTGTCAGGTTGTGGGGTAGTGTACATACTCAATGGATTTTTGTAAAGATGCCACATAATTTGTTCTTCCTTAGGTGCCTGAGTCGAAGACAATGATGGATTGCACTGAAGTTAATTGAAAATGAGTCACTGCTACCACTGGAGAGTTACGGAGTCTTCTTGAGTTTTCTAGAAATGGTTTCAAATTTCTGACAATATGCTGGCGGTGTCGTCAGCCCTTGGACCTGCGTGAGGACGTGAAAGCTGCTCTGTAGCTTGGCTTGTGTAACCTTAGAGCAAGGCCGCACAGCTATTGAGCACGGTGATGGAAAGAGAAGGCTGGTCTCTTAAAGGAAGGAATCTTCTGCCTGTGGAAGGCCGTTTATGAGAAGAATCACTAACCCAGAGGTAGTAGAACACAGCTGAAGACGGGGTGGGAACTTGGAGAAGTGAAAGCAACTCCTTAGGTGTCATGGTTCCTGGCAGGCATTGAACCATGTGCTGGGGGAAGCGAGGACAGCAGAGCACATACTCGTTCAGGGTGGCCGGATCCATCTTGCACAAGACTTAAGTCACGCCATGACCTATCTCAAGGAGCCAAGTCAGCAACAGACAGTCTCAGCTAATTTGGAAGCCCTTGACACTCTTAAGAGTAATTGCAAGCCAGTTTGGCCAAGGGCAAATGACTGCCAGTGGTGAAGTCATTTTGCAGAATTTTCCTTGCTTCCCCAAATCCTACAGCTAAAGGAAATCAGTGAAACTTAAGCAGTATATTGGACTCCCAGAGTGAAACTCCTAAGGTAGGAAATGAACACCAACTTATGGAACCTTAGCTCTTTTCAGAAACCCATGGAATTAATGAAATCCAGCTCCTCTCCCCAGGTGACCCCAGTTTTCCTTTCTTCATTCCAGGCCTGGGGGCTGAGAATCAGGTTTTTAAAAGTGTCTCTGAGCCTGCTTTGGAGACACTTCATTCTTACTGCCTACAGGCAAAGGAGTTCTGATCAATGAAGAGGAGTTATAGGGAGGTCTGTTTTAACTCAGAATTGGAAAAAAATGTTTTAGTAATCATAGCTGCCCAACAAGGGAACAGACTGCCTTGTGAAGTAATAATAATAAGAGGTGAGCATTTATTGAGCATATACTATGTGCCAGGCACTGGGCTGAGTGCTTTATTTTATTTGGTCCACAGCATAGCTCATTCTGCAGAGAAAGAGACAAAGGCATGGAAGGATTAAAGTTACATGTCTGAGGTCATAAAATTATTCTACATCGTTGTCCCTGGGGTGGGGCTGGGGTTAGTAAACAGAGTCTGTATGTTCGAAGGAATGAATGAAGGAATGAAATTGATTAAATTCGGGAAATAGTTTTTGAAAAGCCACTGTGTACCAGACAGAGCATTAGGCATTTTTGGGTAAACAAAGACCAATCTGATCTAGATTATGGCTGGAAGATCTTTCCAGGCTCATAGGAACAATTTAACAGATGCTTTAGGTTTTATAAAATTGAACATTTACACCGTTCTCGAAAAGGTGGGGGAAGCGTTTGGTTGCATTTTCAGGTAGAGATGGATTTAGGAAAAGACTTGCTGCATCAAGGGGCATTTCAGCTGAACACAGAAGGCTCATCTGGGGAGGAAGCCGGAGACAGCTGGGAGACCCAGCAGTGTTCCAAAGTATGGCATTTAAATTTTATTCACCAGGGTGTGAGGAATTCATGAGTGCTTTTTTTCTAGGAGGGGGTGATCTGAAAGTACCAAGAATTACCTGCTAGCTGGGAATAAGGAGATTTGGTTAAAAGGAAGAGGCCAGTTCGGTTGTTCAAGGTCCCCAGCAGGGGTAATGGGAAGGAAGGAAAGGAGCAGGCAGCTGGAAGAAAGCTTGTAAAGGAAGCATCATCTAGCTAGAAGTAGCTAGACTGTCAAGGAGGACAGAACCAGTGATGTTTCTTAGGTTTTCAAATTGGTTGACTTGGAGAAGCCGGCAGCTGGAAGAAAACTTGGAGAGGTAGCATCAGTTAGTCAGAAGCAGGTAAATTGGCCAAGAGGACAGAACCAGGGGTGTTTCTTAGGTTTTGAAACTGGTTGACTTGGAGAATGCTGGTGCCATCACTTAGGGACTAGAGACAATTTGGAGCCTTTAAAGTCTGGCAGAAAGAAAAAGGAATGAAAATTTGGTCATGGGTTTACCATCTATACGGGCTCATGAAAAGCCCTTTTCTTTCCTTCCTGCTTTCCAATCATGGTGGGTGGGGCGTCGCTGAATTGCTAGGTTCTAGTAATCTGCGTCGCCAACAAGCAAGTGTCAACTACAACCAGCATTTCCCTGATCCTGGGGCCCAGCCGTGAACAAGACAGCTCCGGTCTTTGCCCTCGCGGAACTTATTTTTGCCACGGAGAGTCAGGCATTGTAATGTGTCCTTGCGCACGTAATTATTAGTAAATGACAATCATGGCAAAGGTTTTGAGGGGAGAGCGTTAGCCTGAAAACAAGCCTTCGGCCAGTCTTCCGTAAGAAGTGAAATTCAAGTTGACACCTGAACCGGAAGTGAATTCGGGCTCCCCAGGTCCCAGTACACATATTTAGTTCCGGTACACATATTTTAATTCAAATGCTCTGTTTTCTTGTGATTGTAATAAAAAGCCTAAGATGCTGGCCCTTGAGGCTGTTTGGACAGGTAAACTCCAACTTTCGATGAACTTATTTTTAAAATTTTTAAATTATAGTTGATTTACACTGTTCTGTCCATTTCTGCTGTACAGCAGAGTGACCCAGTTTTATATATATATATATATATATATATATATATAAAATTCTTTTTCTCGTATTATTTTCCATCACGTTCTATCACAAGTGATCGGATATAGTTCCTTGTGCTGTACAGCAGGACCTCATCGCTTTAAATTTTTTTTATTATAGTTGATGTACAGTGTTGCGTCGATGAAATTCCTTTTTTTTTTTTGGCTTTTTAGGGCCGCACCCATGGCATATGGAGGTTCCCAGGCCGGGGGTCTAATCAGAGGTACAGCTGCTGGCCTACACCACAGCTCACAGCAGTGCTGGATCCTTAACCCACTGAGGGAGGCCAGGGATCGAACCCGTAACTCCATGGTTCCTAGTCGTATTCGCTTCTGCTGTGCCACAATGGGAGCTCCCGTTGATGAAATTCTTGATGCAGAGTTCTTACTGGTGGGAGATGTTGACCATGTACATTTTGCCAGTGTCTACTGTTCCTTCAGCTGACTTCACCCACTGCCTTGTCAGCTGGCCTGAGGTTGCCTGGGTTATTCTTAAATTAAATTCTGAAAATGTGCTTCATTTTCTCCAAAGCCATGACTTGGGGGAGGCCAGGAATGATGCTGCGGTAAGAGACTGACATAGGAATGTCGGGCTGAGGGCTGAGATTCTGGCTGGAGATCACTCGGCCTGCCCACAAATCTAAAAATGCACAGTTTGAGTGTAATGCTGGAAAATATCTCCTAATGTTTTGGCTTCTGCCAACAGAAAAGAGAAAGCTCAAATCACGGATGGCAGCCGTATTATGAATCCAGGAATCTTAGCGCTCCAGCACTGCTCATTTGGCCCTAATGATGACAAAAAAAAATCGTTTCACAATGAATCCATCCTGGACAGTGTGCAGGTTAGTGAGAAAAAGGGAGGGAAAAGGGAAGCCAGGAGGCAGAAGGATAGAGTGAGGGTACATGGGGGGTTCTTCAGAAACGCCGGGGTTCCTCTGGGAGACAAGTGAACGTCAAGGCTTATTTGTCACTGCTGCTTCTGTCTTCTTTCATTGCATGTTGCCTTGTTGATTTGATTGTTGGATTCCCTTTCCTCCTGTGTTGGAAGCCAAGGTTGATCCAAGGGGCTTGGAATTGGGTAGAGCTCTTCATGACCATGGTCCAAGCATCTCGGCTGCCTTCAGTTTTCTTCTTGTTAAAAAAAAAAAAAAACACATTTTTGCCTGTATATCTCATTGGACCCCTAAGGGGAGTATTCATTCTGGTATCAATTCAATGAAATAACCAGTCACCAGGGAGAAAGGGCGATATTCCTCTCGAATTCTTCTTCATTTCCCTTTGTAGGTGTAGGATAGGGAACTGCTGAGATCTTTGAGGCATCTCTACCATTGCAAGTTCTTTTTCCAGGGGACCTTTGTCTTCGTTCAAAACCATTAGCTGAGCACCTGTGGAATGGCTGGTAATGGGTGGGTGTGGAGGGCAATGCGATGGGTAGACAGAAGCTTCTTGACGGCGAGAAGGAAGGTCAACCTGAGTCTTGCATTAAGAGGTTAAGTGGTAGGGATGATTAGAACAATAGAAAACCTGCATCGACAACCTGTCATCTGGCAGGCAGTGTACTATGCTAGGCTCTGGGGACCTCCACGCTGTGATCTGAGAGACTGCTGTGAAAGCTCTCTGGGACTCGGGGAGCCCGAATTCACTTCTGGTTCGAGAAGCAGGGAAGGTTCGTTGGAGGTGGTGCTGTGGACCTGAGTCTAAAAGAATGAAAATGGTTTTTATAGGCAGAGATGATGGGGTGGGCAACTGGGAGCTGGGGAGATGACCGGAGTGAAAATGGGGAGGGGAACACATCAGCATGTGGCTCGGCTGGGATGAACCTTTGTATAGAGCAGTAGTCCTTCATGGTGTAGCTCTGACCCTCTCTGTTTTAAAAATCTCTTACAATATAAATGTAAAAACGTGAACAAATCACACATGCAGCTCAAGGAACATTCACTTGCTGGATGCACTCATGTAACCGTCATCTGGGTGGTCAAGGAGCCCCCTTCACTCAACCTCCACCTGCTGCCCCGTACACAGCTCAAGGTAACCTTTCTCCTGACTTCTAACAGCATAGATTCGTGTTGCTTGTCTTTGAATGTTTTATACATGGAATTCCACAGAGGGTGCCTTTTCTGTTTCTAGCCCCCTGGCTCTGTATCACGTTGTGAGATTCATACTCTGGTTGAATGCAGTTGTGGTCTGTTCACGTGTGCAGCTGTGTCGCATTCCGCAGTGTGACTGAACGACGATGTCTTTATCCATGGCAGTCGTGTCGGTGTTTGGGTTGTTCCCACTTTGGGGAAATTAAAAATATGCTGCTATGACCATTCCTGTATAATGTCTATGGGTGAACACATGAGTTTCTATCTAAGAGTGGAATTTCTGGATTGTAGGGTTGAAAATCCCTTTTTAATAACCCAAACGCCCATCTCATATGATTCTAATTAGGCTTTTAATACTCCTAGGTTGGGAAATATACAGTGATAAATATCTTCTGTGAATTCAGTAACAGTTTTGAATCCACTGGTATATTATCCATCACAGGAATGGATGTTCGTGATGTCTTTTGTCTGCAGACAAAGTTCAGTGTACAAATGAGTACACAGGTCCCTTGCAATAGCTCTGAGCCCCCAGTTGGGAGCCATGAACTTAGGTGAATGGTGGGACGTGAGACAGAGGAACGACGGTCGATTTAGCTCCCTGACATTTCTGCTGCTCTGGGCCAAGCCTCTAGTCTGAAACCTAGTGCAGTTTTTTCCTCTCTGTCTTTTCTCTTCCCTGAGAAAGTACATATGTGCTAACCGTGCTGTAGCTAATGCGTGATAGGAAGATGCTGTGACTGAGCGGAATGAGAATGACCTTGGGAGGGGAAATCTGGGCTTGACCCTACAACCTTCCACTTCAGAGTAGTGAGTAGTAGTCAGGGGTGACTCTTCTATGAGCCTCAACATACTCGTCTAAAATGGAAGCGAGAAGACCTACCTGGTGTAAGGATCGTGAAAATCGAACCAGCGACTATATGCTAAATATCTGACACCCTGTCTCCTCCCTGAATGATGCTTACAGCATTGTTTTCGTTTTTTATGATTTTTATTTTTTTCCATTTATAGTTGATTTACAGTGTTCTATCAATTTCTGCTGTATAGCAAAGTGACCCAGTCATATTCATATATATATATATTTTTTTTTTTCAGAATATCCTTCATCATGTTTCATCACATAGCTCCTTGTGCTTATCCACTCAAAATTGCCTATCCACTCCAAATGCAACAGTTTGCATCTAGTAACCCCAGACTCCCAGTACATCCTACTCCCTCCCCCTCCCCTCTGGCGACCACAAGTCTTTTCTCCAAGTCCATGAATCCATGAATTTCTTTTCTGTGGATAGGTTCATTTGTGCCATATATTAGATTCCAGATATATGTGATATCATGTGGCATTTGTCTTCCTCTTTCTTTTTTAAATGGTTTTAATTTTTTTCCATTATAGCTAGATTACAGTGTTCTGTCAGTTTTCTACTGTACAGCAAGGTGACCCAGTCACACATACACATATACATTCCTTTTTCTCACATTATCATGCTCCATCATAAGTGACTAGATATAGTTCCCAGTGTTATACAGCTGGATCTCATTGCTTATCTTTTCTGCAAGTCCACGGGTTTCTTTTCTGTGGAAAGGTTCATTTGTGCCATATGTTAGATTCCAGATATAAATGATATCATGTAGTATTTGTCTTTATCTTTCTGGCCTACTTCACTTAGTATGAGAGTCTCTAGTTCCATCCATGTTGCTGCAAATGGCAATTATTTTGTTCTTTTTTAGTGTTAAGTAGTATTCCATTGTGTATATATACCACATCTTCTTAATCCATTCATCTGTCAATGGACATTTAGGTTGTTTCCATGTCTTGGCTGTTGTGAATAGTGCTGCAGTGAACATAGGGGTGCATGTATCTTTTTCAAGGAAAGTTTTGTCCTGATATTTGCCCAAGAGTGGAATTGCTGGGTCATATGGTAGCATTTTTTTTTTCATGCTTTCATGGGCATTTCATCATTGTTTTCATGTGCATTTCATCACTTTTTCTTACCTGTGTGTATCCTCCTTGGGGCTATGTTCTTTTTCAGGCATATTTTGTCTGCTTATTTTGTCAGATCCTTTTTTTGTCTCCTTAACACCTGCCCCCCTTCTGATTCCCAAAACTAAGGAGTAACTTTTTTGTTGAAGTGTAGTTGATTTACAGTGTTGTGTTAATATCAGGTGTACAGCAAAGTGATTCAGCTAAATATATATATATATTATGTATAATATATATATAGATATATAATATTATTTTTCAATTTTTCCCACTGTAGGTTATCATAAGATATTGAATACAGGCCCCTCTGCTATGCAGTAGGTCCTTGTTGTTTATCTATTTCCTATATAGCAGTGTGTATCTTTTAATCCTAAACTCCTCCTCCTCTTTCCCATTTGGTAACCATAAGTTTGTTTTTTATGTCTGTGAGTCTGTTTCGGTTTTGGAAATAAGTTCATTTTATCACTTTTTTAGATTGCACATACAAGTGATATCATATGATATTTATCTTTTTCTGTCTTACTTACTTCACTTAGTATGATAATCTCTAGGTCCATCCATGTTGCTGTACATGGCATTATTTCATACTTTTATAGCTGAGTAATATTCCATTATCTATATCTACATCTATATCCCTATCTATCTATCTATCTATCTATCTATCTAATCTCACATCTTCTTTATCCATTCATTTGTTGGTGGACACTTAGTATGCTTCCATGTCTTGGCCATTGTAAATAGTGATGCTTTGAACCTTGGGGCGTTTGTGTCTTTTCAAATTAGAGTTTTCCTCATTTCTGGGTATATGCCCAGGAGTAGGCTTGCTGGATCATTTGGTAACTCTGTTTTTAGTTTTTTAAGGAACCTCCATACTGTTCTTCATAGTGGATGCACCAATTTGCATTCCCACCCGCGGTGTAGGAGGCTTCCCTTTTGCTAAGGAGAACCATTTTGATTGCTCAACCCCACAGGCCCTTAGCATCCTTCCTTGTCAGATCTTAACAGATACTTCGTGTCCATGATCCATTTTCATTGGCCCTGCTGGTGGCCAGAACAAGTCTTGATAAATTCATTTTAGCCAGCATGCCTGTAGGTTGATAATGACACCACGTGTTTGCCATTTCCCTAGACACCTGCCTTCCACCTTTTAATGCAGAGAAAGAAGTCGATTGGTGGACTTTTTAGTTCTGTGGCGAGCTTCTGAGGGGCTCATTTCGGTCAAAGGGGACCTTCTCCATTGCCCTGTCAGAACATTCCTTGTAGGAGACCTGTTATGTTATCTGCAGAGCGTGCTTTGCCCCTGCAGGGCAATGAGCCCTGGATGGAGAAGTGGAATATGCATGGAGAGAGGCTTGGTGGGAGGTATACAGGTGGCAGTGGGGAGACGAGGTGGTGTTTCCCACTAGCAGAAGCTGCACGGTGTGGGGTGAAGAAGATGGAGGACAGACTTTTGGATGGACTGTCCGCCCTTTAAAACGAATTCTGGTTTCAGAGCTAAGCAAGTGAAAGGTCAGATGGTCTGCTCATTTGTCTGGGATTGAGGTCTGACCCCGGGACAGCGGAAAGCTTCTGGCAATGGACGTGGCAAGACCCGAGGATAGAGAAGGCAATTAGGAAGGAGAGACAGGTCACCCCCTCACGGGGCACAAGGGCTTCTGGGGATAAATTTCTAGGCAAACGTGGCTTTTGGTGAAGGTAAGTCAGAAATGTGGTTGTGTTCCGAAGCCCACAGCCCTGAATCCATCCAGTTCTTAAAATACTCAGAGCTGAGCAGATGGATTCTAACAACTTACTCATCTATTTGTAATGTCTGTCCTGACTCTTGTCCAGCTGGCCTTAGACATTATCAGTCTCCTCCAAGGTGAAAGGGGAGGGCTGCCTTTTCTCTGCCTTAACAGATATTTCTCTCCTCCCAGCTCTCTAAGGGCAGGTTGCCTGAAGCCCCTATAGACTCTTTGTGTGTGTGTGTGTGTGTGTGTCTCTCTTCTTCTCCCTCCCTGTGAAAAACGTCAGCTCCTCTCATGATATTGCAACCTTAAATACACCCTCTCGGCATATAGAGTGTGCAAAATTTAAATATGGAGGAAAATCACATTCACCAAAATCACGTGTTGGTTTCTTAAAAATCCTTCCATTAAGGCAATCATCGGGAGATGCTTATTTCCTTGGTTAATATCAACTCAGGTTTAAGAAGCCCATATCAAAGTCCCCTTATGATTTTAGGATTTGGAAAATTAAAGGGAAAAAAAAGGGCTGCTGGGGAAAATGTGTTAGATTTTAATGAGCCCCAAATATCTGGAAAACAGTTTGAGATCCTTGGCCAAACTTAGAGCTCTGGCTAGGTTTTCATATCCCTGCTATTGACAGCTAATTTCTTGAGCAAATTTATTCACTGTTTGTGAGAAAAATATTGGCAGCCTGGAGCCACCTCAGATGTGCAGCCTGTTCAGAAATTCCTGCGTTCAACTTTCTTAAGCATGTCTGTTTCCTTCTTTGCTCTTAAAGAACATTCTCGCAACATGACTGATTTTTTTTGTCTGTGACCTTTCACCAGAGGGCACAGAGATGGATCAACCCTGCCTACTGTCTGAAGATAAGGCAACAGGCTTTATCTCGAACACAGCCTTATTTCTCAAATTTTTCTTTATGTGTGTGTCAGAGGGAGGAAAAAGCTTATACTCTTTTGATTTTTGATGGTAAAATTTAGTTGCTTGTCTCGGGAGAAAATGTCTGTGTCTACCTAAACCTTGGAACCTTGAACTTGAATCTGATTTCATTGTGAAAACCAAATCATTAACACGAAGGATTTCTAAGGCCGTGAAAATTCTCTGTATGATGCTGTAATGATGAAAATCCATCATTATACATTTGTCCAAACCCATAGAACATACAACACTAAGAGCGAACCCTCAGGTAGACGATGGGCTTTGAGTGATAATGATGTACCAGCGTAGCTTCATTGATCGTAATTTGTGTCCTGCTATGGTGGGTGGGGAGGCTGTGCGTGTGTGAGGGTGGGGGTGTATGTGAAGTCTCTGCACCTTCTCCATATTTTTGCCATGAACCTAAAATTGCTCTTAAAAAAATCATCTTAAAAAAAAAATCATCTACTGGAGTTCCCTGGTGGCCTTGTGGTTAAGGACCCAGTGTTTTCGCTGCGATGGCTCGGCTTCTATCCCTGGCCCGGGAACTTGGGCATGCTGTGGGTGTGGCCAAAAAAAAAAAAAGAATCACCTACTAGTGTCTGAACTAGACCTTAAATTGAGATCATTATGTGGAACTGGCTCTCTGGGTAACTCTTTGCTTGGGTTCCTCCAAAAGCAGGCATCAGGTTGAACTCTAATATTAGGGAGGTTGATTCCTGGAAGCACAGGTGAGGAAGCAGGGTTAGGGGCTGGAAAATGAGGATAGCCAATAAGAGGGCCGTCCCTGAGCAGGTCTTCGAGGTGGCACTCAGGGCTTAAACCCCTGGGGCCTCTCGGAAAATCCCCACGGAGCACATCCCATCCAGGAAGATGGGAAAGCGGAGCATTTATGCACCGACCCTTATCACCCCTGCCCCCCGAGCAAGCTTCCGTGGGGCCAGAGGAAGTTCTGAGACAGCGATGGCAAACACAGGCACCCTGGGGTGGGAAGCTGTCCGTGTGCTGGAAGCCCAAGTGGGGTGCAAGGGCGGACAGGGAGGCACTGGCAGGCTGTGTTTCCTAACTTTACATCAGCTCTGGAGCCCCCGTTTTCTCATCTTTCGCAAGAAGGAATTGAATTTCTGCACCGAGTCCTATGAGTGACAGTATGCCTTACAAAACAGTTCCTTGGTCAAGTAAGTTGAGCAAGTGCTGGGTTAAACTACACACACACACACACACATATACACACACACACACACACACGCGCAGGCACACACACATATTTTGTTATATGTACTATATATATTTTACTATATATACTATAGATATATATAGTTTACCAAATATATAAATTTTAAATTTATTTTAAATTTTATTTAAAATTTTTAATTTTAAATTTTAATTTTAAATTTATATATTTTTTTATTTTTAAAAACTTTTACATTAAAAATTTTTTTAACTACAGGGCTTCTCACAGCCTTTAATATCCAAGAGTGGGAGATCGTGGGTGGTGTTTTTCTGAGATATTTTGACCATAACCGTCTCTCCCGTTGTTATCATCATTTTCCCCCACAGCATCTATTAATGTCTTGAGGATCTAACAGTCCACGGTGTACGGTTGGGTTGCTGTGCCACACTAGATGCGCGCTCGCCCACCTCCGTGGCTCACTGAGTAAACAGTACTTCCAGCTCTGGGACTTTGGCTTTGGAGGGCATGTGGAAGGCTGGAACCTGAGGGACTCTAGGCTCCCACATGCCCCCCCCCATTTTTTTTTTTTTTTTTTTTCTTTTTAGGGCTGCACCTGCATCAAATGGAAGGTCCCAGGCTAGGAGTCTAATTGGAGCTGCAGCTGCTGGCTGATGCCACAGCCACAGCAATGCCAGATCCTTAACTCACTGAGCAGGGCCAGGGATAGAACCTGCATCCTCATGGATGCTAGTCAGATTTGTTACTGCTGAGCCACCACGGGAACTCCCCCCACATCCCATTTTCATCTTTTTTATTATTTGGACTTCTGAGTCTGGTTTCTTTTGGCAAGAGATTTTTTGGAACTAAAAATAAAACTGGTATATTTAGGAGAAGGTGCAGGAAAGTCATATGGTGGGCATGGCGGGGACACAGGACGCAGCAACACAGAATCAAGAAGACTTCGCTCTCCCTTCTGCTGTAGAAAGCTCCTCTGTGGCTTTGGGTAGGTGCTTTCAACCCTTATCACACCTTAGAATTACCTGGGGAGTATTTAAAAGACCTGTGCTTGAGATTCCTTCCCAGAGAGACCGTTTGATTGGTTCAAGAAAGAGCCTGGGTGTCTGTATTTTTTGAAAGTTCCTCCAGTGAGTCTCATGTATAGTTAGGATGGAGACCTACGTTCTTTGAAGAAGAGTTTTGTTTCTTTTTATATTTTGCTTTTTAAGGCCGCACCTGTGGCATGTGGAAGTTCCCAGGCTAGGGCGTGAATCGGAGCTGCAGCTGCCAGACTATACCACAGCCACAGCAACACCAGATCTGAGCCACATCTGCGACCTACACCACAGCTCACGGCGATGCCAGATCCTTAACCCACTGAGCGAGGCCAAGAATTGAACCCGCATCCGCATGGATACTTGTCAGGTTCGTAACCTGCTGAATCACCATGGGAACTCCCTGTTTATTTTTCTTCCGTGTTTCTGAATGTTGTTAGAGAATAGTGTAGGCCAGAAATTGCTTAAATTGTGATTTAAAGAAAAGACTCCCAGGACATGGTTATTTCCAAGGGACGACAAAAGGAGCTAACATGTGTGGCTGTTCTCCTGTGAGGACGACCCAGTGTATATATTCTCTTATGTAACAAACACACACACACACACACACACACACACACACACACACACACATCTTTTGAAACTGATTTGCTCACAAGTACTCTGAATTTGATTCCTATTACTGCTGTGTCAAGTTACCACAAACATAATGGCTTAAAACAACACATTTATTACTTTGCAATTCTGGAAGTCAGTGATCCAGAATGAGCTTTTTGGGGCTGAAGTCCAAGTGTTGGCAGGGCTGTTCCTTCTGGAAGCTCTAGGAGAGTCTAGGGGCTTTTCCAGCCCTTGAAGGAGCTGCCTGCATTCCTTGGCTGTGGTTACTTCCTCCACCTTCAAAGCTAGCATTGACAGGCTGGGTCCTCCTTGGGCTGGCATCTCTCTGGTTCTCTTCTGTCTCCCTTTTCCTCATTTAAGGATCTTTTGATTACATTGGACCCACCTGGAAAAATCCGAGGTACTCCCTATGGAAGTGTCAGCTGATTAGCAACCTTAATTCCATCTGAAACCTCAATTCCGTTTTGGCCGGGAAAACTTGCATATTCTCAGCTTCCTAGGATTAGGACATGGACATTTTCATAGGGGTTGTTATTCAGCCAACGCAGACACTGAGCTTCTGCTCTGTGTTTGGAGCTGGGATGATTGTCAGAGCTCAGCTTTCAGGTCACAGCACTACGGAAGACGTTTTTTTCTCCATTTGCTTCATGATTACTTTCAAAAACATTTCTTGATTGATTTGTCAGAACACATTGTGGTGAAACTGGGGGTGGGTTTCTTAACCTCGCTGATATGACCTCAGTTAACTGCTCCATCCATGTCACTGGGATAACATCAGAGTACAATGTATATGGGAACCTAGTTCATAAATCATAAAACACCATTCCCTCTGAGATGGTCAGTAGCATGCATCACACCAGTAGGAGAATCAGAATAGAGTTTTTGCTGCATTCATTGGAAAGTCTACTGGGCCATGAGCGTATTGAAGGTATGGACTGGATCTTATTTGTGCTTCTAGTCCGGAGCCTAACTAGTTCCAACACAGGGCAGAAATTCAGTGCTGCTGAATTCAATTGCTGAATTAAGGGTTAGATAAAGAATGAATGGGAGATTGCTAGGAATCTTGCAATCTAGATTGAGAGGAGTGCAAGAGTAAGTAAGATGAAGTGTCTTGCCTTGGGGATTAAAGAGCTAGAAGAGGTAAACAGAAACGTGCACAGAACAGAGTGGAATATAAGAAGTATTATAGGAGAAGCAGAAGGAAACAGTTTTGGAGTTTCCAAGGATAGGGGATTCAGTGTGGAATTGAGGAAATCAGGCAATGCTTAATTGACACTGTTACATCCGATGACAGGGTTTTAAAAATTCATTGGTACACAAGCTGCTACTCCCCACTTCCAATCCCAGGGCAGACATAACTAATCAATCTTGTACTCTTTCGCACAAAGCCAGTGATTAGGACCCAGTTACTTATTATTTGAAGTTGACAAGCAGGTTGAATCTGATTTATCCTGTTGGGTTCTAGGTAGGATTTCTCTGCCGGCAGTTTAGCAGGTAAATTTTGCCAGAAACTCACTTCCAGCAAAGTGTTATCTCTGTGTCCCCTTGAGCATCTGTAGTCAAGCAGCTCAATATTTTTAGATTTCTCTGGATGAACATTCCCAGCAGCACAAGATTTTCTTTATGTCTCAGCACAAATTTTGTTCTGATTGAGAGCCAAGGTTGGAAGGCTCTGTCTACACCCACAACTATGTAATTTAAGGGTCTGTTGCTGACCCTGTTGGTAAGAAGCATGCATTCTGAGAGCATAGTGACACAGGAGAAACCGCAGCCTGAAACAATGGCCCACTTGTGACTGATGGCACAACATCGCTCACTGCTGTGTCCTAAAATCTGGGTGACAGTGTGGTGAGGTACACTCCCAGGTTTGCTCGTAGG
>PVHT020000012.1:7642021-7662338 GCA_004024745.2 Catagonus wagneri | reverse complement strand
CACCCACAACTATGTAATTTAAGGGTCTGTTGCTGACCCTGTTGGTAAGAAGCATGCATTCTGAGAGCATAGTGACACAGGAGAAACCGCAGCCTGAAACAATGGCCCACTTGTGACTGATGGCACAACATCGCTCACTGCTGTGTCCTAAAATCTGGGTGACAGTGTGGTGAGGTACACTCCCAGGTTTGCTCGTAGGGCATCCTGTGTGACCCCGTCCTCACGGCAAGAGAGAATTTCCCAGACAGAAGCTTTTGGGTCGAGTATAGACGGTGTGAGGGGCAAACAGCCCTGGGGGTGACAGGGTCTTATTCCTCAGTGCTAGAGCGAGGACTTCTGCCATGAGACACAGTTCACTTGACCCTGAGTCTGTGACAGAATGAAGAACGGATTATGAGGACTGACTTGGCAAATGTCTCTTTCTGCTTGAAAACATGACGTGTCATATCCTTTTCAGTAAAAGTGTGCGGAAACCTGTGGTCCAAAATATTCAGCTGAAAAAAAAAATCTCTTATCAGCCAAGGATTTCCATCTTTTGAAAGTAAAAGGCCTTTAAAAAGCATTTTTATCTTCATCATAACTGAAAAGAGTTTTTTTGTGTGTGTCACTAGAGGTATACAAGTATTGCTGTCAGACTGATGGGTAGTTATTTGGGACAATAACCTTTGCTTCCACAGAAAGGAGATCAGCAATCTAAACTGGGTTCCTAGGCTCCCAAATAGATTGGTCTGTTTTTTTTTTTTTTTTTTTTTAAATCCTGTTTATCTGCAGGAATTAGATCAGTAATAGCCAGGTGATTGCCTTCCATTTTCCCTTAGCAGCCACTCAGTGGGAGCTTCAAGCTGTTCACCAGCTAAGAAAGGTGTATTAAGTATGCTTGACTGGACATTCCAGGCACTGATTCTGGCTGATTTAAACAGAAAAGGAGTTTTATTTTAAAGGGTGTTGTTAGGAGAGCTAAAAACCAGGCTCAGATTTACACAGCCAGTGACAGAGATCAAAGTCATACCCGAGAACTGGACTCGCAAAAAAGCTCAAGCCCTGCATACTTGGACTTGCAGTACTGTAGTTGTACCCTGCGAGCTCAAGTTTGCTGCAGCCTTGATTGCTGCTGGCCACAGTCTCACTTCTTGGTACTGCTGGCTCCTGTTTCAAAGTCCATTGTGGGTGCATCTGACTGTCAGAGCCTGGGTCATGTGCTCGTGCCTTAACTGCAAGGGAGTCTGGGAAAACAAGTACTTGACGTTTTCAGCTTCGGTAGTGGTACACGGGTGGGATTGTCCCAAAATGGAAAAAGTTGAGATGCTAAGAAGCCAGTAAAGTTGAAAACTGTCTACCACAAACACTTCAAGGCAAAGTAACCAGTATGTGCAAAATCATAGCTGCAAAAAATGTGACTCAGCACATCCTGCCCTGCCTTATCGTAGGTTATTTTTGTACAGTTCAGCAAATAAAGGTATTTGGAGGCTAGAAGAGAGATGTTGATGGTTGAAAACAGTTACAAAATTATGAAATAGGATGTAGAAACTATTGTATGAAAACAGCATCTGCACTTTAAGGGAGGGAGCACAGGAGACTAGTTAATGGCTGTTACACCTGTTATCTTCTGTGGCACAATTTTTTCCCATTTTTTTGAGAAAACTGGACTTTGGAGAATGGGTTGCGTGTAAGGAAATGCCCCTCTGCTGTTGTGAGTGTGAACCTTGTGTTTCTAGGTTTGTTTTGAGAGTTGCCCATTAAAACCTCAGCCTTAAAGGAGAAATAGGAGTTGAGATTTCATGTTAATTTTACTCCTGCTGTTAGGCAACCAAGGAAGAGGTGAACCTAGGTAAACCACAAAGGAGATGTGTATTCTCTCTCTCTGTTGGGTTCAGTGTTTAGAGAAGGCAGATAAGAGCTAAGATGTTTTGGAACGAATTCTTAGGTGCTGAGTTAAAGGGAGATGAAAAGTTGGAAATTTCCTTCAGCTACATGGAGCGAGTAGGACATTCTTGGTCAGCAGATTGTCTGCATTCATGGTGATCTTGGTTTTTGTGTTGATTTCCCATTTAGGAAAGTTGGATGGGACCATTCTAACATTTTCTCAGTGAAGTGATGGGGTATGAAGAGAAACGTCTTTGTCCATCTTTGGGCTAAAGAGTGAGTCATGTCTTCTGCTCCAACACGACCCAAGGCCAGTGCCGAGGTAGCACCGGGAATCCTGTAATAAATAGAAACCATAGCCCAGAGTCAGGCTCTGCCCATGTGCTAGTTTTCCTTTCAACCAATGTCTCCTTGCAGTGTGAACTTGATGTTTCCAGGTGTACTCATAAAGATGAGAAAGGGGGAGTTCTTTACACTACATTTGAGAAATGGGGATGTATAGCCTGAAAGGTCAGAAAGCACCCAATAAAAGGTAGCAGGAAGCAGTTGTCCTGAAACCTAGGGAAAATATTTTTTTTCCAGTTTTTTTTTTTTGTTTTTTAAGGCTGCAAATGTGGCATATGGAAGTTCCCAAGCTAGGGGTTGAATTGGAACTACAGCTGCCAGCCTCTACGACAGCCATAGCAACTCAGGATCCAAGCTGCGTCTGCAACCTACACCACAGCTCACGGCAACACCGGATCCTTAACGCACTGAGGGAAGCCAGGGATTGAACCTGTGTCTTCATGGATAATAGTTGGGTTCCTTTCCACTGAGCCACAATGGGAACTCCAGGAAGAATATTCTTAAACACCGTTACCCTCTGTTCTCTCTATAAAAGGAAAGTTTTCATGGTGCTTGTTGGAAGAAAGACTTCTTATTCTTTTTTAAAGATGTTGTCCCAAATCTCCACGGCTTCTAATTGGTAGTGGTGGCATTTGGCAAATTCTCTGGTCGGGCCACTCTTGCAGGGTTTACTTGATTTTCACAGTTGTGGTTTTTGGGTCAGGACGACATTTATTTCATCTGGTCATTTTCGTGCAAATTAAAGGTTGAAAGAACATGCCACAGAGTGAGATAGCGACGTCCTCCATTTGTGTGAGAATCCAGTGAAGGGAGGACTAAAGCCTCAGCGGACAAGACTGTTGACTAGACATTCCTTAAAAGAAACACAGTTGAGAAAACCTGAAGGAAAGTCTGATGGTTGAGTGCTGACCACAACCCAGACATTTGTCGAAGGTTTTTTTTTTTTTCTTTCTCCCAGAAAATCCTCACTACAGCCTTACAAAGAAGGAATTATTATCGACAGGTTATGGATGGGCTAAAGCTGGTAAAAGCCTTTTGATAGAATTCCTTAGAGAGGTTTGGCTGTTTTTCTCTCTCTGTCAACCTCTCCAGAACCATCTCCCTCCACCTTCTTTCTCACTATGTGTTCTAGCCACGTGGATGTTCATACAGTTCCTTGATTTTGCTCACCCTCTTCCTCCACGGGACCTTGGGATATGCTCCTCTGGTCTGGAGTATTCTCTCTGTATTCTTAACCACACCTCTCACTTAGTTAACACCAGCTCCTCCCCGTCCTGTCCGTGTTTTCAAGCAGGTTCCTGCCATTCTAACTCCACAGCCGGTTTGCCTGGTACAGTCATTTTCCTCCTCTGAGGGTACTCTTCTTAGTTTACAATTTGACCTCAATGAAATCATCACCCCATGCTCTCCACCAGGTACAGCTCCCCCATTGGGTGTCAAGCTCCATGAGAACAAAGTCCGTCCTGGGTTTTGCTCACTGGGCATCCTCAGGCCCTGTCACGTTGAGTGATGTGACATCAGACCTCAGTATCTGTGGAAGGAGCCGTCAAGGTACCAAATCTCTTTGACTCCAAAGTCAGTAAGCAGTGGCATAAGGAGGTGGGCTCTGGCCCTAGGACTTCTGTGTTCGGATCCTGGCTTTGTGATCTTGGGTGGACTTAATTACTTAACCTTCTGTGGCATAGCATCTTTATTTTAAAAATGCAGTTAATAGGAGTTCCCGTTGTGGCTCAGTGGTTAACTAATCCGACTAGGAGCCATGAGGTTGCAGGTTCGATCCCTGGCCTCGCTCAGTGGGTTAAGGATCCGGCATTGCCGTGAGCTGTGGTGTAGGTTGGAGACGCGGCTCAGATCCCGCATTGCTGTGGCTGTGGCGAAGGCTGGCAGCTACAGCTCCTGTTAGATCCCTAGCCTGGGAACCTCCATGTGCTACGGGTGCAGCCCAAATAAGGCAAAAAGACAAAAAAAAAATTGCAGTTAATAGTAGTGACCACCTCAAAGGGTTTTTGTGCCAGGCACTGCATCATCACCAGCATGACCACGTGGTTCTCCTCTGCTGATACATATGTACCCAAGGATGATGTAGCATGATAAGGGAAATATGTGCACAGGGCCTTGTGATGAGGAAGCACCGAATTCTGTCTGGGGGCAGCAGACCGGATTAACTCCCTAGAAAGGTTAGGCTTGGAGCTTGGTCTTATACTAGACTCAGAGAAGGGCATAAAGAATCTCCAGAGCCTTTACTTCTAGCAGCCTGGAAGATTGAATCAGGAACTTGCCTGTATGGGTTGAATTATGTCCTTTCTTCTAAAATCCGTATGTTGAAGTCCGAATCCCCAGTCCTATATTTGATGAAAGTCCCCTTAGATGAGTAATTACGTTAAAATGAGGTCATTAGAGTGTGTCCTAATCCAACAGAAGTGGGGTCCTTCTAAGGAGAGGATTTGGACACACATGTGCACAGAGAGAAGGTTATTAAGATGCAAGGAGAAGGCGGCTGTCTACAAGCCAAGGAGAGTGGCCTCATAGGAAACCGGTCTTGGCAATACCTTGATCTCGGACCTCGAGCCTCCATAATTGTGAGAAAATAAATTTGTTATTTAGCCCCACCCCCACCCCAGTCTGTAGTATTTAGCTCTGATATCCCTAGAAAACTAACAGAGTGACCCTATGGCCAGTGCAAGGCAGGGGTTTGGGTTGGAGACTCATCCATAAAACCAAGAAGTGCTGCCTTGGTGTGAAGGGAGTTGGGTAGAAACACCGTGCTCCCTAGTTGGAGACACAGCCAGGAGCTTGATTCTGTCTGGGGGTCTGTAGAGGAGTAAAAAGCTTCCCACGGGAGACAAAGTCACAAATTGGTTCCACGTGTGGGTGTATAATCTGAATTTTCACTGTCAAGTTGTCATTGGGATTTGATTAACAACATAATCCATCTTAAAAATAGTAATGGTATACTTAAATCTAAGTATATATGTGATCATAATAAATGAAAATTTCTTAGCTCACATATAAAAAGATAGCAGTTTTTAGACTGGCAGAAAGTTTTTCTGCATTTTGTTTATAAGAGGTATTTCCAATGTGTGATAACACAGAAAAGTTGAAACTTAAAGGATAGAAAAAATGTTGCTAAAATAGTCATGTTAATGTCAGATAGAATAGACTATAACATGAAATGTATGAGTAGGATTTATAGAATCCTAAAAAAAGGAAATAGCTAACCAGGAAGTTACTATACAGTTGATGCTGGACATGCATAAATAACAAGGTAATCACAAAAAGATATAAAGCAAAAATGGACAGAATTACAAGGAGAAATGGGAAAGTTCAAAACTGTAACAGGAGATTGAAGCATTTTTCTTATAGATACTGAGAGATTAAACATCACTGGAAATACAGATATGAGCAACATGTTAGGTAATGGGCACATATAGAACCCTATTTCAGAAATCACAGAATACTAAAAAAAAATCCATAGTGGAATTCATAAAATATTTAGAAACAAATAACAATACAAATACTACATATCAGACACCTGAGAGACAGGCAGATGTGGCCTTTATAGTGAACAGCTGAGCTTTATATTAATAGATGAGAAAGACTGGATTCAAAGTTGATTCACAAATGCTCAACCAAAGTTTATGGGCTCATTAACCTAAATGAACCAGCCAGTGCTTTGAGCTCTCTTTGACCTCCTTGCCTCCAGCGGTAACCTTCTTCACGGTATTCTATTCTCTTTTCTTATGATTCCATCTTAGATCTTGCCATCTCAAGATCTCTCCCTTAAATCTTCTAAGTTTGTTTCTGCTTCAGGGTCTGCACTTGCTGTCCACTCTACGTGGAATGCTCCTCTCAGTTTACTTAGGATTCTTCACAGGGGTATCTTCCTCAGAGATGATGTCCTTGACTCTTTTATTTAAATAGTACCTCTGACCATCATTCTCTGTCCCTTGACTGTAGAACTTCCACATAATGTATGAAGAAATCATTAGTGGTACCTAACATTTATTTATCTGTCTGTCTGTCTGTCCATCCATCCATCCATCCATCCATCACCTCCTTCTCTCTCTCTCTCTCTCTCTCTCATTTCTGCTCACCTATTACCCCTACTGGACTGTAACCTTTCTGAGCCCATAGTTGTTATTGTCTGTCTTATTCACAGTGGTAACGTCAGGATCTAGAATTGAGCCTTGTGGGTGACAAGTGCTTAGAAATATCTTTTGATGAAATAAATGGATGAATTAATCTACACCATTCATAAAACTAATAAATATCTGATTTGAAGGGGGAAAATTTGTTCATCCTCTCTGATAAATTCTTAAATTTGTCCTTTGGAATGTTTTATAAAAGTAGATCTTTTACATGCCACATACAGTTAGGAAATACATTTCCAGGACCTTATAGTTTCATGAAACTGTAACTGAATGTGTAGTTTTGATGAAATTTGGCTGTGAAAGCACAATATGTTTATGTGACTTGACATTATCACTTTCAAATCTTCTTCTAAACCATATCCTTGAAAAGAAAATAAAAATTGGAGGAAATACGAACATACCTTCAGTTTATCTGTTTGTACATTAATTATTATGGCATCCTTTAAAATTTCAGCAGTGTACTTAACCCAAGAAAACATGTTTTCTATTATATCAAAAAATGTTATTATTTGACATTGTGTGCACTTTTAGAAGTCGAATTTGTAATTTATAGTTTTTGGATGGCACCCCTTAAAATTTGTAATCACATTGTTGAAAAATATTTTTTAGCTATATATTGCGAAAGCTAGACAGAAAAATACTGTCTTTTGTAGCAACCAAGCCCTTTTTAAATCAGTTATTTGAAAGTTTTTCCTATTGTGGAAGAGACATATAAACAACAAAAATTAAATCTTTGCTTGGAAAATGATGGTTGTAGCATTTAACCATTCTTGTCCCCATCTTGCTTTCAATGGTGGTGCTGGGGCCCAGCACACTCACTGTGGTTCAGTGTATCTTATTCCAACACAGACTGGCTTGGGCCCCTGCCCAGTCATTCTGGAGAAATCAAAAAATCAGGGATCAGCACAAGTTTGCATAAGGCCTGAAGAATTGTTCCCATGTGTATTTCTCCTTGATTTCCTTCCCCCTTCTCCTACCTCTTGTGTTCAAACTCGCTTTCTGGTCCTCTTTAGGGACCCCATATAGAAAGACCCCACAATTTCAAGAGAGCTTATTTTTATCTGCTTATATGTTTAAAATTTGCCAAAATTGAAGAGACCTTGATGAAGCGCAAATTTTCCTATTGAGAGTTTCCAGAAAGATGTTGCAAGGATTGGTGGAAAAAAAAAAAAAGGTTTCTCTTGCATGATGTCTCATAATAGTCTGGGTTATGCTGAAGGAACAGGCAACCTTTACATCTCAGTGGCCTGAAAGAACAAAGGCTTATTTCTTCCTCACTCTCCATGCTTGAGTTAGGGTTCTCCAGAGAAACAAAACCAGTCATACACACATATATTTATTATGAAGAAATGGCTCACACAACTATGGAAGATGAGAAGTCCCACGATCTGCTCTCTACTGGAGACCCAGTAAAGATGATAGCATCTTTCAGCATGAGTCTGAAGGCCTCGGAACCAGGGGAGCCTATGGTGTAAATACCAGTCTGAGTCCAGGAGAAGATGAAACGAGATGCCCCAGCTCACAAAGTAAGGCAGGATAAAAAGGGAGCAAATTCTGCCTTTCTCTTCCATTTGGTCTATTCTGCCCTCAGCAGATTGGCCGATGCCCACTGCGTTGGGAAGGGCCATCTGCTCTACTGGGCTCGTCTGTTCAAATGAGGTTCTCATCCAGAACCGCTCTTGTAGATACACCTAGAAATAATATTTAATCTGAGCATCCTGTGACCAATCAGGTTGGCGCAGAAAATTAACTATCACATGCCATGTCTATCATGGGAAAATTGAGAGTTCTGTCCCACATCACTGTAAGCCCAGAACTGATCTTGCATCACTGTCTCTTAGAGCTTTGCACGTCTCATCATCTCTGATAGAATTGGCCCATCAAGTCACCTGGCACACTTACCTTAAGGGGACTGGGCAAATCCCAGTTCGGTGTCTTTCTACCATGCCCAGAAGAAGAGAGAATTGAAAAACTCTGATTGCCTGGCACACCAATCTAATTGCTTGGGAAGAGTAGTCCAGAGCATCATATTGGGAGATCTCGAGTATCTGTCTTGACTTGTGAAGCAAGCCTGTATGTAGTCACCATTGCCTGTAATGCTAGAGACTGGGCCATTGTCTCATGTGGGCTAGGCAGTTTCTTTTCCTGGATGGCCAGGAGTCCACAATTTTGGTGCTTTCAATAAGTGCCAAATCTCCACGGGATTTTGATAAATACAGAGACTCAGTTCTCATCACTGAAGTCTTTTTCTTAAAGTTCAATATTATTCTGTCATTAAAAAAACATTATTCTCTGTCTTTCTCTAATTTTACTTATCAAATGTACTGCAACAGAAAAGGAGAGTTTGGCAATAATTTTCTAGTTCTAGCAGAGAGAGAAGAATTCTAAATCTGCTATAAATATAAATTACGATAACTGGTGAAGAATTCTCTGTCTTATGGCAGAAAAAGGAGATCCATGGCTTGGATCTCATTCCTCCAAGCCAATATGGCATATAAGATTTCAAATCATATAACAACTCTGTTGTTATATGATTGATTAGGTAGGGCTGCCTAGAGTACTCTGTGGGATGGCTACAACGGTTATATCAAAGCTCATCATGAGAAGTGTGCAGTGATTGATTAACAATGTCTTTCACTGGTGCAGTAGAGGTAATAGTGGGATGCATGCAAGCTATTTGTCTTTGTTATTCCAGATGATCATTTTCCACCCATTTTCCCCTTTTGGTGGGATTACATTCTGATCTAACAATCTGATTACTAATTTGTGTCCGTATGTTCCTTTCTATTTGGGCATATATGATCTGAATGAAAGACATCCATTTTTTTTAGTCACTAGATAGGTATTTTCTTCAGAGTAAAGGAAAAATAAAATGAAAACAAAGAAATACAAAAAACTGAAACCACAAGTTTGATATTATGATTTATATTAATCATTTAGGAGCTAGATTAAACTGAGTCAGTTCCAGAGATCATGATCAACTGATAATGTAAATTACTTAATGTGAAAATCTGACCTTAAGTGTGATCTTCCCCGAAGACATTCTCTTTTATTGGGAATTGATCAGCTTTCTTCTTTTTTAAAATTTAATTTAATTTTATTAGCGTATAGTTGGTTTGCAGTGTTGTGTCAATTTCTGCTGTACAGCATAGTGACCCAGGCATACATATATATACATTCTTTTTCTCAGACTATCTTCCATCATGTTTTATCCCAAGAGATTGGATAAAGTTCCTTGTGCTGTACAGTAGGACCTCATTGCTTAGCCATTCTAAATGTAACAGTTTGCAGTTTTCTTCTTTGATGTCCTTATGTTCTTTCTTTACGACTTCAGTAATTGTCAACTGGATGCCACCAGAGATGGAAGCAATGTGAAATAACTCATGACAAGCAGAATGGAAGAAAAAACACAGGAGAAGGTGTTCAAGGGAAAAATAGAAGCCCATCTGAAGGGTAAGTGATACTCTGATAATTTATCAAGATTAGGCTGAATACCTCTAAGGTCAGTGAGGAATGAAAGGCTGGAGTATTCCAGAGAGCTGCTTGGGTCTTATTTTACCATCAGTGTGTGATTTAGGGGCTGAGAAAAATACATACTCTCTTGGCTCCAGAATGCACATTTAGTATTAGGCTTCTTTCTCTACTTTTAAAGTCAAGATGAGGTTGGGCTGTCTTTTTAACGTGATCGTTGATCATTGGAAATAAGAATTTGACAGGTGCTGCAGTTACAGACACCCTTATAAACTAATGAGAGATAGGCTGTATGTCAAGAGAAATTAGGAGAATGTTTCAATCTGCCCAGTTACATGACTAGAAGAAAAATATTTCATTTTTTCATATTCTTGATGACTGAATTCTTTTTTTATAATCTCATAAATCTTCAGACTCAGAGTGTATACCAGTAACTTGGACATAAATGTATTTCTAGGGTGTAATGATATTTATCTAATGGGATTGAGTCTCTGGCCAACTGTCTGTCTGTACTATTTAGGGAATCTTTCCCAAATCCTTTCATTTAACCCCTTATACTCCCAAATTCTGCCTAACATAATGTAACAATAAATCAGTAATTCCACTGAGATCTTTAGCTCACATTTGATGTGAAACAGATAAGGAATTGTAAAGGTCTTATGATACGATCTATGCCAATTTAGAATTATAGAATATCGCAGATTAATTTCTTTAGCATGTGCATTTTCAACAGGGGTAATATTTCTCTCCAGAAGGTGAAAATCGGTTGTTAAATATTACAATGGTTTGTGGCTCTCCAGAGGGCCAAAGTATATACACAGATATAAGGTATATCTGTAGTAATAAAATTTCAGGGAGAAGGGGAGTGATCAGGGGAAAAAAATAAGCTTCATAAGGATGCAGTAATAAAAAGTTGAGAAACACAATTTCAGTAGTTTTGGAATTACTAATAGTTTTCATAATAACTACCATTTGTTGTGTGTTTGCCATGTGCAAGGTCCTGTTTTAAGTGTAATACTTAGGTTATCTCAATTCTGCACCCACCCCACCACCGCTTGTCCCCCCAGCCTGTAGAGAATAGGGGCTTTTGTGTGTTCTTTTGTATTTGAACATGGGGATGTTGCGCAGAGAAGCATCAAGAGGCAAAGGGAAGTAGTCAAAGCATTTGGCCACGTTCATCCAACAAGTAAGAGGCAGAACTAGGATTTTAACTTAGCCTATCTGCCTTCAGCCTCTTAACCACTGCATTTTACTGCATTACATCAGCCATCATTCCATGGGTAAGAAGATGGAAACTCAAAAAGGGCTTCTAGTTTTTCATCACCAGCTGGGCTAATCCCAGACTTTAAGCCACATGCTATCCATCCCTAGCAACTTGTCTGAGATTTTGTCTAATGCCGTATCTCTGCCATTAAGGTTCTTTTGATATAGTGTCCTTCTCATCGTGGTCATGGGGCCATTGACAAAGTCAGTTAAATCACATCAGCTGATGGTGTTAATTCTTCTGTATCTTTGCTGATTTTTTTTTAAGACAATACCCACGACATATGGAAGTTCCCAGGCTAAGGGTCGAATTGGAGCTACAGCTCTGGCCTCCGCCACAGCCACAGCAATGCCAGATCTGAGCCATGTCTGTGACCTACACCATAGCTCATGGCAATGCCAGATTCCTGACCCACTGAGTGAGGCGAGGGATCGAACCCACATCCTCATGGATACTAGTTAGATTCGTTTCCGCTGCCCCACAATGGGAACTCCTTGTTGTTATCGTTGACTCAGGCTACCTACTGTGGGTAGAGAAAGTGAAGTCTTCAGCTAAAATCTTAGATTTCTCTACCTCTCCTTTTCGTCCTGTTAATTTTTGCTTCATATATTTTGAAGCTGTTTTTAGGTGACTACACACAAGATGGTTAGGTTTCTTCATCCGCTGACCTTTTAAAATCATTGCATCATGTTCCCCTTTAATTTTGATAGTTTTTCTTGTTCTGAAGCCTATGTTGTCTGATATCTATAGTGTCACTCCAGGTTTGGGTGGTAAGTATTTTCATGGTACATCTTTTCCAGTCCTTTAATTATTACCTACCTATATTGTTATATTTAAATGGATGTCTTGTAGACAACATATCCTTGGAGCTTATTTTTAAAATTTATTCTGACAATATCTGTCTTTCAAATAGTGTGATTATTCTATTTACATGTTATGCATGTGTGATGATGTGTTTGGGTTTAGTTGGACTATTTTTTTGTTTTTGGCCACTCTCTTGGCATATGGAAGCTCCCAGACCAGGGACTGAATACGAGCCACAGCTGCAGCCTACGCCATAGCAGGAATTCCTGGACCATTTGGGTTGTTTTTGTTTTCTGTTTGTTTCTCTTTTTTTGTTTCTAGGTTCCCTCTTTTTTTCTGTTGAGATTTTTAACTATGACACTTCAAAAGTTTTTTTGTGTTTTTTCTGTTTTGTTTTTTAGTTGTTTCTTTAGGCATTACAATATACTGTATATAATATATATAAGACTATAACTTTATAGTATAATAAATATACCTAGCTTTTCACTTTCTATTCAGAATTAGTATTTTCAAGTGGAATATAGAAACCTACCTACCATACAGATATTTTTATCTTTCCCCTCAATTTATATATATATTACATTTATCATATGTATAATTGTATCACATATAATTGCATCTATATACCTTGTAAACTCCATCAGGCAGTGTTATAACTTTTACCTTAACCATCATGCATATTTTGGCCAACTAAAGAGAAGATTGCTTTTTTCTATTTACCAAGATAGTTACCGTTTCTTATGCTAGGTACATTCCAGAATCACTCCCCTTCTGTCTGAAGAATTTCCTGTAACATGTCTTTCAGGGAAGGTTCTGGTGGCAATGAATCCTCTTGCTTTTCCTTCATCTCAGACTGTCTTTATTCCACCTCCATTTGTGAAGGACATTTTTACTGGATATAGAATTCTGGGTTGACAGTTCCTGCAGAAATTTTAAAGTTTTCATTCCACTGGTGTGCACTGTTTCTGATGAGAGCTCTGTTGTAATTTGAATTGTGGTACCCTCATATGTTACATGTCTTTTCCCTCTGGCTACTTTCCAGTGTTTTTTCTTTGTCTTTAGTTTTCAAGTCATGTTATGATATGTCTGGGTATGATTTTTTCCCCCATCATAGGTGGTTTACAGTTTTCTGTCAATTTTTCAGTTGTACAGCATGGTGACCCAGTTACGCATACATATATATGATTATTTTAAAATCTGTTGTGTTTAGCGTTTGCTGAGGACAGACAGGGGGAAAAATGTAATGGTTCTTGGCCTTATACTGTTGGAATCATGTTTCTGGTCAGGGACAAGGTTACCCTTCCCTCGGTTTTAGGCATCTGCCTGGTCTGCTGCTGCAGCCGTGTGGCAGGATTGCCTGGCAGCTGGGACAGAAAAGAAACTTTTCTTTGTGTCTCTGATCCTCTGAGTCCCCTTTCCTAATCCTTGAGGCAGAAAGCCAGTGTTCACACCAGTGTCTGCTTCTGGGTTCTGAGCTGTGTGTGTGTCAGTGCTGGGTGATAATGGAGGAGAGAAAGGTGGGAATGTTAGCACCAGTTTGGTAATACTTGCAATTCTGCTTCCCTGACTTGCCTGATACCATATATTTCTTTCTTTTTTTCCAGTAGCTATACAAGACTTGGTCTTTTATTTTTTATTGTTTTAATATTGTAGTTGATTTGCAGTGTTCTGTCCATTTCTGCTGTACAGCAAAGTGACCCAGATATATATATATATATATTCTTTTTCTCACATTATCCTCCATCATGTTCCATCACAAGTGATTAGATATAGTTCCAGTGTACAGCAGGATCTCATTGCTTATCCTTTCCAAATGCAATAGTTTGCTTGCTGCCATATATTTCTTAGATAACTGTTGCATGCATTCTGTTTGGGGTTTATATTTGCCTTCAATGAAAAGACAGGCTGTATTGTGCCTACCCCATCTTGGCCATAATTGATACCAATCTGTTTTGGTTTGGTTATTAATTAATTAATATTGAGGTATAATTGATTTACAGTAGTTTATAGTTTCAGATGTACAATATAGTGATTCAATATTTTTATACTCTATTCTTCATTTAAAGGTATTATATTATAATGACTATTTCCCTGTAATGTTCAGTGTGTCCTTTTTTGCCTTTTCATTTTATACATAATAGTTTGTACCTCTTCATCTCCTACCCCTATCTTGCCTCTTCCTCCTCCCCTCTCCCTACTGGTAACCACTAGTTTGATCTCTATGTCTGTGTTTTTCCATACTCATTTTTTATTTTTTAGATACCACATATATGTGGAAACATGTAGTATTTGTCTTTGTCTTACTTATTTCACTAGGCATAATACCCTACAGGTCCACCCATGTTTTTGCAAATGGCATTACTTCATTCTTTTTATGGCTGAGTAATATTCCACTGTATATATGTATACCACATATTCTTTATCCATTCATTTATTGATGGACACTTAGGTTGCTTCCATATCTTGGCTATTGTAAATAGTGCTGAAATGAACATCAAATGCCGGTATCTTCTCAAAGTAGTGCTTTTATTTTTATTGGATATATATCTAGCAGGGGAACTGCTGGATCTTATGGCAGTTCTGTTTTTGTTTTTTTTTTTTGAGGAGCCTCCATGCTGTTTTCCACAGTGGCTGCACGAATTTACATTCCCACTAACAGTGTAAGAGTGTTCCCTTTTCTCCACACCCTCCCCAGCATTTATTATTTGTAGACTTTTTGATGAGGTTCTGGCTGGTGTGTTTAAAATACTCTTTGTTGACTTCTGACTACTTAACTATCTATGCAGAGGTTTGCCTTCTTAATCACTTAAATTCCCTAAATTGTAAACGTGCTTAAAATTTGATGTGGCTTGAGTTGTAGAATCTTCTATCTTCTTGCCATTCTGGGTAGTTGGGAGTTCAAGAAAGAGTTCTAGGGAAGGAGAAGTAAGACTTACTGAATTATTCCTCACTGCAAGCTCTCTTATGCTCATTTTCACATTTTGTCTTCATCATGGTCCTTTCTCATGTGCATTATTTCCTTATTTAATTTAATTTAATTTATTATTATTATTTGCTTTTTAGGACTGCAGGTATGGCATATGGAAGTTCCCAGACTAAGGGTTGAATCGGAACTATAGCTGCTGGTCTATGCCACAGCTACAGCAACGCCAAATCCCAGCCATATCTGTGACCTTCACCACAGCTCATGGCAACACCAGACTCTTTAACCTACTGAGGGAGGCCAGGGATGGAACCAGCATCCTCAAGGGTCCTAGCTGGAGACCACTCAGCCGTAACGGTAACTCCTATTTCCTCATTTTAGAGAAGAGGATAAGCAAAGTCACACAGCTCAGCCTAGGGACACATCCAATCTCAGATTTATTTGTCTAATTCTTTTCTCAGGATAGACTAATTTTTTTTTTTTTTTCTTCTGCACCTATGGCACGCGGAAGCTTCTGGGCCAGGGATTGAACCTGCACCACAGCAGTGACCTGAGCCACAGCAGTGGCAATGCTGGATCCTTAACCTTCTGCACCACTAGGGAACTCCCAGGATAGACTAATTTTGTATTTTTTAAAATGGGTATTGTTGGAAATAGCCTGTTGTTTTTTTTTTTTAACCCGTTAACATTAGAAATTGGCAATCAACATTTTGGTCTCATACCTGAAGAAGGCCCATCCTCTTGAACTAAGTAACTCAAGGGTCAGCTGATCTCTGGTTCTCTTTTAAGACCTTTCTTAGGTGTTCTGATTTCATCAGTAACCACCTGGTCCCCTAGTAGCCTATTGACCTGAGAAGGTTCAGGCTGTCAGTTTATCAAGAAAGAAGGCAGCTACATTCCACTTAGAATGTTTAGCTTGGACAGGATATCAGACTCATAAATACTCATTTGTGAGCAGTCACTGGGGTCCATATGGATAAGTGGATTGACCCTCGGCAAGTACGTTGCCGAGGACCTGACTGGGCTGCCCTGTTGTCAGGAAATCCCTGCAGTAATGGACTTGACACGGTGGGAGCCGTGAATCCCCTGTCCTCACTGCCGGTTGAGATTGTCCTGGTGGCAGTAACATGTATTCTTTGGCAAACGGCCATTTCCGCAGCCCCAAACCAACAATTCAGTGGTTAAAAGCCATGTCTTGGGAGGAGTGGTTTCAGTGCCTTGGCAGCCTCCCCAGGGTTAGCGATGTGGAGAAGCCCTGAGAAGATGGAGGGAAAGAGAGCGCGTGAGGTTAGCAGGTCAGACTGCGGCTGTTAGTCTTCAAACAATAGAACAGATGAGGCTGAACTCAGAGAGAGGTACCATGGGTCTACAAACTACATGAGTTATGTAGGATTGTTTGTCTCTGCATTTTTAAGGAAAGGGACCTTTTTTTTTCTTTTTAGGGCCACACTTGAGGCATATGGAGGTTCCCAGGCTAGGGGTCGGATTGGAGCTGTAGCTGCCAGCCTGTGCCACAGCCACAGCAATGCCAGATCCTGGACATATCTGCAGCCTACACCACAGCTCATGGCAATGCCGGATCATTAACCCACTGAGCCACCCCAGGGATCGAACCTGCAACCTCATGGATACTAGTCAGATTCATTTCCGCTAAGCCACAATGGGAATTCTGGGAAAGGGACAATTCTTTAAATTCATCAAGGACCCAACAAAATTAGAGAATCCTTCATCTATCTGTTACGTCAACAGTGTGGAACTATATTTTCAGTACCTGTGCTGTGCACAGAGGAAATCATTAATAATAACAGAAAAGAGTTCCCTGGTGGCCTAGTGGTTAAAGGACCCAGTGTTGTCACTGCTTTGGTTGGGTCACTGCTGTGGTACGGGTTTAATCCCTGGCCCAGGAATTTCTGCATGCCACAGGCATGGCTGATAATAGTAACAACAACAACAACAGAAGATACAGTGTGAGATGGCCAGCTGAGAACCTCCACCAAGGGGGAAAGTGATGCCATCCACGTGATGTACTGTTCAAATATTAGGTGGTTTCTGTGGCCATGTTGCTATCATGCTGCAGATCAGTGGATCTGAATTTGACAGCAATGACCTGAAGAACCGCCCCCCCAAATATGGCCTTTAGGAAAGCTGGATGCAGCATGGATGGAACTTGCACTATTTTTGCAACTTTTCTGTCATTCTAAAACTATATCTCAAAGGATATGTATCCTTTGAATAAGATAAACTCTAGAAGAAGATAAACTCTCTGGAGTGAATGGATGAGGCTGACCTTGGAAATGCTGACAGCAAGGAGACTAGGGTAAGTGTAGGGCCACAGCAGGAAGGCCCTGGAGTTGAGGATTAAGACGCCCTGGGTGTGATTCCCAGACCTGGTATTTACCCATTCTGTGAAGATCGCGATTTTTATTTTACTCTTATTTTGCAAATGAGAACAATGAGGCTCAGAGAGTTTAATAATGGATACCTGCCTTTAGGGTGGTTATAGGAGTTAAACGAGAGAAGTAAAAGGTTCCTGGCATGGGAGTTCCCGTCGTGGCCCAGTGGTTAACGAACCCGACTGGTATCCGTGAGGACATGCGTTTAGTCCCTAGCCCTGTTCGGTGGGTTGGGATCCGGCATTGCCATGAGCTATGGTGTAGGTCACAGACTTGGCTCGGCTCCCGCGTTGGTGTGGCTGTGGTGTAGGCTGGCAGCCTCAGCTCTGATTCTACCCCTAGCCCAGGAACCTCCATGTGCTGCGGGTGTGGCCTTAAAAAGACAAAAGCAAAAACAAAACAAAAAACAGATGCCTGACATGTAGGAGCATTCAGTGAGTGGTGGTTGTTAATGTGATTACTAATAATAATTATTATCAAAGTAGAGATAGGGAGTTCTCATGGCTCAGAGGAAACAAATCCGACTAGGCACCATGAGGTTGCAGGTTCGATCCCTGGCCTTGCTCAGTGGGTTAAGGATCCGGCGTTGCCGTGAGCCTGTGGTGTAGGTCGCAGACGTGGCTCGGGTCCTGCGTTGCTGTGGCTGCAGCGAAGGCCGGCGGCTACAGCTCCTGTTAGACCCCTAGCCTGGGAACCTCCATATGCTGTGAGTGCAGCCCTAGAAAAGGCAAAAAGACAAAAAAAAAAAAAAATAGAGATCAGAGATTTTAGGGAACATGAGTGCGGTGGTAAGAGCGTGTAAATTCTAAGCCTTGAGAGCTGATGGTCTTCCTTTATGTCAGGGTGTGTCGGGGACAGAAGCCACACAAGAGGTGGCAGTCGGTGGGATGGAGGTAAGTGCAGGGTACAAGGAAGTAAGATGAGCTGACGGGGCCAAATTGGGAAATTTCTGCATCTTCAGAGACACAGCAGAGAAGGGTCAGTCAGTCAATCATGGGACTCTTAGAAGCTCTGTATTATTAATAATTAATAAATTGAACATCTCATGTAAGCCTGATTTGTTGAGATCATCTTTTTGGAAATCAGGTAGGGCTTGATTTTTTTTTTTTCTTCTCAGATGGGTTTTTAATTCATAGTCACCCTTGAGTAAGACTGTTTCTTTCCATTTTCACCTGGGGGCTTTGAGATCTTTCTGCAATAGGGGTCTAGTTGCCATCCTAATGGGTTGTTAAGGTTCTGAGAAAACTTGCCTCTCGTCCCCTCCCCCCTTCCCACCGTGTACGCAGTGACCTCAGAATGCTTTACACCAACTTTTCGAAATGTAACTCCATTAACCCAAACGTGACAGTAAGAAACCAGTCCAAATATTATGAAAACGATGCAGTCATGATCTGCAATCACTTTCCTTCATTCTAACTGTAGACAGAGCATGTTCTTTCCCCCTTGAACTTAACCATGATTTCAACATGATATGTTATCATTTTCGCGTCTGTGGTCTTACTCAAGAACTGAGTGATGAAAAACCAAGACACGTGAAAAATGGTCCATGGTCAAAGCCCATATTAAGAACACGTTCAGAAAGAGATTAAACTAATTGCATCCAGGGGAATGTGATCTGTAAGAGACTAGACTTGTGTTCCTTCTTAGGGGTACAGGCTATGCATTTCTTTGTTGAATATGAAGTTATATTAGAGAGGATTTTGCCTGCAAAATAAATGTAGTGATATGGAGGGAAAACATCATGAAGTCAAAGGACTTTGGTTAAGTGAGGCTGATAATGGTGACTATGGGATGTATGTGAAATAGCGACATGTTTTGATTTATTATTTTCACTATGGGAACATTGCAGTTTTATATGGTCCATAGACTTGCTTACTGAGGTGGTTAATGTTAGAATGATTTGTGGTGGTGGTGGTGGTGGTGGTGTGTGTATAAAACAATGCGGGATAAATCCGAAATCTCCTAGAGGAGTTCCCTTCGTGGTGCAGCAGAAATGAATCCAACTAGGAACCATGAGGTTGTGGGTTCGACCCCTGGCCTCGCTTAGTGGGTTAAGGATTGGGTGTTGCCGTGAGCTGTGGTGTAGGTCGCAGACACAGCTCAGACCTGGAGTTGCTGTGGCTGTGGTGTAGGCCGGCAGCTGTAGCTCTGATTAGACCTCTAGCCTGGGAACCTCCATATGCTGTGGGTGTGGCCCTAAAAACGCAAAAAAAAAAAAAAAAAAGGGAAAGAAAGAAAACTCCTAGAAATCAGGAAAGGAATATTTAGGTGAAATGCCTTTTAAAATATGAAGGAAATACTTCTTTTGAACACCCAGGTTCTAGAAATCTGAGGACATGACAGAACAAAATCACTGTCTCCCGCCCAAAGTAATCTCTCTCACTAGCGTTTTTTTTTTAATAGACACCTTTACTTTTCTTTATTATAAAAGTCATGTTCATTTAGCACATCTGGAAAACAAAGACGAGACCGAAAAATGAAAAGCCCCCGCCATATACAACTTCGAGATAAACCCTCTTAACACTTTTTTTTTTTTTTGGCAAGAATTTAAGTCAAATGAAACTGTTTGTATCTACATAACTGTTGCTAGCATGACTATAGAATTGTGTATTCTGCTTTGTATCCATGGTGAAAAAATGCCTGCGTGTTACTGAAACTTTATTGAAATACTATTTTAGGGCTTAAGGAAAGTGCGGCTCCGTAGATCAGAAAGGCCAGGCTCCCTGGACAGCCGGGGCAGGCAGGAAGTGCCCTCCGTGGCTGGATGCAGGACAGCCTTGCCCAGTGTCCCAGTCCTCGTCCTGGTAAATGAATGGTTGAGTGACAGCGAAGAGAGGGGTCTCCTGGCTTCTAATCCAGGGCTGATTTCTAATCTTGTTTCTGCCGCAGTTGAATGGTGCTGCTTCCCCTCTCTGCCTTTATTTCCCATCTGATGTTTGCCAGGGTACTTTCAGCTCTAGAATGCTATGTCTCTAGACTTAGTACCTTAGGATGCTGGGACACTGGCCTTCTTCTCCTCCCTCTTCTTCCTCCTCCTCCCCAAGCCCCTCCCCCTCCTCCCCAGCCCCTGCCCCTCCTCCCCAGCCCCCAGCCCCCAGCCCCT
>PVHT020000012.1:7618508-7641021 GCA_004024745.2 Catagonus wagneri | reverse complement strand
GATCCCTGCCCTTGCTCAGTGGGTTAACGATCCGGCGTTGCCGTGAGCTGTGGTGTAGGTTGCAGACGCGGCTCGGATCCTGCGTTGCTGTGGCTGCGGCGAAGGCCGGTGGCCACAGCTCCGATTAGACCCCTAGCCTGGGAACCTCCACATGCCGCGGGTGCGGCCATAAACCCGCGGCCATAAAATGACAAAAGGCCAAAAAAAAAAAAAAAAAGTAGAAGCAGGAGAAGGCGATGAGTCAGTGTCCGAGATTCAAGATGCAGGAGAGACGCAGCAGCTACTGCCGACCTTGTGGGTACAAGGGGTCCAGAGCCCGGGGAGGCAGGCGGCCCCTGGAAGCTGGAAAGGATAAGGAACCCAATCTGCTTTGGAGCCTCCAGGATGAAGCACAGCTCTGCTGACCTCCGGACTTGAGCGCCTTTGAGTCTGTCACCAGACTTCTGGTCTCCCGAACGGTAAGAAGAGACATTGGTGTTGTTTTGTGCTGTTCAGTTTGTGGTGGTTTCTTATGGCAGCCCGAGGAAGCCAGTACACAGGGTGTGCTCTAGGAAAGTATCGGAAGTCTGCCGTGGCCTGGTGTTGACGCCCAGGGGCTCTGTGCTGGGGGAGGAGCAGCACGGGATCCTAGGGGGTGATAGTATTTGGGGCAGGTGGGTGGCAGCTTCAAGGTTCTGGGCAGTTGCTGGCTTTAGAACAGGACGTAGGCAGTTGTCTCAGCCCCTGACTGTGCAGGGTCTCCAGGTATTAATCCGGCAAGTTTGAAGGGCTCTAGAATACGGGGGTCTAGAAAGGTGGGATCAAGAGCAGTGCTGTCATTGGAGCTCCTTGGCGGTCTAGCGGGTGAAGGACCTGGTGTTATTGCCGTGGTGCGGGTTCGATCCTTGCGCTGGGAACTTCTGCATGCCGTGGGTGCAGCCAAAAAAAAAAAAAGAAAAAGGAACATAGTCTATGCCAGTTGGTTTTCAGTCTTGAGAGAATTTATTTTATACTTTTTCTCTATCTTTCTCAGTTCAGACCTTTAGAAAAAGGAAGGAAGCGTTGCTTAAGAAAGACTTACTGGTTATCCTTGTGGTTGTTGATCTTTTTAAAACTGAGCATTTATTTAACCATGTCTTTTCCACGGACATGTTAGAAGGTGTCACAGATAAGAACCAGAATGTACCCTATGTGTGGGAATTGTTCAACTTTTTGGTAGTCTGGATGTTTCGTTGGTTGTGTGTAAAACCTCAGAGAAAATTTTTCAAATGGGAATTGTATTGGGCTGTTGGCTCACAGAAAAGAAGAACACAATTGAAATACACATTGTTTGTTTCAACGTGATGGAAACAGAAAATAATTCTCAGCAAGGAAACATCACCCACAGGCAAGAAGCCAAAAGAACAATAGCAGCTAATATACTAATACCATAAATCTAAGCCTAAGTGGTTTCTCTTACATTTAAACAAAAGGGCAATAATAATTCTATTTTGTAAGAATATCCCTGGGACTTATACATGAAAATATTTTTTTTCTAGGCAGTGTTTGGATTTTCCTGTTCTGTCATCTATTTTTGAAACAATTTAATATCTGGTAACATCTGCTCGGTCTGCATGGTCTGTATGTCATCTTCAGAGCAGAACATGTGGCCCATCTAAGAACACATTGCCACTGTTGTTAAGGATTCTTTTATTTATTAACTTTCTATTTTTCCCCAAAGGAACAACATCCAATAATATAAAAATAAGAAATTAGGGAACGCAAAGAAAGGAAATTGAGGAAGGAATCCATATGATAATTCTGTGGGTTAATATATTTACGATGGCTGGCTCTCCAATTTGGCTCTGAGTTTCCTAGCAGCAAGAGCAAAACAAACCCAGACAAACAGAATTTAAAATATAGTAGGTCCCCAGGAGCAGAAAGTTAGAATAAAAACAATTTATAAGTAATTTCCACCATCAGTACACATTTCACTACGTATTTCTTTTTCTCTTATTTTAAATCGTAAAAAGTACTTTCTCATTGCAACAAAATCCAACACCAGAGAACCTATCACGAAGTTCTAAGGTAGAATTTCTCAAACTCTAGCATGCATTGGAGATTCCTGTCCCCAGAGTTTCCGAGTCGGTATGGCCTGGGAATTTGCATTACTAACAAGCGTCCAGGTGGCACTGATGCTGCTGGTTTGAGGACCACATTTTTGAGAACCACTACTCTAAAGGAGATTTATAAAGTGATGTCTTTTTTTTTTAAGTGATGTCTTTTTAAGCTGGGGTTTCGAATAACTCACCTTTATGAGTCCTCACACTTCTCTTAATTCAAAGGAAATATATGCATGATTTCTAATTCACTGTTGCTGTCTGCATACAGGTAGACACAAAGAGTTTGCTTCCTCTATGTCCAGAAATCCTAGTGGAAAGAAAATAGAAGGAATGAAACCCTATTTGCCTAAGAATGGGAGAGGGAACATTCATTGGGTCAGAGAAGGTCATGAATATCTGGAGGTGAGGATGAAAATGGGCTCAGAGTTACCCCCCCTTGAAAATATTTCTGTTTTGAAGTACCTATTGATTTATGGGGAGCTGCCGAAAAAATGTTACAGGGAGATTCCATACAGGTTCAGTGCTCAAAGTTACCCTTCACCCAGGGTTCACCATTGGTAACATCTTGAATAACTAGCAGGACATGAAAGCCAGGAAACTGACATTGGTACAACCTATGGAAAATTACTCAGCTTTCATCAGTTTTATATGCACTGTGTGTGTGTGTGTGTGTGTTTGTAAATGTTTCCAGTTTCATCACATGTGTATGTTCATGTGACACAACTGAGACACAGAAATATTTCATTATCACAAATATCTCCTTTGTGCTACCCTTGATAGTCACACTGATGCTGCATAACTCTCTTCCACCCTTGATACCTGGCCATGCTAATCTGTTCTCCATCTCTGTAATGTGGTCATGGCATCATCCACCATATAACCTTGTGAGACTGGCTTTTTCAGTCGGCATAGTTCGCTTGAAATCTAACCAAATTTTTGCAGGTCTCAGTAGCTTCCTCTTTCCCATGGCTGTGTAGTATTCCATGGTACGGATGGAATATAATGCATTTAATCATTTACTTATTGAAGGACATGTGGAGGAAAGGTCCCAGAGCACACCTAGGGTCAGGTATTAATAGTTGGGTTAAATTTAGGAATTAGTCTTTTCTGGTTCCTGGATTTGGGTCAGTGGATTACAGAGGGTAAGGGCTGGGCAAAAGGCAGGAATGAGGGTGATGATTGGAGGACCTCTCTAGAGCATGGTTATGGGTGTTTGTGCCCAGAGTGAAGTACACAGTGACCTGACATTTGGTACAGGGGTCAATTGCTATGCCTGCCTACTCTGGACTTGGTCCATCCCATAATGAAGCTGATTATTCATCAGCTTCATTATGGGAACTTCACCCTGAGTTCCTGCTGATTCAGGGAAGAGGTCTGTTGTGGGGGAAAGAAAATGAACATACCCCCCCCCCAAAAAAAAAACCCCAGAAACTCAGTCCAGTCACGTATATTAATTGATGAAAACCTTCAGTGATGAATATATGGAGAAGGTCAGAACCACCAGACATTTGAAGGAAATCTCAAAGATGGAGGAAGACCAAGATGAACAAACAGAACGCTTGACTCTAGAAGGCAGGAATAGTTCAAGAAACAGAAGGGAAATTTAACAAGGACTAATTGTATTAATGGTTGTGGCCATATGAGAAAGCAGGCTACAGTAAAAGAGAAGAAATAAGGGAGATCAGAGTTCTTATAAATCGGTGGTCTCTCCTGGGGTGATGAGCAATGTCCAGAATCATTTTTACTATTGCAGGGGGTACAGTGCTCTTGGCATCCAGCACATAGAGGCCAGGGATGCTGGTGAACATCCTCCTATGCACGAGGTAGTTGCCCGAGAGAAAGAATTATCCGTCCTAAAATGCCAGTAGTCTTCAGGTTGAGAAACTTTGCTCTAAATCAAAACTATCATTGCTGCAATAGTCTTACTTATGAAAGAAAGATTTTTTTAAACACCGGGAAGAAACATTTTAAATAATCTCTCAGAATGTAAACATGGGAGAAGCGATGATCAATATATGACATAACATAGGTGATAAATGTGTGAGGGTCCAGTCCCCAGTGACTAGGAGTTTTCCAAAGAGAGGGTGGAGACAATGGAACCGAGGAAATAATCAAAGAAATAATAGAGTACAGTTTGCCAATGCTGAGCAAAAACTCTAAGCACAGAGCAGGATGAAAGAGAAAAGACCCAACACTAGATAGAACCCAGGTACGTTTTAGAGCAGTAGGGAGAATAGGACTGTCTACGAAACAGAAGCAGACTGGCAGACATAGAGAACAGACCTGTGGTTGCCGAGGGGAGGGGGAGGGAGTGGGATGGACTGAGAATTTGGGGCTAATAGATGCAAACTATTGCCTTTGGAATGGATAAACAATGAGGTCCTGCTGTACAGCACTGGGAACTAGATCTCGTCACTTATGATGGAGCATGATAATGTGAGAAAAGAATGTATATATGTATGTGTGACTGGGTCACCTTGCCGTACATTATAGTATTGACAGAACACTCTAAACCAGCTATAATGGAAAAAAATCATTCAAATTAAAAACAAACAAAACCCATAAGTCTGTTCTCCAAGTCCATGGGTTTTTTTTCTGTGGAAAGGTTCATTTGTGCTGTATATTAGATTCCAGATATAAATGATATCATATTGTATTTGTCTTTCTCTTTCTGACTTCACTTAGTATGAGGGTCTCTAGTTCCATCCATATTGCTGCAAATGGCATTATTTTGTTCTTTTTTATGACTGAGTAGTATTCCATTGTGTATATATACCACATCTTCTTGATCCATTCATCTGTCAGTGGACATTTAGGTTGTTTCCATGTCCTGGTTACTGTGAATAGTGCTGCAAGGAACATGCGGGTGCTGTATCTTCTGAAAGAAAATATTAGGAGAAGGCAGGCAAAGTATATGGAAACAATAATTTATGCGATTTTTCTTTACCTCTAAAAATAGCTCAAAATAAATTCTAAAATGTTTCTAGTTTGTTTTCCAATTTTCTCTTTATTATAATTAACTCTGTGGAGAACATCCTTATGGACAGATCTTGATAGCAGAGAGTTTGGTTATGGGGCTTTAAGCGTGACTAATCTAAGGCCATTTCACTACACGTGCCTTCCTGAGGACTTGCTGCCAAAGCCTGGTCCCCTCTTTCCTAGATCCCTCCCATGTTGTCATGGAAAGGAGCCTTTGTAGTTATCTAGGCATAGATGTTTAGTTTACAGAGGAAGGAGCTGAGTTCCACCAAATACAAGCTAATAATCTGAGATCATGGCATCAGGAATGCGGATTCTCAGATGGTGGGCATTTCAAACTGTACCCAAACACAGCAGGCCCACTGCGTGCTGGAGTTTTGCCTGAGTCGTGTCTCTGTCAGCTTCACTGGATATTTCTCAAAATAATATTTTACCATGACTTTTTTCTGTGCTCTTTCAATAGTCCTTTGTTTATATCTCTAAGTGCCCTTGTAGTTTTCCTAAGCATTGTAATTACTAATGAACATTGCAAAGCTTCGCATCTAATAGACCACAACCTCGCAAAGCAAATTCTGCAGTATCTTATGCTTAGTTAGACTCATATTCATTCATTCAACAGATACTCTATGAATATTATGTCCCAGGTTTTCTTTAAAGGATACACAGTGAACAAGACAATATCCTTGCCTTCATGAAGTTGACATTTTGTAGAGTCAGACAATAAACTAGTAGACATAATATCAGGCAGTTAGAAATGCACAGAGAAAATTAAATCTGAGTGAAGGCTAATTAACTTTCTATTTTAGAGAGGGCACTGAATCCAGATTTGCCATTTTCTGAAAGAAAATTTACAGTCTTCTTATCACCTTGGACCTCCTTAGCAACAAAGTTTCAGAAATACATAATCATTTTTCATTACTTGATCCCTTTTAGTGTTCCCTTTGGGGAAGGTAATTGACTCAGAATTCTACGACTGTTTTCCCAGTGCTGGAATTGTGTGACATGAGACATAGCACAGAGCAGCAGAGGTTCTTATCAGCGATGTGATGAAACTCAGAGAGTACTCAGGTGTTCAGAGAGAAGGTTACGAGTCTCATCAAAGTGTCTCCATAAATTGTTCCTTCAGCTCCCATTGTGGGATGGTGTGCGCATGTGTGTGTGTGTGCGCACGCGCATTTAGTTTAATTTTTTTTTTTTGTTAAAGTTGATTTACAGTGTTGTGCCAACTTCTGCCGCACAGCAAAGTGACCCCGTCATAAGTATAAATATGCATCCCCTTTCTTTTATTATCTTCCATCATGGTCTATCCCAAGAGATCGGTTAGGATTCTGTCTGCTGTAGAACAGGAGATCATTGCTTATCCTTTCGAAATGTCGTGTTTGCATCTACTAACCCCAAACTCCCAGTCCATCCGCCTCCCTTGTGTGTGCATTTATGTTAAGTATGTGTTTAAGGTCCTGCCTGGATGGTGGCTCAATGATAACTGTCCTTTCTGGCTCATTTTAAGTCCGTCATCGTGGCTGATGAGGTCATGGAAAGAGAAGTGGTGGAAAGCAAGAAGGCAAAAGCACTGATGCAGGTACCTGATTATATAAAGTAATGAGATGCAAAGAGCCATGCCTTGCCTCTTTCTCTCCTCCCCTTATCCCATGGTGTCTTCCTCCCCAGGGACATGGTTACTTAGAAGATACTCTAAGACTTCAGCCAACATTCCCATTAAGCATCCAGATAACACCAGCGCCCAGTGCCATCTGCAATGGCAGGAAACACCCCAGGGAACACTAGCAGAATTGTCCAGCCAGCCAAGCCAACCCACAGAACCACGAGAAAGAACCAAATTTTAACCACTAAATGCTAGCGACCTGTCGTGTAGCAACAGGTAGCCAGAATAGGCTATATATGAATCATTTCTCCAGTACATGAACTTCTGAGAAGGATTTGTGGGGGTGTTTTTTTCTCATTATTGTTCTGAAAACAACAAAAATCATGCCAGTGCTTTGTCCTCGATGCTAACTGGCACTGGAAAACCATGGAGCAGCCTGAGGAGGGCTGGCTTCAAAGACTGGCCTTTGCTATGAGGAACGCACTTGGGTGGCTGTTGACATTAAAGTCAGTTCCAGGAGGGTGTATCTAGAAGGCTGAGAGTCCCTGTCTGGTTTGAGGGACACCTAGGAAGAGCTGCCTCACAGTGCAGAATTTCTGCTTCTGGTGGGATAAGGGTGAGAGGGCAGGATATAATCCTAGACACTGTAATTAGAGGATATTTTCCCGGAAATCAGTATACCCAAACAGAGGCTAAAAATAGTTGAGCTTTCTTTGCTGAGCCCAGCTGCAACCAGGCTTTTGGCTCATGGCCTGGGACTCCCCCCACCCCATTTTCATGCCTTTTCTCTCTCCTGCATTAGATTCCTTCAGTGCAAGAACTATGCATTCCTTTTGTTTCCTTCAAATCCATTCTTTCTCTGATGGAGTCCTGAGGTTTCAAGGGTATTAGGGGTCTATTTAAGCGGGAAATGCTAAAAATATGCTTCTTCATGCAGAGAAAATAGCCATCAAATAATATATCACCATAGCTGTCAAAAGATGTCACATGTAGAATAAAAATATTGAGGTTAGTGGCATCACTCACCTTTACAGAAGAGGAAGAGAAAGCAGGCATAGAGAAGAGCGGTTCTGGCTTTGCCAAAAGTCATGTAAATATTAAATGGGGAGTTGGGATTTGAACCCACTAATGACTGATTCCTAAGATGGGTATCACACACAGGGTACTGTTCTTGGGTCCTTATTAATGGTGTCTTACATTATGATTAAATGCAGCAGAAGGGGTGGCGGTCAGAAGAGAAGATCAACCCCAGAACCTTCCAAAAGGCAAGCACCTGATAGCCACTTTGGGGTCACAGTATACTTGGTTGTTGGGGAGGAGAGCCACAGGCAGAGGGAATAGCAGCATGGAGTCATGGAAGCTTAGGATGGGTTGGGGAGTGCAGGAGGTACGAGTTATTACTGTTTCCTCAAGTACTATCCTTTTGGTTTTCATAATCTTGTAAGCCAATAGAGCAAATGAAGCCAATGTCCTTCTTACTGTTTCTCCTCACTACTAACCTCCCCTCTCCTGTGTGTGTGTGTGTGCACACACGTGTACGTATGCACGTGTCTTCATTACCTTCATTCACATATATGCAACATACATACATACATATATATCACACACACACACACACCCCTATATATTCACAACACAGATGTTGCCCCTTGTCCAGATCTCCTTTATGGGGCTAGTGTGTCCATCCCCTAACTCCTGTAAATGTTGGCTCTTGAGGGCTCATGGCTGGCTTCCTACTCCAAAGGATTATCATTACCTGAGTGTAGCCTCTTCACCCAGGAGCAGTTAATTCTTAATTTCCATCCTGAGAGCATCCCAGTGCCTGATGTTTTGTTTTTTGTGTTTTGTTTTTTCTTTTTAAACGTTGACCTTCTTGTCTCACGATGGGGACTATTCCAGGTTACAAATTTATGTGTTATGCTCCTGGCCAATTTAATTTTCTCTTGGAGTCAGGCTAACGTTAGACTTTACCTGAAACCACATTCTTGTTTAACACTTTCTCTTTTCTCTCTTACTTCATCTCTCTTACAGGTTAGTCTCCCTCAGTTAGTCATATTCCTCTGAAATTCTGTCTGAGGCTCTGCTTCTAAAGAATCTGATCTCTACACACACACACACACACACACACACACACACACACACACACACACACACACTGTACATTGACTCCCTACTTTGCAGATAATAAACGAAGCCACTAAAGTTTAAAAAAAAAAGACCTAATCAAGTTCACATGATGAGTCAATGTCAAAAGTATGATGACCAGGAGCCTTTTCATTCTAAATGCAAATTTTGCCTTTGTTTCAAACAAGATTGGCTGTAGTATAGAATAGCTGTGGTTCATTAATTCGTGGGTGCCTTTTTTTTTTTAGTTGATTACGTATGGAAGAACCTGTAGTTTACTTTTTTCAATCCTGCAAGGTCTGCTCTAAGTAAAGAAATCTCACTCTGGTTGAGTTCAACAAGGTGTATATAAGTAACTGAACTGGAAGATGGGTCGTTGTTTTTCCATAAACTTTGCTCTGCAGAGTAAGAAACTGGAAATGTGCTGGCAAAGAGATGCTATCTGTCTCCAGGGTCAAACATCTCTCAACCTGCAATGCATGGAAATTGTGGAATGGGGCTGTCGGAAATTTTACACATTCGTAAATATTGATAGACTGACAAAGAATTTTAATTTTGAGATGTCTGACTCTGATTATTTCTGAAACATAAACATCTTTTAATTCTCCCCCTAGGCCAAAGATCAAGCTTTGGCTGTCGTCTTTTAGATAAGGCATCTGACTGTTCGATGTAACCCAGATTTGTACACATTTCTGCCCAGGGAAGCTAACCATTCAGCTGTCAAAGGAATGAAATTGCTGGCTCTTGCCTGGGACCTCCTGTTTATTTTGCTGTGTTATCCTCAGCCAAACCCTGGGGGGACACGTATATGCTTTGCCCTGGAATCTCCCACCTTGGGCGGGGGTAGTAGGTAGGGTTCTCCAGAGCAACTCTTTTCTTTCCTTTGCCTTTTTCAGACGAATTCTGAGCTTCATTATATTTTTTTAAAAACTTTAATTGTGTTGTGGTAGGGACACATGAGATTTACACTCTTGACAGAGTGTGAAGTATACAGTATAGCATTTTTAACTGTTGACACTGTTTTGTGCAGTAGATCGCCAGGACTTACTTGTCTTGGATTACTGAAGCTTTAAACCCATTGATCATGGGTTTCCAGAACTTACTCATCTTGTATTACTAAAGCTTTAAACGCCCTTCTGCTCTTTGCTTCTTTGGGTTTGACTATATTAGATACCGCATATAAGTGGACTCATGCTATTATCAAAAACAACAACAACAGTGGTGAGGATGTCGAGAAACTGGAACCTTCTACACAGTTGATAGGAATGCATTGGTGCACCTGCTGTGGAAAACGGTATGGAAGTTCTCAAAGCATTACAAATAGAACTCTCTGCTCCTCAAATGCAGTACTTGGACAGCTCAGCTTCTCAGTGTGCTTAGGATGAAATCCAAATCGGTAGCCATGGCCTAGGGGATCTCACCCAGTCTTTCTCTCCTCTCCCTCTTTTAGCTCACGTTCTCCTCGTTCACTTCTCCAACCACCATGATCTTTCAGTTCCTCTCACACCGAAGCTGTTCCCTGTCTCGGGGTCTTTGCTCATGCTGTTCCCCCTTTGGAGATGCTCTTCCCTCATATCTGCTCTTACTCTTAACTGAAAGCTCATCTCTGCCCAGAGGAATGTCTTGACCATCACTGTTGGTCTGTGTCACAGTGCTCTGCTTTCTGTTTCCCTTCAGGAGTTTCGTTATAAAATGCAAATATTTAGCTGCTCCTTTAACTGTCATTGTCAGGGTAGGGACCATGTCTGTCTTGTTGCCATCCTCTGTCTCCCCCTTTCCTGTTTCCTTTTAGGATATGTGAACATGTAAAAAAAATAGTTTACCTTTTAAAAACTCTTTTAAATCTCTTAGCTATTTTATGTTTGTAAGATTTTTAAACAGTTGTTTTAGGGCTTTTTATATTTACTATATATATATATGTCTTAGCTTTTGACTGCGTACCTTGCTATCATATGCATTTCCTTACATTACACCATATGCATCTTTTATGCCCCTTCTTTATAAGTGTCTCATAGAGTAAATCTACGAATATTGAAAACGCATTAGACAATGTTTTACTTTTTCTCTCAACCTTCACATCTATTTTAAGAGCCTTGAAAGAAGAGTAGTCTGTTATATTTATTCTTCCCTCTGCTCTTTCTTCATTCCTGATACTGCAGATTTTATTTGGCATAATTTCTCTCCTTCCTGAAGAACTTCTTTTAGCGATTTGGTTAGAGCAGGTCTTTTCTAGCTGATTTTTTTGTAGTTTTTCTTCATCTGAGAATGTCCTTGTTTCAGATTTATTTCTCAAGGATATTTTTGTTGGATATATAATTTGCATTTGCATTTCTTTTATTTCAAAACTTTAAAAATGTTGTGCCACTTCTTTATGGCCCCAAGGATTCTAATGAGAAATCTATAGTAGTTTCTTTACTTTTCTTCTTTTTTTTTGCTTTTTAGGGCTGCACCAGTGGCATATGGAGGTTGCCAGGCTAGGGGTCAGATTGGAGCTATGGCCTATACCACAGCCACAGCAACATGGGATCTGAGCCATGTCTGTGACCTACACCACAGCTCAAAGCAACAATAGATCTTTAACCCACTGAGCAAGGCCAGGGATTGAACCTGCAACCTCATGGTTCCTAGTCAGATTTGTTTCCGCTGTGCCATGATGGGAACTCCCCTACAGTAGTTTCAATAGTTGTTCCTCTATAGGTAATGATTTTATTCTTTGTCTTTAGTTGGTGCTGTGTCTTGCTGTGGATTATTTTGGCTTATCCTTTTTGGAGTTTACTCAGCTTCTTAGATCTGTAAGTTTGTGTCTTTCATCAAATTTGGGAAGTTTTCATCCATTATTTTTTAAGTTTTATTGAAGTATAGTTGATTCACAATGTTGTGATAATTTCTCATACATTATTCTTTAAATATTTTTTGGTACTCTACTCTCTCCTTTCTTGGATTTTGATCACATGAATGTTAAAATTCTTGTCATTACCACATAGATCCCTGAGGCTATGTTCCCCATTTTTTTTCCCAATGGTTTTCTCTGTGTTGAGATTAGATTATTTCTCTTGATCCATCTACAAGTTTGATGACTTTTTCTTCCATCATCTGTATTCTGCTTTTAAGTTCATTCAGTAAATTTTTATTTCAGTTGTGTTTTTCATTTCTAAAAAATTTTGATTATTCTTTATATCTTCTATTTCTTTGCTGAGACTTCTCATGTTTCCTTTTGTTCAAAGTGTTTGTAGTTGCTTGCTTGAGAATTTTTATACTACTTTTAAAAAAGTCTTTGTCAGGTAATTTCAACATTCGTATTATCTCAGTGTTGGTGTCTGTCAATTTTCTTTTCCCATGTGAGTTCAGATTTTCCTGACTTTTCATATGCTGAGCAATTTGTGTTATATTCTGAACACTTTTAGTGTTACGTTAGGAGACTTTGGCTCTTTCTAAAATCCTTGCAGAATGTTGATATTTTTCTTTCAGCAGTCAACCTGTTGATGGCCTTAAGTTCTATCCCACATTCTGAAGGCTATGATTCTATTGTTCTTTGGTTTTCAAAGCATTTTCATGACTATTCAGCACTGCCCTGCATGTGGCCAATTTGTGTCCTAGGAGGTGGCTTGACATTGATCAATGTGTTTGGCATGCTAAATAGGATCAGATCAATGCAAGCACTGTGAGTGGAGAGTAGCCAAATGTTTATAAACATATTATGAGTTCCTCCCTTCCTGTGATCTCTTCAATATTCCCCAGCTCCCCGGGGCTCATACTTTTGGTCCTCTCACTAAAAAACCAAGGATTAATGACTTAATTTGGTTGTGTCAGGGGCCAATAGTGGTGGGACAGAGGGAGAAAAATAAAGATTTCCCCCACCCTCTTGTGATTGCAAACCTTGAAATTGATAGAAACATTCTTCTCCATCAGAATTTTGACTCGCATGAACTCCTGCTACTAGTCACTTCTTCCACCCTTAAAAAATTGATTGGAGGCATGAGAAAACAGAGAAAAGAAAGAACAAAATAGGAAATTTCCATCCTCTTTTTTAGAAGTTCCCTCTTCAGGACCTCAGGCTAGAATGAGGTGGCTTTTCAGAAGCTTTCTCTGCTCTGTCTTGGTGTCCATTGCTGGATCTGGAGTGTTGAATTCAAGCCAAAGTGTACTGGAAGGAAAAGAAGTGGAAAACCCACCACTTGTTCAGTGTTACTTTAAATTATCATTTTATTTCCCAATTTATATGTCACTATTTACTTTCCTGAGTCCTCAAATAACTGCTTCATGTATCATTTCCATGCTTTATAGCTGTATTCTGGGGGACCAGCAGGGTGGGGTATATTTCCTCCGTGTTTCCTGGAGTCAGAAGTCCTTAATTATACATTTAGGGAGTTCCCCCCGTCATGGCGCAGAAGAAATGAATCTGACTAGGAAACATGAGGTTGTGGGTTTGATCCCTGGCCTTGCTCAGTGGGTTAAGGATCTGGCATTGCCATGAGCTGTCGTGTAGGTCATAGGCGTGGCTCGGATCCTGCATTGCTGTGGCTGTAGCATAGGCCAGCAGCTGTAGCTCCGATTCGACCGCAAGCCTGGGAACCTCCATATGCCTTGGGCGCAGCCCTGAAAAGCAAAATAAATAAATAGTAAAAAATATTATACATTTAGGTAGGATATGGAGCCTTCTAGTTTTATTGTTTTTTCACCCATCCAAACTGCTGCCCTATTTTGTTCTTGGTGGGGGGCAAGAGGACATGGAGTATACTAAGAAGATCTCTGGATGTGGAAGCCGTGGGGCCTGAGTTCTAATCCTAGTGCAGGTGTGGGGTAGCCCTGTAGTCCTAGACAAGTTAATATTTCTGGGTCATTGTGTAAAATGTGAATACTGTAATACCACCCACCAAATGTAGGCCCCCACCCACATCTAGGGTCACTGTGATGATCAAATAAAGATCATGGATATGATAATACTTTGCACCAAGCAGTGTACAGTGAGAATGAATTCTTCTTCAGTGACCCATGCGAAGTGATCAGAGGAGTATTCTTGGGCTGGGGCAGCAGCTGGCACCTCTTTAGGGATGGGGGATCGAGCAGCTTGTCTGTGCTGTCAGGCTGCCCCCCCACCCCCAGACTCTCTTATCCATTGTACACTGTCTGTAGCATCATTCTCAGGTTGACAGCCTTCCTTCTTGAACACCTGTTCTTGATCAGATTTCTGGGCAGCGTAAGTATTGTTGATTATTGAAAAGCTAACAGGCTAGATATTTAGAGATGTGCAAGGATATCATATAATAAGGATATAATAATTCTATCTCAGTGGCATACTTATGAATGGGTTAACACAGTGTTGACTCTTTCTCACAGATCTCACAGATCGGTCAGCCGTAGGTGATACAACACACTCTTGAGAGATGAGGATTCTTAAGAGAACAGCTAGCTTTCCTAATTGGGAGGTATCTCAAAAGTACCCTTTGAATTTTTGTCACTAAATGGATAGCGACTATAAGAAGAAGAGGAAGGGGGTAGCTATGTAAAATATGGCACATACATACCATGGACTATGGTCTTCTTAGATCTTAATTAAAATTACTCAGTTGCATTGAGTTTTTAGTCACGTCCGTGTACCCATCAGCTTTTCGCTAGGTTCTACAACTTCTCCATCACCACAGAAAGTTGTATTTGCTGATGCTGATCTAGAAAACTATTTAACAGAAATCTAGAAGAAAACAATTCTTCTTTCACAAAAAGTATGCCACTTACTCTTTCCCATCCATATGCAACACCAGTAGGGAAAAGAATAAATTTGCACCTTGCCACGTTCAGCATTCTGAAACTTGGACTATATAGTGACACTAGCTTATCTCTGTTTCTGCTCTGCTGTTTGGGTAACAGTTATGACCTGATGAAAGTGTTATTTGCTCCACAGCTCATGGCAAGTCCAGATCCCTAACCCACTGAGCGGGGCTAGGGATCGAACCCACATCCTCGTGGATACTAGTTGGGTTTGTAACCTGCTGAGCCACAATGGGAATTCCCTTTTTTTTTTTCCTTAAGCATACAGGTTGTGGAAATAACCATAAGCAAATCAAAAATAAAAAAAAATAATGAAAACCATTGTTATTTATCAAATGCTCCCATATACTAAATGCTGCGCTACATTCCTCAGGCAGGTGTGGCTGGTTTCAAAGGCATGGTCAGTGTCACAAATAACAGTTTCAATTTTTGCACTGGCTGGATACTAGTAACCCTTCCCCCAACACACCCCATCACACCCAGACCTCCCTGGAGGCACACAGCCCAGCAGAACTTGAGGGACACAGCCCAAGGCAGTGTTTCATTTTCGTGGCCTGCCGAAATTTCCAGTGAAAACAAAAGATTAATGATGCAAGTATCTAAAAGTCAATAAGGAGAAAAGGCCAAGACCCTCCAACATTTGTAAACAGTGTAAAGCTTTGTACTGAGCAAATGGCTGCAGACAGGAAAAGCTAACACCAGCACAATAAAAGCACAGGGCCAGCCTTTCATTGTGTCTGGGGCTGAGCCTTGAGCATTTGATGAATGACTGCCTTGTACCAATAGGTCACCGGGGAGCGTGTGGGTCTTTCATGTGGTTGGGACAGCTGCGGGCAACCTGTGCCTATGGGTTACCCTGCTGAGAAACATCTACGTGTGAAGGCAGCAAGCTGCACTTAGGAGTCAAGAAAGAGATGACTTATCAAGAAGCAATTTACATCCTGGAGGAAATCTCTGTGGGATTTTCATCTCGACAGAATTGGCTCCTTGGCTTTTGATGTCTTGGTGAAATGAGATCATCTTATGTCTGATTTGATCTTTACAGGAGGGTAATCAGGTTTCACGGTCCATTATTCCTGTCATCCTCCTAAGTCATTTGAGACGGGTGCTGTTTTCACTGCCTCATCCCTTTAGACAGAGGCTCAGGGAAGCTCAGTAGCTTGTCCAAGATGGCAGAGCTGATAAGTGGCTGGACTAGGACTTGAACCCTGGTCTGCCTGATTCCAGAGCTTGTGTTGTCATGCGGTGGAGAGTAGACCATAGCTTTTGGTGAAAGTAAGATGTAGTGCCTTCTTATATTTCTATTGCTTTTTTTTTTTAATAAAGGGAGGCTGTGGGGGAAGGCTAGGGTGTGTCTCTTGACTCTGACATCCAAAGAGTACCATACATTAACCTCTGTTTCCTTTCGCCTTTTGGTGTAGTATCCCCAGTTGGATTAGAAATCAGTGGAATGAGTTTCCTTTCATTGTTTGTAAGAAGGAAATGCCTGCTGAACTTTGACAACCCCACTAACGATTGCCAGAGACCCTCCATGTATTATTCTTCTCTCAAGGGTCCTATATGTTTCCTTTGAAAACTGTCTCCTCATCAATATTAATAACCTTTTGATGTGCACTTGTGTTGGTCAAAATGCCTTCACATCTAGGAGCTCATTTCATCCTTAAATTTTTATCGAAAGCTTTCTACATGGTCAACACCGCGTGAAGTGTTGGGGATATCAAAAGACGTACAGCACAACTCTTAGAATTCAGGCTCTCCCGTAACCTCATCTTCTGAAGTAGAGAAGATACAGGCACCGTTTTGTACATGATTATTTGCCTCAGTGGAACCTTCTGTCCTCACCATCCCCAACTTCCTTGGCCTCTTTTTTCTTCTATCCATGTTCCCCTATTTACAGCCCCTTAAATAGTATTTGCTCTCTTTCATCTCCAAGCTTTTGTGCATGTTCCATGTCTTTTTGATCTAATCTCTGCCATTATTCTCTAAATCCAAAGTAGACCCCTCCTTTTATTTTATTTAGTTACGGAGTTCCCTTCGTGGTTCCATGGGTCATGAGGTTGCAGGTTCGATCCTTGTCCTCGCCCAGTGGGTTAAGGATCCAGCATTGCCGTGAGCTGTGATGTAGGTCACAGATGTGGCTTGGATCCTGCATCGCTGTGGCTGTGGTGCAGGCCAGTACCTGCAGCTCCGATTCAGTCACTAGCCTGGGAACTTCCATGTGCTGCGGGCGTGGCCCTGAAAAGCAAAACATAAAAAATAAATAAAAAATACATATTTTTTCTGGCCATGCCTTGTGGCATGTGGAAATTCCAGGCCAAGGATTGAACCTGAACTACAGAGTGACAATGCCTAATCCTAGTCCACCAGGGAACTCCCTAAACCCCTCCTTTTAAAACCAAGGTAAAGTTTCCTCTGCTCCATGACACTTAGTTAAGAATTGGGTGACCTCTCCCTCCTTTAAACTTCTGTTGCCCTTGCTGTCAACATCTTGTATTTGGTACTTGGAATATAATGCTTTTTGATGGAAACATTTTTTTCCTTCTCTGTGTAGGTGATTTCATGGCATATCTGTAAATATGGAGAGAAAAAGACCATTGATAGGTGTTGTAAATAAATAAATGAAAATGTTATTCTACATGCATGATACTTGCTGGAAAGAATACTTGCAATAACACAGAGACCTGGGCCAGTCTTAACATCAAACTATGCATTGTTTAGCCAGCAGTGTTGGTCCACGTACTTAAAAATGTTCTTAAAAATTTATTGCCAATATGGAAATTTGAGGAGATTTGACCTCTCTATCCAGATTTATGGCTTCCTTTGAAAAATCAGAAGTTCTGACAACACTTGGCTTCGTTTTTGCGAGGTGACCATCGGTGGAGATTGAGAAGCAGCTGTGCCTTAGACTCTGCCCTCCACTACCCCATTCCCCACAGCAGCCCCTCCCCCTCCCCGCTCCAGCCCCTGGCCACTCATCACCTCCTCGACGTGGGGGTCGACAAGGGGCAGTTTGCCAGTCACCCTGGTCATCCTGACGATGTTCAGCAGTGTTGAACACAAAGCGAAGAATTTCTTGTTCACTCTGGCTCTGTCTCAGGACCAGCCAAAAAAGTTAGCTGAAAGGGCCATGTGTTTGGAGAAAAGTGAGACAGAGCCTTATTATTACTGCTATTGTTGTTGTTGTACTGTAGTTGCTGTCTTTATTTTGGCAGAAGTGGAAAACATCCCTGTGGGTTTAAGAGTCATAGTGTGTCTTCATAGAAACAAAGATAAAAACGAATACAAGTTGCTGTTGTTGGTAAATCGAACCCACTGTACCGTTTGCCAGGGGGGCCTGGCACGTGCTTGTGGTGAAACAGGAAGGGTCTGAAGGTGGGCAGGGCCTGAGTCCTGGCTCTGGCCAGGTTACCAGCATGTGACCCCGAGCTGATTGTGTCTAATCTCACTGGAATAATATCCGCAGGATGGTGCTCTAGGGGTGTGCAACGAGGTGCATGAAGATGGGATTTTTTTTGTCTCTTCAGTGTAACCCTAGTGCCTAGAAGAGCATATTTATTTGACATTCTTAACCAGCACTTAGTGGATGGATGAGTGGGATTTATGAAGCCTATCACCAGCCTTGGGTCGTGGAAGGCCATTAGCAAATTTTAAGGTGCTTGCAAGAAGTTAATCATACTTGTCATTGAGGGCAGAGACTGGTCTTTTTCTTCATGGCACCTAAGCCTGCCACCCAGAGGGTGTTGGCTACTCATTTGTGGAATGAAGAGATAATGCCTCATAATCCATCATTCAACCGTCTTTAAGACTGCGGCATCCTTTATACGAGGCTGCCATTTTGGTTTGGCTTTGCTTTTTCTCCCCAGGACGGAAGGCTTTTTCCCTTACTCGATGTGGCTTAAGTCTAATTTCTTTCTTTCCGTTTTTTTTTTTGTTTTTTTAATAGTTCTAGGGCATGGTTAGGGGAAGGTGGTATCTTCTTAAGAATGTTTATTTCTCTTGTTCCAGGTTTTGTTTTTTTTTTTTATATATAGTTCTAGGGCATGGTTAGGGGAAGGTGGTATCTTCCTAAGAATGTTTATTTCTCTTGTTCCAGGTTTTTTTTTTTTTTATATAGTTCTAGGGCATGGTTAGGGGAAGGTGGTATCTTCTTAAGAATGTTTATTTCTCTTGTTCCAGGTTTTTTTTAATTTTCATTTTCCTAGTTGTTCTTTACTTCCGCTATGCTGTTGGAACCGCTTATCAGCTGGCACACGTGGTCTAGGTCATGCTGTCCCCAGTTGTCTTTATTAACGAAGGCTCAGAGTGGGCACGCTGACCCACAGAGTCGCGGGGTTTATTACGACAAGCAAACACCAGTCTTGTTTGACTAGAAAGCCCAGTTTAAGTAGCATGTCAGGCCAGCCACTGTTTCACAATCTTGGCTAATTCTCCGGGCATCTTTTCTTACTTGACATTCATGAGGGGGCCTTTAAAATCAAGGTTTCATGACCATGTTTGTGAAGGGGGGAAAAAACGAGTCCCAATCTGCCTCAACATCTCCTGCTTAAGACTGAGCATGGATTCACTCACGTAAATCCAAGACCTTTGTACCTTTCCAACATCTCATGTTCATTTTGTGCCTTGACTTTGATCTTCAGAGTCTGGGGCTCAGAGGTGGAATGAAGCCTTCTAGATGCCAGGCTCTGTGTTGCAAACTTTCATAACCGCTGACTCGTTTATTATTCTTGGCAGCTGCTGACCTCACGATGCTTGGTGATAACTTCTCTAGAACAGCAGAGGCATCTTCTCTGTGCTAGGCTTGCAGTTCAGTTCTACTGTCTCCCAGGAAAATGCATTCCAGACTCTCGGGGGCTGTGGTGGTGGGCTCATTGGAACATTTAATCTCTTAAAGATGAGTCGTTGTTTCTGCTGTGGTTATATATCTTTCTGGAAGTAGGTGGTAACTGCGGTGGTGATGGATTGTGCAATTTGTGTGGTTGGGGATGCTCACGAGGTCTTCAATGATGATTTGCTATGAATATTGTATCGTGCATGGCTTTCTGGGGGTGAGGGGAAAATGGTGATGCACACACACAGGAGACAGTAAATAGTCACTGAATAAGATGTTAGTTTCCTTTCTTTGATTTAATTGATATCTATTTTGAGATAGTGTCGTTTTTAAAAATTCTAAGAGTAGTGTATGTTTCTTGTGATCATCTGGTATATATAGAAACAGGACCATGTAGTCAACCAGCAGTGATTAATTGAGCACATACTGTGTTCCAGGCTGGGTGCTGGGTACCAGAGATAAAACAGTGAACAACCAACACAGTCTCGTGGGGGGATTTCCAGTCCTATGGGAAGAGATAGAAGATAATTCTAAGTTAGAATTTTATCTGTCTTTTTTGTTCTTCTCTTTGCCTAAGTGCCGTGAAAGAAAAACAAGACAAAAACAAGTGATTGATGAGTTCCCATTGTGGCTCAGTGGGTTAAGGACCTGACATCTCTGTGAGGATGCAGGTTCGCTACCTGGCCTGGCTGAGTGGGTTAAGGATGTGGCGTAGGTCACAGCTGCAGCTCTGATGAGACCCCTAGCCCAGTAACTTCCATATGCCACCAGAGCGGCCGTAAAAGGAAAAAACAAACAGAGAAGATACCAGGAAAACCCACATCGTTCAGATAGAAACAGCGAGGTAACCGCAGGCCCCTCCAGTAATTCCTGCTTTGTGTTGGTACCTTTCCATTTGGTGATTGGTGTCTGCATTTTAGGCAGGTGAATATAAATAGGTCAACATCTGGGTTCCATTTTGTTTCATTTTATTTCAATTAACGACCCATGTGAGGGGTGTCGAACGAGGTAGCCGTGGGAACGCCAGCCCGTGTTTTCATGCCGTTCTGGAGGAGAGGAGGCAGCGTCTCCAGCGAGGCGCCTCTGCCCCCCTCGACCAGCTCTCATTCCTCCAGCCCGCTGTCCCAGAAGAAAGACTGGCCTGAGCCCAGCGCACCTGGTACAGGCAACCTGGGGCCCGCTTGGCTGGGCCCGGCTGCACAAACACACTCTCCCCCACCGTCCTGATCTCCAGATTGTGGGCCGGCCGTGGCTGTTTTCAGCTGAAATAGCATGAAAAATGAGTTCTTGTGGTGCTTGCAATATAAATAGTGGAGATGCCACAGGAATTCAAGCACTTGGGGGATGTGCTTTCTTATAGGGCTTTCTATGTCCTGAGAAGACCCTGGGGCTCCCGCTCCCCATCAGATGGGGGAGTGGCTGGCATGGCCAAGGGCTGGGAGTGGCCCCAGGCCCAGGCGGAAGGCTCCTTCCGGTGCTCCCAGCTCAGGACTTGCTGGGCCACCTAAGCCAAGGGGGCGAGCTTTGGAGAGCAGCGGGCAGGCTTTTACTAACTACTTTAGGCTTTGCAGACACTGTGGTCTCTGTCTCCTGCTCGGCGCTGCCATGGCAGCCATGGGCAATGGCCAAGTAGATGGGCTTGTCTGTGTTCCAATAAAGCTTTATTTATAAAGACGGGTGACATGCCAGGCTTAGCTCATGCCCTGTACTTTGAGGTCAGCTGCTCCGAGCCAAAGGGCCTGGACTCCACCTGGGCATGACTGTTCACCTGCCAGGATTGTAGGTGGCTGTTCTGTCATTTCCATCTGTTAAATGCAGTATCAGAAAGTATCTACTTTATATTCTGTTTTTAAAAAAAATACAGCACACTTTATTAGAAACAGTTTTTTGGTTGTTTTTTTAGCTGCACCCGTAGCATATGGATGTTCCCGGGGCAGGGGTCAAACCCACGCCACCGCAGTGACAATGCCGGTTCCTTAACCTGCTGAGCCACTAGGGAACTCTGATTCTTTGGGTCGGTCTCAATGGGACAATATAAGAAGGGCTCCAAGTACAGTCTCCTCTGCCGTGGGCGCCCGAACCCTCCTGGCTCCATCCCATCTCTTTCCACATGGCTTTGGCCTCTGGCGAATACGATGCCGTGTAGCCTGAGAAGGCGTTTTTTTCCCAGAACTTTGACTATTCCTCCTTTTCCAGGGTGCAAGTCTTCTCAGACCGGCACATCTGAATCTTGCTAAGAGGAAAGGCTGATGGGTCACGAAATGCATCCCAATGAATCCCATGTGGGTCAGATTTCACACACTTGCAGAACTTCAGCTGCACTTGGGGGGGTGACCCCGTCGCTTCGTCTTTCTAATCCATCCATTCATCCCCTTGGCACCCCGACTATCCTCGCCTTTGCTGTCACTCGCATCTTCATTAGCGCTTATTTGTTTATTATTTATTTGTGTTAAGTTTTGTCGAAGTAGAGTTGATTTGCAAGGCTGCCACCGTTTCTGCTGGACGGCAACACGATTCCATGGTACGTCCATACATGTCCATTCTCTTTCAGATTCTCCTCCCATACAGGTCGTCCGAGAGTATTGGATGGCATTCCCTGGGCTGCACAGCGGGCCCCCCTGGGCCCGTCCTTCCACAGACCACCGTGTGCATATGCTGTGTTTATTAATAACCTGGCACTTTGAGACCAGGGGTGCTCTGAGGTCAGGGGTCCTGTTTTTTCTATCCTGCCGTCCCGGAGGTTCCCCTTTGGCTCGATATAAGATATACGCCTGATAAACCATTTCATAATGAATGAAAGGGTGTCTTTTCGGGTCATGGTGTCTGCTGGATAGATGCCAAGGAGTGGGATTGCTGGATCAAATGGTAATTCTATTTTGAGTTTTCTGAGGAATCTCCATACTGTTTTCCACAGTGGCTGCACCAATTTGCACTCCCACCAACAGTGTAATAGGGTTCCTTTTTCTCCACACCCTCTCCAGCACTTATTGTTTGTAGTCTTTTTGATGATGGCCATTCTGGCTGGTGTAAGGTGGTACCTCATAGTGGTTTTGATTTGCATTTCTCTAATGAGGAGTGATGTTGAGCATCTTTTCATGTGTTTATTTGCCATCTGCATGTCTTCTCTGGAGA
>PVHT020000012.1:7300347-7617508 GCA_004024745.2 Catagonus wagneri | reverse complement strand
AATGAACCTTCTTACAGAGCAGACAATGACTCACAGACTTTGGAAAACCTTGGTTTTTCAAATAAGACAATCTGGGGGGGTGGGGGGATGCACTGGGGGTTTGGGATACAAAATCTGTAAAATTGACTTGTGATGATTTATGCACACCTATAAGTGAAATAAAATCCATTAAGAGAAAAAAAATAAAATAAAATAAAACTCACAACATGAATGAAAGGGGTCCCGATGGTGCTTGCGGCTCACCTCTCCGGTCCCAACTATTCTTCACGTTAGTCTCATGGATGTCACCAGTTCAGTTGCGCACAGGCTGATGGAGCTCTGCCTCTGTACCGTTTACTCGGCTCGGAGTAGCGTTTCTCTGCTCAAAACAAACGGTGTTTTCCCCGCTCCCCTTCCTGCCTCTGGTTCTAGTGCCTGGAAGCAAGAGGCTGCCGGGAGATGGGTGATGGGCAGTGGGTGCGTTGCAGGGTGACATGCCAGGCTTAGCTCATGCCCTGTACTTTGAGGGTGTGGACGGTGGGGTGGGGTGGGGGTCCCCGGGGGGTGGGGTCCCCAGCTCCGTCTGGGTGGCCCGTGAAGCCAGACAGCGTGCTTCCCCTGCAGCCCCGCACTCCATAAACTATTTACATTTCCCGGGCAAGACACCAGACTCTGACAATCAGACCCGACTGCGCCGTTTCCCCTCCAGCTGACCTGAGAGGTTTTATGGAATTCGGAACAGGACCCCGCGCTGGGAGTGGGTTTGCCTTGGGTTTGAATCCCAGCTCTGTGATTTCACAGGCTGTCCTTTATCCCGAGGGATCTGAGCTTCCCCCTTCAGCAGTAAGGAAAGCACCCATCTTACACAGATCTGTTGCAAATAAATGATCAAAAACCAAAGAACAGCAACAACAACAAAACCCAGACAAACCGGGAAATGAGTGCACACATGGGAGGCGCAGCGACCTCATTCAGCGGAGGCCACTCTCCTCTCCTCCGCCTTGTTTACGAGGGTTTGATTTCTTCCTTCTCGTTTGGGGACCTGCAGTGGGAGACCCTGGCTTTGCAGAAGAAATGAAAGTTGGGTGGACCGCCAAGCCAGGGTTTTTCAGCCTCGGCCCTGTTGGTGTTTGGGGCCGGGGGGTTCTCCGTGGTGGCGCCCACCCTCTGCATTGTGGGATGTGCGCTAGCCACCCTGGCCTGACCCAGTAGGTGACAGTAGCATCTGCTCCCTACCCGTGTCAATCAGAAATGTCTGTGGACATTGCCAGAGATGCCCTGGGCATCCAGGCTTCAGTAGCACAGTGTCCCTGGCCTGGTGTGGGACAGAGATGCCTGGGATGGGAGTGGCCCCTGGAGGCGACCCGGGACCTGTGCTCCATAGGACCAAGTGAGGAGGGGAGGGGTGTCCAGCAGGTAGCTGGCCTGGGGGAGGCAGAAAGAAATAAGACCCTTGGGCTTGAGGTCTGTCTCAGCCAACGGGGGCTTTGTTTCAGCTTTCTATGCGGGCTGTCACTGTGTGTGTGACAGAGTCGGGGGCGGGGGGGCAGTGACCCCCTCTGCTGCCCTGCGGTGGCCTCCCTCCCGTTGTGACACCTCCCTGGCTTCCTGCTTCTACGCCGGCTGCCTCCAGTCCATTCTCCTCTCAGCGGCCGCATTTGATGGTTTCAGGAGGCATTTGAAAGAGCTGCACTGCTCTACGTGCAATCAAATTCAACCTACTGGCCAAGCCCCAGAGCCCGGGGCGATCCCCAAGCCCCTGCCAGCCTGGCCTCAGGCCACTCCGCCCTGGCTCTCCACGGCCAGCTCCCGGGCTGCCCTCCCCGCCACGGACCTGCCCAGCTGCTTCCTGCCTCAGGGTCTTTGCACTTGCTGTTCACGCCACTTTGCACACACCTGAACCCCTTCTGCCTTCAGTTCTCAGCCTGAATGTCTGCCCTTCAGAAAGACGATCCTATTTCACACTGCCCAGCTCCCTGCCGTTCTGGCACCACACCCTGATTTTCTCTTCTATGTACTTGCCGTGTTCTGGAATCGCTTGATTTACTGAAACTGATCTGTTTCCCCAGCAGGACAGACAGGCTCTGGGCCTTCAGGAAGCTTCCGGTCTTAGCGATTTCTGCATCCCTCCCACTTATCCCAGTGCCTAACACAAAATGGAGTAGCAACGCATGTTTGCTGGGTGAAGGATGGAATTTCAAAAATGGCTCCCTAATCTTTCGCAGCGGTATTGACAGCACCTCCCTGAAGTCCGGAAACTTGAAGAGATTTAACCAGTTTTATGGTCGCTCTTACAGACTCACCAAATATGTTTTTACTCTTGCGGCATCACCAGTGTTGTATGGAAGTTTCCCGGCCAGTTTCTAAGCTTCAGCTGCAACCTACACCACATCTGCAGCGAGGCCAGACCTTGAACCCACTGTGCCACAGTGGGAATTTCTGGAATGTTCGCTTTTTACCAGCCTCCCGAGGGATTCTGAAACCCAGCAAAGCTTGAGGATCCCTGCTTCAGAGGAAAGGAGTGAGTTTGGGGGTTGAGTTAGAGGCCTTGTCCAGCCCCAACCCTTACTGAGAGTGTGACCTTTAAAGAGTTACACTGAGGAGCTCCCTTTGTGGCTCAGTGACTTATGAACCTGACTAGTATCCATGAGGATGCAGGTTCAATCCCTGGCCTCGCTCAGTGGGTTAAGGATCTGGTGTAGCTAAGAGCTGTGGTGTAGGTCACAGATGCGGCTCAGATCTGGGGTTGCTATGGCTGTGCTGTAGGCGGCAGCTGCAGCTCTTATTTGACCCCTAGCCTGTGAACCTCCATATGCTGTAGGTGTGGCCTTAAAGAGGAAAAAAAAAAAAAAAAAAAGGTAAGACTGAGATGCTTCCATAGAAAAGGTTCAACAGTGTTTACCTCCCTGGATAATCATAAAGACAAAGCACCACTTCTGGAATGCCCACTGCCAGGCACTGTCGTGAGTACTTTTCATAGATAACTTCAGTGTCTGATTTTACAAACTTCCGAAAGAAGATGATAATTTCACTTTTGATCACAGGGTTCTGCTGTGTCGAATCTTACACCCATTTTATTTATTTACTTTAGTTTGGGGTTATAATTTTTGCTGTTTCTCTCTTTTTGCATTTTTTTAAAAACATTCACAAAAATTAAGTACACTTGATTTACAGTGTTGTGCCAGTTGCTGCTGTACCGTAGTGACCTTATGCCCATTTGACAGGTGAAGAAACTGAGGCTTTATCAAGTCCCTGGTTCAAGGGTGACACAGATCAGTCGCTGCTAGTTCTGGGGCTCACGTCAGGCCTGGGGGGCTGTGCCCTGAGGATTTGCACCACCCATCTTCCCTGTGGACTGCTGTGCTCAGTTTAAACAGGTTCGAGTCCCAAGTCCCTAGTAACGTCCCAGCTTCTGTTCAAGGATAACACGAGAAGAACCTAATCAGATTTCAGCACCAGGATCTCCACCATGAACGGGGCCAACTTGCCAACACCGCAGGCAGGAAATGAGTCTGCTGGCATCTTTAGCCATCTCTGGAAATAAGGAGAGACCCTGAGAATGATGAGTGAGCAAAGGGATCTTGCTGTGTCTTCTATTCTGGGGGTGGGAATTTGGTTCCATTATAATGAGTGTCTTGAGATCGCTGGTCTCCCAACCCAGTTTATGTTTCCCTACTACCAGGGTGAGGGCTTCTGTCACCATCCTAAATATCCTTTCCACGTCCCCTTTAGATGCAGGAAATCACTGCTGGGGAAGGTGAAGAGAGAGGTCAGCCCATCTGACAGAGCTCCGCTCAAGTACCTCTTTTCTTGCTGAGGCCAGTTCGCTGAAGGGCTTTGCAGGTCTCCCCAGGTGGGGCTGATCACCATTCACTAATTGGGATCCTTCCAGAAGCAGAGGCAGAAATGAATTGATGGAAGTGGGCAGCCCTTTCCTTCCATTATTGGCGTTGCTTGAAAACGCTGTTCAGGAAACTTGTGGGCATTATTTCATGAGTGCTTCTTTGACCCCAGACTTCCATGGCTCATTGTGAAAATACTCCATCGGTGAAATGGGGGGAATTGAGTAATGCGGGGCCACGGGGGCACGGAATCGTAAAAGAAACCCAGACATTTGCACACGGGCCCATGTTGTTTACCTCTGAACATCGGGGGTCCCGGAGACTCTTCTGTGCTATCACAGCGGTGCCAACCCGGGAACTGTAACTGGATGGGGCTGTGTGGTGGGTACAAAGGAAGGATCGCTGACCCATTTTACAGATGAGGAAATGAAGCCTTAAAACGGCTGACTGCTGTCCCCTGTTACACAATCGGGATTTGCATCCAGAGTCATCTGGTCTTGAAACCCAGGCTCCTTCCATTTTATCATAGATTCATTGAGTGGCAGCCCAGGATTTTCATCCCCTTTTAGAATTTCTTTTCTGTTTCCTTTTTTCCCACTATATCCACTGTTTGGAGAATCAGCTGTATTGCAAATGTATTTCCATGAAAGGCGGTTTTATGTTTTAGATCTCAGAATTCTCATTGCAGGAGAGACCAGATAGTTCTCTAGGGTTTATTGAGGGCAGCTCCATATGGCCTTTGTTTTTTCATTGTCACTTGGCTTAGCTTAGGGTTCCTTTTGTAGATGGTTGTGGTGCTTTGAAGTTTGGGAATTTCAGGTGCTTATTTTCACTTGCAAATCTTAGGGCCAGTAGTTGGGACAAGATAGTCTCCAAGCTAAGGATTAAAAGCAAGAAAATGCATTGATCTTTCTAGAACTCTAAGGAGTTTCTATTCTCCTTCTAAATTTCCCGTCATCCTTACTTGCGCAGGCTCCCAGGAGCTATAAATGGTAGCAGATAAAATTGTCAGGGTTTAAATGGCCCTAGCAATACCCAGGTTCCAGAGGTGTGCTATTTTGACCTCTGTCCACCAGGTGGCGACATCTCCAAGGAAACAGACCAAAGTCCAATTCTTAAGTAACTGTTACTATTTTAAGTGTTGACTGGGCAACTCTAGCAGCCTTGGCGCTGTTCTGAATACTTTAAAGATTTAGCCTCTGCCTTCAGGGAGCTTTCCGAGTCCTATCTTCAAAAGTTCCTTGATTTGGACCATTTTTGAAGACTCTTGATTCAGTCGGCCTTTATGTTCCTTAAGTCTGACTTATGAAAGGAAAAGAATAAGGTGCAGGACCGACAGAAAATAAACTTTACCGAATCCCACTGTGTACCAGGTACAGAGCCAGGAGCTTTATATATAGAATCCTCTGAGGGGGCATGTCATTTTACAGAAAGGGAGACTGACAAACATTTAGTATTTGGAATCCCAGTGCCACAGACCCAGTAAGCAGGAGAGGCTGAATCCAAACCCACATCTTACCTGCTGTGACAGTCTTTCCACCCCTCACTGTGTCTCCCTGCAGGAAACTGACCAAGGGGCGGTCCCAAAATAGACACAGCCGTGCAAGCCTTTAGATATTTCCATGGCTGTCACATCCCTAGAAGGTGGCTTTGGAGGAAGACCGATTTCTTGAGTCACACCTCGGCCCTTGAAGGGTGATGCCAAGGGACCCGGACTGTTTTTCCCACACACTTTCCTTTGAGAGAAGGCATCCTAAGCTACTCATTTATGCTTCAGCAGTGGACTGGCTCCAAGTTCAGCATATAGGCATTTAATTTTTCCTGGTTAATTATACCCATATATACTATTAGATCTGTAATATATATAATATCATCTATACTGAAATATACATATAATGCACTATATACATATGTGTGACACATATACATAAGTGTGCACATATATACACATATATACACGTGTGTATGTGCATATATGTGTGTATACATTTATACATGTGTGTACATACACAATCTTTATATGCATGTGTGCGTATGTGTATACATGTACATAAGCATACACACATGTGTGTATACACATATATACACATGCATGTATACATGTATAATGTAGATATAAACAGGGTTATAGTTACCATTCTCACTGGACTGTAAACTAACTGAAGGAAGGGTCTTGAATGTGTTAAATGTAATACACAGTCTACTTTGGGCCTTTCTATGTCAGTGGTAACCCTTTTAATTATGTCTTAGGCAAGTATATCTGCCCTTTGAATTTTCTTGTGGCAGGAACGCACCATGAGGGAGATCCTCTTAACACATTTTGAATGTACCTCCGTTATTGTTGACGATAATTACAACCCCCGCAACAAAACACAGGGGGAAAGATTCATGTCCTTGGTCTCGGCAATGATTTCATGGCTCTGATCCCAAAAGCACAGGCAACAAAAATAAAAACGGCCAGATGAGGTGACATCACATTAAACAGCTTCCGCACAGCAAAGGAAACAATCAGCAGAGTGAAAAGACCGCCTACGGCACAGGAGAAAAGATTTGCAAAGTGTGTACCTGATCAGGGTTTCATCTCCAGCATCCGCCTACCCTTTGTCACCTTCCCATCTGCAATACTGCTGCTGGTTTAGCAGGCTGATGGAGCTGAGATGACCCCAGAACAGACCTGAGGAGGAGGATGCAGGTGCAAGGCAAGGTTGCGGGGGAGGGGGGGTGGAGATCACGTGGTTGGGGGAGCAGGACCAGGCCGAGGAAGATGCCAATGCAGATGGCGGGTTCAGGCCAAGGCCCATGGCGGAGAGCTTCAGCCTGATCTCATCAAGTGAACTTTGAGAAGCAAGCCATGCCTTAGGATTTGGGCGAGGGATATCCCACAATTGTGCCTGTCAGTCATTGCTTAAGAGCCGCCCCCCAGAGAGGGCGGGGCATGAATTCCAAGGCCCTGTGGCTTTCCAGACCTATGAGGAAAGCCGGCTCCCTCTGTCAAAGTCAGCCCTCCTGAGAGCTCTTAGCCAGGCTGTTGTAAGTACAGAGAAGCTAGACTTGACTGGGATCTCAGTGAGGTATCAGCAGTGGCTACTGGACTCAGTAGGCTCTTGGCATTCAACTTCTCGTGTCAGTGGTTTCTTTTCACATTGTTGCAAAGGCCTGTGATTTGTTGAATTTTGCAGCTAGATTCTAGCTGCAAGCGTACCTGGGCAAGGCACTAGCTCACACCTGAAGTTAATGGATTCTGACCTGTTTCTTTTCCAACTGGCTGTCGATCTGCTAAAGATTCAAAATCTTGGGCGATACTCTTCAGTTTGTTGAAATTATCACACTTACTCCCTCTCTGGGTGTTGGGGGATGGTGATAAGGGGGTGCCTGTCTGGGGTGATGTGATTGGCCGTGAGCCCACGTCTGCCACGGACCGAGGGCTGTCACAGTGTGAGCCGCCCACAAGGAAGGCGGGTGGTTGGGGAGCAGCCTTTAGTGGTAGATGCCCATTAGAATCGGTAGATGTGAAGCACATGAAAATCTTTGGCCCACTGGGGGTCAAGGCAGGACCCCGTTTTGGGGTGGTGCTTGGCCCGGGCAGTTGGGTCTAAGATGCTCCAGATGGATGTTAATTTGTGGCCTTTAGGATGCAGAGCTTTAGATCTCCACTTCCTGGGGATCCCTGAGGTTTTCAGTTTGAGGTCCCGGTTCAGACTGGATAGGAGGTGGGGGGTGCAGAAACGGGATGCTGAAATCTGTACACTTTTGGAAAACCACAGGTAACACAGTGGGCACGGGGGAGTGCTGTAAATGATTTTTGAGGAGCTTTCAGTGTGAAACCTCTAAGGCGTTTGCCGCTGATCGTGTTGGGATCCCAAACATCCAAGAAGCGCAGACCTTAGCATTTTTATACACCAGGTAGAAGCGGTTGGGTTCAATGCCCTGGTCAGTAGTGCATTCTCAAGGTCACCTCCGTGGGAAGTACGCACAGCTCCTGGGGTACCCCAGAGGCCCTCGAGTCCTTGAGATCATCACTCCAGGGAGGGTAGTGACATCTTCCGAGTCTCATTGCCACATGTCCGTCAGCGGAAGGCTTGCACTGGGCTTCAGTTGCGTTGAGCTATGGATGACAGCCCGGTCCAGGCGTGGACAGTCTGCGAGGCGCCACGTGCAGGAGGATCCCGGACGTGTTTTCCTTGACCAGCCATTCAGCAGTTTCCAGTCAGCCGTCTTAAAAAGGGGCTGATGGCCCCCGAGTGCATAAGCTGATGCTGCTGTGATGGCAGAAGCATAAACTCCCTAGGGGGCTGGGAGAGTCCAGGGTGGTGTGTTAACTTGGGGTCACTAGCATCGTTTTTTCCCTAGAGATGACTGTCACAATTCTAACACAATTTGGGGACTTGGAAGAGTCTTAAAAGGAGGAAGTACGAACAGAGCTTATGGAAATTTATCAGGGAGGCCCTCATGGACCAGTCATGGTGGAAATTAATCCTTAGACCTGCAGGACAGTTGAGAGATGAGGCCATACAGAAAGGCTTTCTCAAGAGGTGATGATGGAGCTGACACGTGCGGAGTGATGGGAGTTAACTGGACGCAGAGGAGACAGGCGAGCATCGAGGGGGAGTGATGTTGCAAAGGCTGTGGGCTTGGAAAGGACTTGAGGTGTGTGATGAACAGAGAGGAGGGCAGAGTGGCTGGAGGGTGGAGGGCTGATGCTGCAGAGTTAGTAAGGGGCAGTCCTGTTGCCGATGGAAAGGCGTTTTCTTTTCCTCCTACGGCCATGGGAAGCCATTGAAGAATTTTAAGCAAGAAAATAACTCCCCTTCCCTCGTCTGGCTGCTATCATCTTGCTCTGCTGGCAGGAGCCCCAGTTCTGACTGCTTTTTGGGGGGTCTGCTTTGAGAGCTGGTGCCTTCTCAGGGGCAACAGCTGACCAGCTCTTGACTCTCACCCGCTCTCATGGAGGGAACTTGCCTTGTGGCTGTCACCTCCTTGAGCAGCTCCTTTCTTTGCCCATGATAATCGGAACCTCATCGTGGCCACACATCCCGAGATAGTGCTTTGGGGCCATTTGGAAGACCCTTTCCCCTCCTCTAGGATTGCCTGCTCCCCTAGACTCCAGAGATTTGCGTGTCCTGGGCTACCTTCGTAGTTCTTTTCTTTTCTTTCACTTACCCCCTTTTTTTTTTGCTTTTTAGGGCTGTGCCCATGGCATATGGAGGTTCCCAGGCTAGGAGATGAATCAGAGCTACAGCTGCCGGCCTACACCACAGCCACAGCAATGCAGAATCCAGGTCGCGTTGGTGACCTACACCACAGCTCATGGCAACGCTGGATCCCCGACCCACTGAGCAAGGCCAGGGATCGAGCCTTCACTCTCATGGATCCTAGTCGGGTTCATTTCCGCTGCACCACAACAGGAACTCCACCTTCTTAGTTCTTGAAGTCTTAGCCCAGCCTGGGCTTCCTTCTAGCAGGAAGGTGTAACCGCTGTCCAGTGGACTGTCTGTGACGACCGTTCTCCATCCTGTCAATAGAATAGTTCACACCAGGACTGTGTTAGACACTCTGCATAAATCATTTGGTTTGATTATCACCATGACCCTATCCAACTCTACTGTTACCCTCCTTTTCCAGGTGAGCTGTGAAACAGGCTGGAAAAGTTTGATTAAATCACTCTGGGGCAAAGGGCAACCACATGGCAGATCAGAACTCAAATCCAGGTCCAGATCCTTAGCTCTTAACCACTTTTCTGGTATTGTCTCATCTAGAGATGGATGCCAAGGCTCCAGCTTTCTCATATCCTGCACAGACATTTAGCATCCTCCAGGGGCCATTACTAGCTCCACAGCAATCACATCCTTTAGCCTCTTCGTTCCAAATCTCTCAGCTCTGAGTATCATGGGGAGAGCATACTATCAGAAGCTTCTAACCATCTGGGGCTGCAGCCATTCTTCCTTTACAAAGAAAGAGAAGTTCAAGGTCTAGAAACAAACAGGACCCTCTGGCTTGGAATTGCTTACTCACTTTCAGGGTGATAATCTGTCAAGGTCAAGAGTAAGAAGAAAAGGGAAAAATCAGAGGAATTAGCGAATTGGTGTTTTAGGTCCAGCTGGAGGTGAGCCATCATTTGTGAATTAAGTTCCCATCACTTAGATCATTTTACAGGCAAGCAGCTTGATGTTAGAAGTTGCCAGTGTTTATTTGCACAGATGCAGTGGAGAAGAACAGATTTTCACAGGTTCATGTTAGCTTGGCCGATGGGCTGATAAGGGAAGCTGTACCATTGGTGACAGCCAAGCCTTTGAGTCCTTTTGGGATCACCCTCAGCTACATTTATGATAATATGAGAGAAAATGGATCATTTTGGTTTCTCCCCCATTCCAGCTGTAGCATCTATTTTGAACCAAATGTGGCCCCCTTTTGTGCCCAGAGCTTCCCTGTATGTCCTTTACCTTGCCATCTGGATTGACTTCCAGGAACACTTGCTGATCTGAGTTGTTTACATCTCTCGAGATGCTGGGCTGAAGTCATGTTCTTTGATATCCCAACTGATGAAGCAGGCTCAGGAGGCTCCTTTTGCAAATGAGCAAAGAGGAAGTATTAGCAAACGTGTAACAGAGATGCTGAGAAGCAGTTAGCCCAGATGCTAATTTCATCACAGACGCCAGACCCATCATTCCCACGTCCTTTGAAAATATGGAAGGGAATCCATGCAATCACTATGGAATCCACACAGTCCTAGTACTTAAGCTTCCACGTCTGTATCTGTGGGGGGGTGGGCAAGGCAATGAGGGGTAGGTCTTGGGTGGTATCAAGGGCTCCCTCCCCCTGAGCTGGCCAAAGAGGAATTGCACTGCAGTGGGACCTGGATTCTCATCCTGACTCCTCCTCTTCCTGGCTGTGTGACCTCAGCCAGTCTCCTAACCTCTCTGAACCTCAGTTCGTGTGTGTAGGACTGGGAGAATAGATAGTTCTTTGGGTTGTTATTGACCACTGCCAACATGCCGCATCCTGGCTACCTTCTGTTCCTGGGCATGTTGAGAAGACGTGGTCCTGGCAGTCAAGGCACGTGACTCAAGAGAGGGACCGCTGGGTGTTATGACCCAGTAAGCAAGAATGTCAAGTGATAAGATGAGTTCCATCTATCTGAACAACTTCCCCAGGTGGGGATGGGAGGGGAGGGGGCTTATAAGTCTGCGGGATGGAGAAGAAAGCAGTAAAAAGTACTGTGTAAAAATTCTCAACATCTAAATAGAGTTGAAACTTGCATTCTTCCTGGTTTTAAAGACATTATTAGTCAGGATAGGCTACTATGTGGTGCAGTAACAAAAACCACACAGTCCAGTGGCTTGATATAATAAAGATTTGATTTTTTTCCCCCTGGCCTTCCATATCCAGTTGGTTGCCAAGGGTGGGGCCGGTCTCTGTCCATTGGAGTCACTCAGAGACTGGGCTCGGTGAAGATTCCATTATCAACACGGGCGTCTTTGAATCTCTGTGGCAGGAGGTAAAGCTGTACTCTTCAAACTTTTGTCTGCAGGACCATTTTCACCTCCACGCTCATGTCATCGCTGGGCTGAGCAAGTCACATGACCGTGCCTAACTTCAAAGGAGTCAGGGAGGGCCACCCACCAGGTGCCTGGCAAGTGGAGAGAGACTTGACCTCTAATGTCTTCTCTAGGGAGTTTCTTTAGAAATACTGCTCACATGCTTGAGAGTCAGAAAGTGAATATTTGTTGTTTTTTTCTGAAATCATATGCTGACCTAACTATGAATGGTACTCAAGATTCAGTAACAGCATCCGTAGTTATACGTATCTTCTAGAGAAATGATCTCACAGATTTGCTAGGATGAGCTTCGAGGCACTCTTTGCTTTAGTAAGGAATTGGAGTTGTTCATTTTCCTGATGGAAAAACCCAGGTTGATTAAAATATGGTGGCTGCGTACTATGGAATGCCACGGTAGGCAGAATATGGTCCTTCCATCCTTCGCCCTACTCTCCCTTAAAAAGTCCACGCCTTAACCCCTGGAAGCTGTGAATAGATCGCAGATGGAATTCAGTTTGCTAATCAGCTGATCTTAAAATAGATCATTTGGGATTATCTGGGTGGATTCGGTGCCGTCACAAAGGTCTTTGAGGGGTGGGAGGAAGAGGCGGAAGAATCAGTGTCAGGGATGTGAGATGAGAAGGACTGGATGTGCCCTTACCGGCTTTGAAGATGAAGGGAGGGGCCCCAGATTAAGGGATGCAGTGGCCTCTAGAAGCTGGAGAAGGCAGGGAAACAGATGCTACCTTTGAGCCATAGCGCCTAAAGGTCAAATTCATTCCTGGGAAGGAATGCCGCTCTGCTGATATCTTGAGATCCGTGTGGTTACGCTCATTCCAGCCTTCTGTCCTCCAGAACTGTAGGACAGTGAATTTGTATTAAGTCTGTGGCATTTTGTTGCAGCAGCCATAGGAATACACATACTACACAACATTTTTTTTTGTCTTTTTTTTTTTTTTTTAGGGCAGCACCCGCAGCATGTGGAAGTTCCCAGGCTAGGAGTCAAATCTCAGCAGCAGCCGCCGATCTACACCACAGCCATAGCAACACCAGATCTGAGCGGCGACTGCAACCTGCACCACCGCTCATAGCAATGCCAGATCCTTAACCCACTGAGCGAGGCCAGGGATTGAACCTGCATCCTTATGGAAACTAATCGAGTTTGTTACCCTGAGCCACAACGGGAAGGCCTACTGTGCAACATTCTAAGCAAACTTATTAAACATTTAAGTTACAGCAATCTGTACAGATCTTAGAAAAATTCTAATGGAGAAAAGTAAGAAAGAGTATGTGATTCTTTTTTTACTTGTTTTGTTTTGTTGCTTTTTAGTGCTGCACCCATGGTATACGGAGTTTCCTAGGCTAGGGATCAAATCGGAGCTGTAGCTGCTGGCCTACGCCATAACAACACAAAACCTGAGCCGCGTCTGCAACCTACATCAAGCTCACGGCAACGCTGGATCCTTAACCCAGTGAGCAAGGCCAGGGATCAAACCTGTGTCCTCATGGATGCCAGTCAGATTCGTTAATCGCCGAGCCACGACAGGAACCCCAATGTGATTTTGAACACCAGACTTTTAAGTGTGAATCAAACACACATGCACATACATAAAACACATCATTTAAAGGTCATGAGCCTGTTAAAGTATACATGTAAATATAGTAAGGCTTACGGAGGAGAGAATGGGAGTGCAGGTCAGGCGTAAAAGGAAGAAAAAAATTAAAGGACAGAGGCTCTTCCACGGACCAAGGGGGAGAGTGGGCTGAATTTGGGAGTGTGATTTAACATGCACACAGTTGAGTCACAGGAGTTTTCAGCACTATAAATCCCAATTATTAGCATTTCTTGGAGGAACAATTTGAATTAATGAGAAGTCTGGATTTTTGGAAAGCCAGAGCAAGATAGTAGCTTGCTTTATGGATGTGTGCCCTTCTGCTAAGCTTGGATCCATGGATTTGAGAAGAATGTTCGTTTCTTCCATCATTATAGCTCTGCTCCCTGGTGAAGTGCCCAGCACACAGTAGGTCAGTCATCTGGAAATTATGCAGCATGATTATATGAGGGACAGGACGATGGAAGGAGAGAGCTGGTGAGCTAGTGAATGTTGAGCTCAAACTGAGAAACACCTTTTTAGTTGTCAGACCCCTTTGACTGACTAACTTGACTGTTAATGGCAAGCCCCCACCTAGCACCTGCTGGGTGTCAGACATGGAGTTACGTGTTGTTAGGGATTTAAAAAAAAATGTTAAGGCCACAATCTCTTTTTTTGTCACTGAGTGGTCATTTAAGATGCGAAAAAAAAAAAAAGTGACATCCTCCACGCGGGAAACGGGCATGGATAAAAGCCTCCGTCGGGAACAAAGAGAGCAGTGATGAGGTTGGGATGACGAGGAACGTTCTAGAAGTGCCATGCAGCACTTCATCGTATCGCTTGTCGCAAGTGCCCACCTGGAGTGTTTGAATGGACGTGAACTCGGGGAAACCCTCTTGACGTGGGCCACCTGACTTTGAAGGCCGCAGGGCAGAAGTGGGGGAAGCGTCGAGGGCACTTGAGCGCGTGAAGGGGCCGAGTGGAGAGGAGGGAATGGACAGACGGGGGTTGGGGGGGACTTGGCTGCCTTCGAGGAAAGCTGGGAGCCCCTCCCTGCCTGCGGGGCCTGGCCTGGGGGGAAGGCGCTGACTTATAGGGAGGAGGCGGCCGGGCTCAGTCTGTCTGCCTCTCTGGCCTCTTCGCCAATTGGCCTCTGTCCCGCAGCTTTGATGAGCCCAGCCGCCTGGTTAGTTTTCCTCTTGGAAAGAATTGGGGGAAGTTGCCCGGCTTGTAGATAAGGCTGCGGATCTGTTACCTTGGCCACCGCTCTTGGCCGGTCCTTCCCAGGATTTCCCTGGGCCATGTGAGCGACGGCGGCGTGGGGGAGATGAGGGGTCAGGGGAGACGGGGGTCAGGCGTGGGCTGGGTGGGGACTCGGGAGTCACCAAGGCAACCGTGGTAACTGAAAGAAGCAAAAATCCCTATGGTGATCAGCCAAGATCTGTACTTTTGGTTAGTAACCAGTGCTTAGACACTCTTTCCGTCTGGTGGGGGAGTGTCATGTAAAGACAGCCCCAGTGCCCCTTCTCAGCTCACACTGAAGGAGCATCTAACATGGGCCGGGCTTGGCGCAGACGCAGCTAAGATTTTGAAATAGACAACCCCCAAACCCCACACTGCCCACTTTCCCGCACTTATTAATATCAGCATTCCCTTTAAATCTTCAAGTTCTCTCTGTCTACTTCTTTCTCCTGAGGAATCTCCATTTTCACTGCTCTAAACCAGTAATTCCTTGCTACTGGAGTGAGTTGGCCCCTCCAGGGGACTTTTGGCTTTGTCTGAATTTATCTCGGTTTTTACACCTGGGAGGTGCTACTGGCATCTAGCAGATCAAGGTCAAGGATGCCGCTAAACGTCCTACAGAGCACAGAACAGCCGTCCCCCCCCACACACACATACACACATACAAAGAACAATCCAGCCCCAAACTTCAGTAGCTGAGATAGAGAAGCTCTGCTCTAAATCTTGTTAATTTCAGCATTGGCCTTCTCAGTTCTTTCCATTTCTATCTCCATGCCCCCTAGATTCCTTTATAGAAAGCAGGTAACATTTTACTCCTGCTCGATGATGGCAGCTAGTATGCTGGCTCCAAGCACTGAATTTAAAGAGATGGTAAGCCACCCAAGGGGATATGTAGAAAATAGTAGAAATGATCATGCTAACGGTCAGGGTACTAGGTCTCTTTTATTGGGAGCATTAATAAGTACACGATCTATTCTAGGAAATCCTCAAGACAAATCTCTTGAAAAGGTACTATGATTGTACCCGTTTTACAGATGAGGAAAACAGAATTCAGAAAAAAAAAATACAGTCTTGGTCTCGGTCATGGCATCATGGAGCTGGATTTTAGAGCCAGATTTAGTTAAAGTCCCCAGCCTGATTTCTTGTATGTTTCTTAGTGGTTTTCTCTCCTTCTACCCACCCCTTTTTTGGGTTCTACCAGGAAATTGGCATTTCCCACCTGCTTTACTTTCCCTTGGAAAGACAACTCCTCCCATATTTCTATCGCAGACATTTAAAAAAAAATTGATGCAATATGGTTGACTTACCATGTTGTGTTAATTTCAGGTGTACACCAAAATGAGTCAATTACATATACACACATATCCATTCCTTATCATATTCTTTTCCTCTACAGGTTATTACACAGTATTGAGTAGATTTCTCTGTGCTAGATGGTAGGTCCTTGTTACTTGCCTGTTCTATGTACAGCAGTATATAAATGTTAATCCCAAATTTCCAGTCCCTCCCTCCCCCCATCTCTTTCCTTCGGTAACTACAGGTTTGTTTTCAAAGTCTGTGAGTCTGTTTTTGTTTGGTAAATAAGTTCATTTGTATCATTCTTTTGGATTCCACATGTAAGTGACCTCCTTGATGTTTGTCTTTGACTCACTTTACTTGGTTTGATAATCTCTTGTTGCATCTATGTTGCTGCAAATGGCATTATTTCCTTCTGTTTTATGGCCTAGTAATATTCCCTTGTATATATGAATCACATCATCTTTATCCACTCCTCTGTTGATGGACATTTAAGTTGTCTCCATGTCTTGACTATTGTAAATAGTGCTGCTATGAACAATGGTGGGGGGGCTGCGGGGCTTGTATCTTTTTTATTTTCTCTAAGTATATGCCCAGGAATGTGACTTGGTGGTTCTAGCTTTAGTTTTTTTAAGGAACCTCCACATTGTTCTCAGAGTGGGAGAAAATCTTTTGCAAACGAAGTGACCAAAAAAAGCTTAATCTTCAAAATATACAGACATCTTATACAGCTTTATATCCCAAAAAACAAGCAACCCAGTTAAAAAATGGTCAGAAGTCTAAATAGACATGTCTCCAAAGAAGGCAAACAGATGGCCCAAAAGCACAGGAAAAGATGCTCAACATCACTAATTATTAGAGAAAAGGGTATCAAAAGGACATTGAGGTGTCACCTCGCACTGGTCAGAATAGCCAGCATCAAAAAGCCTGCAAATAATAAAAGCTGGAGAGGCTGTGGGGAAAAGGGAACCCTGCTTCACTGTTGGTGGGCAGGTACGTCACTCCCAGTCCTAACTGCCCTTTCGATTTGATGGCATTTGTCCTCCCAGAGCCTTCCCAGTCTCTCAGGATTGCGGCTGGGCCCTCTTTTCTCTCTTCCGCTCCAGGTAGGGTAAATTCATGGTTTGAGAAGTCTTAAAGCCAGAGAGGACTTTTGAAGCCAAAGGCCAAGTGATTTTGCGGGGAGCACATGCCTGAATCCGGAGCTTTTAGCCTGGGGCCTCCGCAGGAATGTACTGGTCAGACTCTTAACAACAGACCCTGGGAAAATGCATGTTTTAAGAGCTGCAAAGGTGAGCCTGAGGTGGGAGTCGCTGATTTAGTGCTGGAGGGGAAACGGAGGGGGCCGTGGCGGGGAAGGGAGCTGGGGCAGCACCCAGGTTTCCTGATGGCTGCCCCCCAGCCCCGGTCTCCATACCCAACGTGAGGCCGTTATTCTCACATCTCTCCTCTAGCCATGGGTTGAAGAGAAGCTAAATCAACATTTCCTGGCTGAGTGAGACCAAAAAAGAAAAAAAAAAGCCCTTAAACAAAACATTTTTGTCATATTTGTCCTCTTTTGGCCCCAACCCCACCCTCAATTTTGCAAGTTTTAGCATTCTTTCAGGTAATGTTATTTAGTTCAGCCCTCCTTTGAAACATTATGCTTCCCGCTTTCTTCTGAATTTAACGCCATGCATTTCTCTCCTCACTCCTGAAAAATGTTTCTTTTCAGTCCTTTTGAAATGTATCAGATTCCTGGGAATGAAAGGAAAATAAGTAACCTTAATTGGCTGCCTTCTATGTGTCAGGAATTGTGCTTTGCTGCTTTTCAGGCATCATTTCTGACTCCGCAACACCGCAACACATGTTTGTTTGTGCTGATGGCAGCAGGACTCTGAGAGGCTAAGGTCACTTTCCTAAAGTCACACAGCCAGTAAAACGTAAGGGATGGGCTTTAGCTCTGATGACAAAGCTTCGTGCTTATCTCCCCATGGGTCCCAGTCTAACACCAGACTCCTGTGATTTAAACCATGCCCATGACCTTGAAGTCTCCCCTTTACTCCCTGCTTTGATTCTGTCCGTGTACCTTTTTTTAAAAACTTTTAAATAATTAAAGTATAATTGATTTGCAGTGTTGTACCAATTGCTGTTGTACAGCAAAGTGACCCAGTAATACACACACACACAAACACACACACACACACACACACACACACACACACATACACTATCTTGTATTATCTTCCGTCATGGTCTATTCCAAGAGACTGGATAGAGTTCCCTGTGCTGTACAGCAGGACCTCCTTGCTTAGCATCCTAAATGTAATACTTGGCATCTACTAACCCTAAACTCCCCGTCCATCCTACTCTATCTCTCCTCTGCCCCTTGGCCAACACTAGTCTGTTCTCCATGTCTGTGAATCTATTTCTGTTCTCTAGCAGGTTCCTGCTGCCATAGTTTAGATTCCATATCTAAGACTATGGTTTTACTGTGCGTTGCGCATGTTCTGAGTGTTGTTTGTTTTCTGAAAAGAAGAAGTGTGTCAGCCAGAGTTCAGGCAGTAAACAGAAACCAGTTTCGGTTTTTCAACCGGAGGTGACATAATACAGGGAATTGGTTATAGAGGTGATGCAAGAGCTAAGAAACTCAACAGGAGATGAGGTAACCCAGGGGCGAGCAGTCGTTCTACCACCGCTTTGGCTGGAGGGATCGCAAGAATAGGTGTTGTCATTGGAGTTCAGAAGCTAGAGTCTGTCCACCTGGAGCTGGAGCTGCAGTGGAAGTTCTGCTGGAAACAGAGGTGGCTGGGGGCAGCGGCGGGGTGAGGCGTCGGGGGGGCGTAGGCTGGGAAGCGTACCCAGGGTTCCCCCTTTATTGCTTGTGTTCTTTTTTTTTTTTTTTAAGGTTTAGTTATGTACAATATTCTATAAGTTACAGGTGTACTACATAGTAATTCATAGTTTTTTGATGTTTCAGATTTTTTAATTGAAGTATAGTTGATTTACAGTGTTGTATTAGTTTCAGATGTACAGCAAAGTGATTCAGTTATATATATACACATACCTATTTCATGTATACGTGTGTATATAACATACATTCTTTATATACATATATATATAAATGATAACATGCTCTTTTTAAGATTCTTTTTCCGTACAAGTCATTACAGAATATCAAGTAGAGTCACTGTGCTATACAGTAGGTCCTAGTTGATTATCTGTTGTATATATAGTAGTGTGTGTATGTTAATCCCAAACTCCTAACTTATCCCTCCCTGCTCCTTCCCTTTTGGTAACCACAGTTTGTCTTCTCTTTCTGTGGGTCTATTTCTGTTTCGTTTATAAATTCATTTGTATCATATTTTTTAGATTCTGTTTGTAAGCAATATCACACGTTGTTTGTCTTTGGGTTACCTCACTCAGTATGATCATCTCTAGGTCCATCCATGTTGCTACAAATGGCGTTATTTCCTTCTTTTTTGTGGCTGAGTAGTATTCCGTTGTTTATATGTACCACGTCTTCTTAATCCATTCATCTGTCAGTGGACATTTAGGTTGTTTCCCTGTCTTGGCTACTGTGAATAGTTCTGCAATGAACACAGGGGTGCATGTGGTGATTCACAGTTTGTAAAGATTGTGTTCCATTTATAGTTACTGTAAAATACTGGCCCTATTCCACGTGTTGTATGATATATCTTTGTAGCTTATTTTATACCTAATGGTTTCCGCCTGTGCCTCCAGTTGGTCAAGCCCATCCAGGAGTCAGAGGCAACGGAACATGGGAAGTGCAGTTTCCTCAAGTACAGAGGCCACCTGGGGACAATGGGGAATGGATATTAGCAAAAAGAGGCAAATAAGCAAGAGGCAGAAACAGCCAAGCTTTCCTGTCACCCCTCAGCTGAATAGTGGTAAACCCTAGCACCACTAGAGCTGGGCAGACTTCAACTGTAATCTTGATTTTGCCCTTTCTGTACAGTCACTTGAGGTCTCTAAGCTTCGTTGGTTTTCTTTTACTCATAAAGAAATAAAAATAGGAGTTCCCCCTGGGGCACAGTGGGTTAAGAATCTGACAGCAGTGGCTCAAGTGGCTGAGGAGGTGTGGGTTTGATCCCCGGCCTGGTGCAGTGGGTTGAAGGATCTGGCTGTGCACTAGTTGGGATGCAGGTCACCGCTATAGCCTGAAGTTAAGCCCTGGCCTGGGAACTTCCATATGCCATGAATGCGGCCATTTAAAAAAAAAAAAAAAGGGGAGAAGAAATAAACATACTTCCTATATCCTAGCAAGATGAGAAAGGTGTAAAGAGCTAATTTATAACAGAAAATGGGGTTCTCAACAAGTAGAAATTGTTTTCATTGCATATTTGAAAAAGTGGATATGGACTCATGATATGCGTACTTACACAGAATTGTCCTGTGGGTAACCCAGACAATGTAGGTAAGAAATGACTACAAATTGAAAAGAATCTGGTATGGTGTATACAGAATTACAGAATTATCATACATCAGAGATTCACTGCATTAAAAAAAAATCTCTAAACTTAGGATGTGGCGGCAGTGTTTTCGGGGGGCGGGGGGGACTGAGTGGCAAATGTGTCACAAGCAGGTGATAAGCGGTCCCTTCTCTTCCCCTATAGGCAAGCTCACCAGGCTTTTTCAGTTAGAGATTCAAGTCTTGTTGAAGGAATTTAGCTCTTTGCTCATGTTTCCTGCTCCGATACCACACACACACACACACACACACACACACACACTCTCTCTCTCTCTCTCTCTCTCTCTCTCTCACGCGCGCACACACACACACACACACACACACACACTCACACCCCTCCATGAATGCCTTTTAATTTCAACCCTGGTGACTGCTGGATCCTGGAACATTCTCTGTACCTGAGTTCTTTCACTGACACCTTACTTTGCCCACTATTCCTTTGGGGACTTAGGGGAAGTCTGAGTCCAAGCTCACAGAGGAGGGAGCTTCCTGAGGCTGTAATTCAAACCCTAAGGCTGTCTGCCCCCGAGAGACACAGACAGTCTGACCTTGGGGTGAGGTCACCCCAAGGGCGAGTTTCTTGAGGACGCGCGTTCTCGTCCAAGAACAATACTTTCTCTTGTGACCCCAGTTTATGGTAAAGATGGAAATAATTCATTAGCACTGGAGCAGACGGGCTCGGGACAGCCCAGCCAAGGGGGCCTTTGCAAATTCCACTGGGTTCCCACAGCAAGACTCCGCACGGCTGTTTTTACAGGCTCCTGGGTTGGAAACCATCTTTTGAACTGATGGACTCTTCCTTTCTCAGGAAAAGATGAGCTCTTGCTTCTGAAACGGGACAAATAGAGAAAATAAAGAGAAAGGGATCCCCAACATTGGAGTTCCCCGAAGTCCGTGAAAGTCAGAAGGTGGGCCAGATTCCAGGCAGAGAGCTCTTGGATTGAGGACCGAGACCACAGTGAGTGGCAGAGTCTGTATTTGCATGCACACGTGAAGCAACCGTTTGCTAGTGTGTTAAAGCAAGAAACATTTAGGGATCACAGACGATGTGCCAACCTATGTCAAGTGCTAGCAATAGAAGAGGGAACAAAAAAGACACAAATCCCACCTCAGTGGAGCTTAGTGGGGGGAGCCAAACAGTCCACAAGGTGAATACTTAAAGTATTTCATGCATTTGATGTTTTTTTCTGTTTCTTTTCTTTCTTTCTTTGTGGCCGCATCTGTGGCATACGGAAGTTCCTAGACCGAGGCTGAAATGTCCCTGAGACCATCTTCGTGTTCCTTTCCCCTTCCTTTCCTGCCTTAACCCCTCCTTACACGTTTCTGCCAAAGCCGACTCCTCTAAGAAATGAGGTGCACTCGAATCCCAGCCGTAGGCTCTGCTTACAGGGAACCCAGCCTCCTTCACCATCCGTATTAGTTATGTATTCTGTGGAACACGTTACCATGAAACTTGGACTGAAACAACAGTAAGACCTGCAGGGTCTCACAATTTTTGTGGGTTAGGAATCTGGGAGCAGCTTAGAACCTCTCGTCAGGTTGCATTCAAGACGCCGGCTGGGAAAGACAAATACCGTATGATAGCTCTTCTATATGGAATCTAAAATATGGCACAGCTGAACCTATCTACAGAACAGAAACAGACTCACAGACACGGGGAACAGACTTGTGTTGCCAAGGGGGAGGGGGAGAGTGGGGGTGGACTGAGAGTTTGGGGTTGGTAGATGCCGAGTGTTACATTGAGGATGGATAAGCGATGAGGTCCTACTGTACAGCACAGGGAACTCTATCCAGTGTCTTGGGACACGACCATGATGGAAGATACTATGAGAAAAAGAATGTCTGTCTGTCTATCTGTCTATCTCACTGTACTGTACAGTGGAAATTGACACAACATTGTAAATGGGAAAAAAAAAAAAGACACTGGCTAAGGCTGACATCATCTGAATGTGCGTCTGGGACTGGAGGATGTTTCCAAGATTATAGACCCATCCCTGGCGAGTTGGCGTTGGCTGTGGCCCAGAGGCTTCAGTCCCTTGCCCCGTGTGGCTCTGCCCGCCCCGTGTCCTCTTGGAGAGGGAGTTTCTCCCTCCAGAAAGAGTGATCTAAGAGAGGCCGAGGGTGAAGCTGCCATGTTTTTTTACCGCCGCACCTTGGATGGCATATACCGTCATTTCCGCGATCTCCTGTTGATGACACAGGTCAGTCCTGTTCACGATCAGAGGGAGCTACGCAAGGGCAGGAGTACCAGTCAGGAAGTGGGGCTCCTGGGAGCCAGCTCCCAGTCCGGGTACCTCGCCGCCCAAGGTGGACTCTGAATTGTGATGAGGAATCCCCATGATGTCTGCTGACCACTCCTTCTGGCTTCCTCTGTATTTGCCCGTAGCCAGCCTTTCCTTCCAAAATGGACATCTCAGGTCCTCGTCTGGGTGACCCTCGAATGGTTGGTCTCCACTGGTGAGCATAACTGATGTCTCTGTCATTACTAAAAGAAGTGACAGCAGGAATAAGACATTGTGTTTTGAGGGCTCTGCAAATACATCACTCCCTCAGCGTCATCTTCCTTGTGGTGTGTGTGCTCGTTGAGAATGACGGTGTGACCCATACTAAATGTGAAACCCTATTCTTCCCTCGGGCTGCTCTGTTGAGGAACGTTCAGTTTGGACAATATTAAGTGACTGGGGGACAAGTCGTGCAGGAGTGAGAAGTGGGAAACGTGGGCCAAGGGCTGTATTTCTGTTTTAGATACGTGTCCAGTGTCCAGCTACAGAGGGATGGTGTTAATTTATTGTGAAATAGATATAACTCATTTTCCTATTGCTTTATCATTTGCTCCTCTTTCAGGAATCTAGGGAGAAGGTTGTAAGAAAATCGTACTAGAAATCTGGTGTGGGGGTTGAGGTGGGTTCTGCAGCATAGCCGTCTGGCATGAATTACGGGTTTGGAGCATGCACGGAGCATGTGGATTAGGTTTATAGTCGTGGGCATCAATCTTTAATTCCCCTCTCCTCCACTTCCCTCATGAAGTTTTGTCTTACAGCTCCCCCCACCCCACTCTGATTTGGTAAGAAGAAACATTGAGAAGTAGAACCAGACATTTTGTGTTAGACACACCTATGCTTAAATCTCCTCTCGTTTTACCTCCTTGCTGTGTGATTTTGAACAAATGTATTGACCTCTCTTAACCTCCGTTTTCTCCTTGGTGACAAGTGAACCTCTAATTCCCAGAGTGGTTGTGAGGATTAAATGAGATTGTTGGGGGCTTCTGAACACAATGCCTGGTCACGGACATCTGTGAATAAGTGGAAACTCGGCGTTTAGTATCCATCCTCCAGACGGGCGTCCTCAGTCACTTCCCATGGACCTGTCATGATTTCTGTGCATCCTAGTAGAGCTGGGCTCCCCCAGGCCCTGGGGCTTCTTGCTTTCCTCTCATCTTGGGTCCTCTGGGCCTCAGGGTCAGTGGTATGCAGGCACTGGTTCCTACTGGCTCAAGAGCTGACTGTCCTGGACCTCTCCCAACTCTCAGTTCAGAGATGTTAGGCTGATAGCTTGAAATCAGCCATGCTGAGAGTATTTATACCACGGCAAATGGGAGTATTTCTACCATGGCCCTACAATCTAGACCTCCTCCCATTAAGAGCCAGTTATTAAAGATTTATCAGCACATCTCTTCCCAAGAAGAAAAACAATCTGAATTACTGATCAGCCTTGCTATCCAACCCTCCCCCCACCCAGCACCTTTGAAATACTTCTTTAATCATCTTTTCCCTTTCACTCTCTCCCTTGGACCCCTGCGAGATGGCTTACTAGTTTTTCCCCAGGTTGCTGCCCTCTTCCTCTCCATTTCCTTCCTTCCCCATGGATTCAGAGGAGAATTCCCAAAGCACTGATTTCATCACACCCAAAGACTCCCACTCATAACCCTTCCATGGCATCTGTGCTGTGGTGATGGAGTGTCCCTGATTTTTCAGAAGTGGGGTTTTCAGTATTCTGATCCACTCTCTCCACTTTCAGACCCAGCGTCCACCTTACATGGGACTCTCTTTGAAAAGAGCATGAGCTTTAACACAAGGAAGACCATAGCTTTCTCTGGAGCCTGCCCAGCTTCTTCCCTGTTCCATGAAAATGTCACGCTCGATAGGACCGAATGGTGGTTCCCAAATTGAGGACGTCTTTTCCTTCCCCACTTCCCTCTGCAAATTCAGTCCCCCTTTTAAGATCGCTCTAGCTTTACTTCACGCAGAGTCCTCCTTGACTTTCTCAGGCCTTTTTTATATCTCCTGTCTAAGAAAGGAATACACACTCTGAAGATGGTCAGATCATTGAGCCACAGTCCTTGTGGGTCAACCTTGTACGGCCATTGGGGTGTTACAGCCCCTGCCTTCCTGAGGGTCATGGGCTTGTGGTTGGAAGATGGCAGGAAAAAGAGTCCATCACGATATTGCATACGCAGTGCTGGGAGGGGCCTCTCATCCACACTTTTGGGTCTCAGGAAAGGCGTCCCTGAGGAAGTGACACATAAATTGCGAGAGCAGGTGGGTGTGGCGGTTATCTGGATGGAAAAGGAAAGAGGGGTGGCAGGGACTGGAAAGTTCCAGAGAGAGAAAAGAACATGTTGGGAGATCCAGGACTTACAGATGTCATGATGATACAGAGGAACTAAGGACTGTCCATTGTGGCCGGAATGTGAGGACTAAGTTGAGGCTGGGTCATCAGAGCCTCGGCTGCTCCTTAAGAAGCTGAAGTGGTATCCTCAGGACCACAGGTGTTCATCAGAAGGATTTGATTATATTTCCATACCTAATAGATTCCTGTTTTTCTCGGTTTGTTTTGGTTACCCACGGGTATCATCCTAAATGAAGCCCCGCATCTCTAAGTCTCCAACTCCCCCACTTTAAAATAAGGCACTAAGTTCACGGTTTTGCTGAGAAGACCATAGAAGGTGATACGTAGTAAAACGTATCATAAACCCTCAAGCAACTGCACAGGTAGGGTCACTCTTAATATTGGATGGAGGGTATGACCTCCCGGATCCTGATGCCCCGGGAAAGCTGAGTTCACAGCCTAACATTCCCACGGCTTGGGAAAGTTGTTTAACTTTTAGACATGGATGTCATCATTTGCATTTCACAGAGGAGGGGCCCACCCGATGCCTAAGGTTCTAAAGAAGACATGTTTGTAGGATGGGATTGGAGGACGCTGGATGGTGTTTAACCACGACACACAACCCCACATAGATGCTCCAACTCACTTTCCTCATGGAAGGACGAATAAAAATCTCCATCTTAAACAAAACAACACAGAATACCTGGCATAGGACTGGGCAAATAATAGCGAATTATGTCATAGCATTAAAACAGGTGGAGGACAAGTGATGGTCTCTTCTGCTGTGTGTGGCATTAGAATAACTAAGCCAAAGCTTCTGTCCCCAGTTTCCCTCACCTGTGACACACAAACACACACACGCTCATTCTATCAACCTTCGCGATCCGTTGGTCTTTGGGGCCCCTTAATAACATTTGGAGTCCCTAATGGTTCTGGTCCCTTAATGCACATAAGTTTCCAATTCCTTAATAACCAAGCACATAAGTTTTAGATTCCTTACTATACACAGCTGTTCTGAAAGCAAACAGAGGCTCGTCATAGCCTTCATCCCTGGTCCTTTGATAATCAACAACCCTGGATGGTTGGGCTGGTTTCAAGCAGCAATAAGATATACTGTGAGGTTTGAGATTCAAGTGGCGTTTAAGGAAAAAAGGGTCTGAAGTTTGCCAAATGTTATCTAATCCAACCAGGGACCCAGAGAACTGCTGGTAATTTTAGAGTTTCCCCCCTTTATTGGTAGGGGTTTTCCACTGAATTACACATACAATTTGGCACATATACTCTAAAATATATAGCTGTCGTTTTCTGGGATGAGATAAGCCTAGAGCACAAGAGGTTAATTAGAAACAACAGGCTCGAGTGGATCTTCTTCCCCCACCTAGTTCTAGGAAGAGTTCAGCATGTCCATCTTTGGCTGTGCTCATTAACATAACTTGGAAGCATGATCACCATCTCCTTACAGGTGCGAGAGTGTGAAGAAGACAGAGAAAAACTTCTTACATGCCTGACAGTGACACAGGTCACTGGAAATAATGATCAGCTAGACTCCATTGATGGGCTTTCAGTTTTGTTTCAGGTGTGCTGTTTTCTTTCTTAATTCAGCTAAAGGCATTAAAATTTTTTTTAATTTTTTTGAAAAAATTTTTATTTAAGTAGAGTTGATTGGCAATGCCGTGTTAATTTCTGCTGTATAACAAAGTGATTCAGTTACACACACATCCGTTCTTTTTCGGGTTCTTTTCCCATGTTAGTTATCAGAGAATATTGAGTAGAGTTCCCTGTGCTCTACACCAGGTCCCTGCTGACCACCCATTCCATATACAGTAGTGTGCGTGTGCCACGCCCAAGCGCCCAGTCCATCCCTCCCCACCACCCTTGGGCGACCATACGTTTGTTTCTGAAGCTTGTGAGTCTGCTTCTGTTTGATAAATAAGTTCATTTAGGAGTTCCCACTGTGGCGCAGCAGAAACAAATCTGACTGACTAGGAAACATGAGGTTGCGGGTTTGATCCCTGGCCTTGCTCAGTGGGTTAAGGATCTGGCATTGCCATGAGCTGTGGTATAGGTTGCAGATGGGGCTTGGATCCTGTGTTGCTGTGGCTGTGGTGTAGGCTGGCAGCTGTAGCTCCGATTTGACCCTTAGCCTGGGAACTTTCATATGCTGTGGGTGCAGCCCTAAAAAGCAAAAAAAAAAAAAAAAGAAAAAGTTAATTTGAATCTTTATTTTATTTTATTTTATTATTCCTTTGCTTTTTTAGGGCTACACCCATGGCATATGGAGTTTCCCAGGTCAGGGGTCAAATCGGAGTTGTTGCCTCTGGCCTACACTGCAGCCACAGCAACATGGGATCTGAGCCACATCTGCGACCTACACCACAGTTCATGGCAACGCTGGATCGGTAACCCACTGAGCGAGGCCAGGGATCGCACCTGTGTCCTCATGGATCCTAGTCAGATTCGTTTCAGCTGCATCACGATGAGAACTCTTCGAATCATTATTTTAGATTCCACATGTTAGTGATGTCATATGATGTTTGTCTTTCCCTGTCTGATTTATTTCACTTAGTATGATAATCTCTAGGTCCATGCACGTTGCTATAAAAGGCATTATTTCACTTTCTTGTGGCTGAGTAATGTTCCATTGTATGTACTTACCACATCTTCTTTATGCATTCCTCCATCTATGGACATTTAGGTTGCTTCCATGTCTTGGCTATTGTCAGTACTGCCTCAGTAAACACTGGGATGCATGAATCTTTTCAAATTATGGTTTTCACCAGATAGATGCCCAGAAGTTCTATTTCAGCAATCCCACTCAAGCATGCTCTTTTCTTGAGTGTGGTTTGCCAAGGGATTGGCTTATTGTTGGCAATCCGGCATTATTTAAAAGTTGGCTCATCTAAGAGTGCCACGTAGATGTTGATCAGTGACTCAGCCCTGCCTCTGGAAAGCCTTGAGTGCGTTAGACAGCGGCTGGCCAGGTCCCATCTGCAGTGTGTATGCATGATAGCCTGTGAAGCTGGTGAAAATGGAGTGCAGGTACCTACTCAGAATACGGACCAAGATCTCCTGTTGTCTCTCCTCCACCGTGGTCCCCAGATTCCTGAAGGCGAGGCGACAATGGAAGGAGCTGGACCTGCCTTATCTCCTGCCCCTGCTCCCCGACCCTTGGACATGGACTGAATGTGCGCTGTGTCTGAGCAGCACCGCCATGCTCGCTGTCTATTTGGGGAGACTCCCACCCAAGAGTTTCGTTAGAGCCACATGGAGTTACTGCGCGTTACTGCAAGCTACTGGAGTTACATGGAGTTTGCTTGTCATCCCGGGACTGTAGACTGGGAGGGGGATTCTTTTGTGCTGAAGGACATTGGAGCCACTAAATGGGAGAAGTGGGGGTGAGAGGGGCCTTGGAAAATAGGACACGGGAATACAGAGGTATTCACTGCAGAACGAAGAACTGTTTGGAGACCATGGACAAAAGTTCAACTTTCGGAGTAAACTGAAGATAAACTCTTAGGCTCTGTCAACTGGCAAATCCCTTTTTTTTTCCTTCAATGAAACTCCCCAAGGCTGGTCAGAAGCAGCTACAAAAACCACATTCACACATTACAGGGGGTCCAGTATGTCAGCTATTCCATTTTTCGTAATCTCTTTGAAGGGCTGGCGGGGAAAACGCTCATATTTATTAATTATATTATTTATTAGCAAGAAAAAAAGCCAAAATGATTTAAATTACCCACAACCAGGGTTGATTATGTAACTCTTAATGGATAAAAGCTATGTCGCTTTCCTCAGTGACATCTGTGAAGAGTTCATGATAACATAACAAAATTCTTAGGAAACAGTACATGGAAATTTTAGGAGAAAATGTGTATGTGAACACATAATCAAAATTATTTAAAAGGAACATAGTAAAGCATGAAGGACACAGACTTGCATGTCTCCAGGAGTTTTCCTTAATACTTAAAAATGGAAAGAAAAAGAATGGCTAGGATTTTAATTGGCTGTGATTGAGGTAGGAGGAAACTGGTGAAAGGCACCTTTGCAGGACAATCAAGAAGTTAGCTCAGACTTCCAGTAGATTCAGATCTTATTTAGAATTATTATTCTTTTGTTTGTAGCCTCACCAGTGGCATGCAGAGGTTCCCAGGCCAGGGATTGAACCGGTGCCACAGCAGTGACCACGCCAGATCCTTTACCCGCTGTACCATAATGGGAACTCTAAGAATTATTTTTGATGATTCAGCTTTCTTCTACCACAGCCCGTTTCAAGACTGTGATAGCAAAAGTGAAAGAAGCTTCGACTTTGTCCAGCAAGCCTTGCTAAAGAAACATCAGTTTTATTTTGGATTCTTATTCAGCCACGGGCTAGGACTGAGATACAGAGAGCCACACGGTAGAGAAAACACGGCTCATAGAATGTATTCGCCTTCTCTGAACTGCAGACCAAAAAGCAAGAGTATGTCTGGGGGGAAAAAAAAATCACACTTGATAGAAAACCAAAGCAAACAAAACCCACCAGAATGGTTTTTTTCTCCCCTTACTTCTTATCTCCCTAGCTGAGCTGGGAAAGTGGGAAGCCTGGTTCTCAGATCAGCCCTGCTCCTTGCTCACCGTGTGACCCTGAATGAGAATGACGCACCGGGCCTCGGTTTTTCCGCCTGTGAAATGTGTTGGTGTCAACTGAACAGCTGGAGACGGAGCTCAATCCAAGAGAACTGAGAAGCAAAATTTCCTAAGAATAAACAAGAGACCACAAACATGCATGGATGTTGGTGTTTATGCTCATCTAACATAACAATCTTGAGTCAGATTTGCAGGCAGTAGGATGCAGTATCATCAGAGTTTGGCCTGGGGTGGACACGTGTGAATAGTCCCGTCTAAGAAACACAGGCTATTGTTTGGATCTACAGGGGCCCTTCCAGCTTTAGCATCCTCGCATCTCTGGATTTCAGATTCCCGCTTCTGCCCCCTGAGCTCCGTCCATCAGAGTTGTGTATTCAGACCCAGAGTTTTCCTTAGTACCCACAGCAGCGTGCAAGAAAGGACTGATATTTCCTTTGCATTTTAGACGAAGCACCCGGCATTTCCTCGGCTATCAAGAATGGTGGCAGTGAGGAGGAGAAATCTAGTATGTATGAATATGTTTAGTGTCCGCAGTCTCTTTCCATCACCCCCAAACCTAGAGCCCAGATAAGACTTTTACTTCTGAGAAAGATGATAACGCTAATACTCAGGGTGATGATGACATGTGATCATTGTAATATTCCGTATTAGGGGTACAGACATTACTAATAATACTCATAATATGAACAGAATCAGTTAAGAGTATTTTCTTTTAAGAAGCAACTTCTCTGGGTAATAAGCAAAAAGGGAATTTTCTAGAAGCTTGTGGACTAACTCATTGGATTGAAGGAAGCATTGGACAGTCAGAACATAGCATCATGAGTTCCCTTCGTGGCCCAGTGGTTAACAAACCTGACTAGTATCCATGAGGACGCAGGTTCAATCCCTGACCTTGCTCAGTGGGTTAAGAATCCAGTGTTACTGTGAGCAGTGGTGTAGGTCGCAGATGCGCCTTGGATCCTACGTTGCTGTGGCTGTGGTGTATACCGTCAGCTGTAGCTCTGATTTGACCTCTAGCCTGGGAAACTCAATATGCCATGGATGTGACCTTAAAAAGCAAAAGAAAAAAAAAAAGAATTTAGCATCTACAGAAACCAGGGCTTTTTATGAGATGCGATGCAGGAAATAATCCACAGCTGTTTCTGAGTTATATTCTTTACATGAAATCATCCCATCCATTTTATTTAATTTAAATTATCAAGAGCAAGTAGGCGGTTCTGGCTGGGTTTTCAGACGCTTTACCCAGGAGAAGAACCAAAGTCTCTCCCCTTTTTTTTTTTTTTTTTTGACAACTTGTGTGGCCACCTACAAAAGGATCTACATTAACACTAGTGACATACGTCATTCCCAGTCCTCAGCACAACCTTTCAAAGAAGTATCCACATATCTATGCTACAGGTAAAACTCCCGAGGTTCAGAGAGGTTAGGTAACTTGCACAGGGTCACACAGCTGAGTGACTAAGATTCGAACCTGGGTCTTTCTGATTCCATCCCAGGCTTCTCTTCATGGTTCTTAGTTATCAGAAAATGATGCTGCCATGGTCCAAACTCTACTTGGTTAATTCACAATTTGTCTCCTCTCTGTGTGCTTCAAGACCAGGGGTTTTGTATTTTCAGTTCCTCACAGAGGCAGTTGATAAATAGCCCTAGACCCCAGCCCAGAGTCTTTCTCTGGGCCTCAGTCTTCCCATCTGTAACATGTGCTGACACACCCATCAGGGGTATCAGTTGCCTAACATGAAGCCACAGTCCCGCTTAACCCTCAGGTCCCATTTCTTGCCATCTTTCCTTAACCTTGGCAGCGGAGCGTGAGGGTCCTGATGGCAGACCTTACTGACCAGCCCTTGACTTCTGCATCTCCTGCACTCTTCAGACTTGAAACTCAACGCCACTGTCCCAGGAAGTGCCCAGCGCTTATTCCTGTTCTTTCCAGATACAACATTGCAGGTCCCCCATGGGGCATTTCTCTTCCCCTGTTTGTGTCCAGTCTCGGCTGGGGAACCGTGGAAGGGGCTTTGCCCTCTCTCCTTGGGGAGTAAGATAGTAATGCAGTCCCCTCTCTCACTAGCATTCTGAATTCTGGGCACTAAAAGGAGAGAAAAATTTCCCTGAAGATTTGTCCATGAGTTCCTCCAGCGTAAAACACCCACGGCTTTTCTGGCTAAATTAAATTTTAGAAGGAAAATATGGAAAGAACATATAATATCTCATATCCAGAGGACCCAGGTTATCTCATCTAATAGGACAGCAGAACACCCCAGACTCAGCGAAGGTCGGCTGCCAAGGTCAAGTTTTGCTGCTTCCAACCTAAGAAATAAAAGACAGGCCTAACTTAATCAGAATGTTCAGGGTGAGAAGCAAGAGGTATGCATTTTTATCAGAGCTTCCCCAGCTTTTTTTTTTTTTTTTAAACATACTTTTAATTTTGGTATGGTTTATAGATTTTTAGGAAAGTTGAAAAGATTGTAAGAGATTTCTTTTATACTCCACGCCGTTTCCCTCCCACTGTTAATATTTTACTTCTCCGTTGGTTCCTGCAGCTTAAAACACCCGCTGCGGTACATTTGTCAAAACGGAGAGAAGCTGACATTGACCTTAGCGTTCACTCAATTCTGGACTTGGATTTCACTGGTCTTTCCGTGAGTGTCCTGGTTCTGTTCCAGGATCGAATCCAAGGCACCGTATTGTGTTAAGTTCTCACAGCTCCCCAGCCTCCTTTGGTCTGTGACTGTTTCTCAGCCTTTCCTTGTATGTTCATGACCTGGGCAGTGGTGAGTTGCACGGATTGAATAACTTGTCAATTTCCCTATCCTTCTAGTGTTTTTTTGCTTTTTTTTTTGGAGTATAATTACTTGACAACGTTGTGTTAGTTTTAGGTAACACAAAGTTATGCAATGTGGTTCGGTTATGCATACATATATTTCTTTTTCAGATACTTTTCCCGTCTAGGTTATTACAGAACATTGCGTGGAGTTCCTTGCGCTATACCTGAGGTCCTTGTTATGTATCTATTTTATTATATAGTACTATGTATACATTAATCCCAATGTCCTAATTTATCCCTCCCTGCAGTGTTTCCCCTTTGGTTTCAAATTCGTTGAGTCTGTTGGTCTGTTTCTGTTTTGTGCACAGGTTCTTTTGTATCTTTTTAAAACTAGAGTCCACACATTAGTGCTCTCATACGATGCTGGTCTTTGACTGACTTCACTCAGTGTGATATGTCTAGGTCCATCCATGTTATTGCAAAGGCATTATTTCATTCTTTTTTTTTAACGGCTGATTAACTTCCCAGTGGTTTTGACACGAACCAAGCTCTAAGCATCTTGAGGGCAAGGCTCACATTTGCGCCATCGCTATCACGTAGTGCATGGTTTTTAGCGTGTGCCTGGTACAGGGTGAGAGCTCAGGGAACATGTATTGGGGAAAAAGCGGAGTTGCCTGCCTCGCCGCGGTGCCCCGTGTCGCCCAGCGTCAGGTCCCGGACCTGGCGCGTCCCCAGCCCCGCATCAGGACCCGGACTTTGCATATCCCTGCGCTCTGCCTGACCCCTGCACATTATGTAACAGGACCGGGAGTGGCTCCCACCATCGCATAGAGTGGAAAGCCTTTGACTCGGGTGGGGTTTCCAAACAGACATAGCCGACGTCATCACAAAGGAAAACTCTGATTGCGATCGTCCGAGCACATTCTGACATCTCTCTTTCAGTTCATTCATGAATGTGTCGCCTGCAGCCCAATCAGATAAACAGAAAGGAAGAGAGAGGGGGCAGGGGGCAGCTGGCGCGCTCGCCTCAGAGCCAGGAAGACGGGCTTTTGCTCTTGGCGTGTTTATAAATTTAAAAATATTTCAGATGCTTCTGCGATGCTGCTTATTCTGGTTCAGTGGTCAGGGGGAATGTGTGATGGGGAGGAGACGGTGCTTCATCTCGTCGAGCGGCTGCTGGGTTCCGGGTGCTCTTGGCTCCGCGGAAGGGGAAACGCTGTGGCCTTGGCATTTCATGCAGTTGAGCTGAACAGACTCACTGCACACACTGAAAATAACAACCACCGAAAGCATTTACCAGTTGAGCTTAGTGAACCTTCCTACTGTTTTAAGTGCATCCCACACATAAATGTCTAATGCTGATACCATTCTAAAAAGCTGGTAATTAATTCTACTCTGCTTTTTAAACAAACAGTAAATGCAGAAAGAATAAAGGCTTAAGAGGCCAAGGAGAATGCCTGAGATCAGAAAGTTCTAAGTGGCAAAACTGGGGTGGAAAACTCAGATCTTTATCACCATAAAGGTGATCAAGGCAATACTTTTGCCGTTACCCTTGGGAGACCCCAGAGGCTGCCTGTCACTTCTCCAGGTGTATATGCACCAGTGTGCTCGTCTGTACCCTATTCGCTGTCTTTACTCTAAAAAAACAAAATCACCAGCTCTGCTACTATTTTTGCAATCAAATGCACTTCACATCCAGCATTATAGAGGGCAGCGTTCCTCAAAATTTGGTCCGTGGGACAGTGGCATCAAAATCCCACGTGCTGGCGGGGGTCAGGGGGAGTTCCTGCTGTGGCACAGCGCGTTAAGAATCTGGCTGCAGGGGCCCAGGTTGCTGCTGAGGTGTGGGTTGGATCCCGAGCCCCACACAGTGGGTTGAAGGATCTTGCGTTGATGCAGCTGCGGTGTAGATTGCAGCTGCAACCAAGATTCAGTCCTTGGCCTGGGAACTCCATATGCCACAGGTGGGGCCATTAAAAAAAAAATCCCATGGGGAGATGAAATGTCCACTCCTTGATCCCAATCTGACTTGCTGAATCAGAACTCTGGGGGCGAGGCTGGAGCTTCAAAAGCAAGCCTTGCAACTGAGGCAAAACTGGCTAAAGCTTGAGAACCTCCACCACAGGGAACTATGCAGGGCAGGAAATGAGGGGGCTTGTGGAGTTTCAGTTCTGGGACTTTCTGGCGGCTTAACCTTGGGCTTAACCAGAGCCTCGTCTGTAAAACAGGTAATTTCTCACTTCCTGTGGCTGCTGTTAGGATGATAAGAGAACATGTGCATCCGAGGCTGCTGTTGCTGAGACAGAAGGCAGAAGTCGATGCCCACATATACCGTGATTCTGCGAGGGTGTAATTTTCTCATCTGAGAGCAGGAAGACTCTGCCGTGGAGTCTTCATACAACCACATGTAGTCCAGTGGGACTGAAATAAACCCAGAGGGATTTGTGCTAAAAGGCAAGGATTGATATGCAAACAGAAGAGCCCAGTGGAAAGTCATATTTCACAGCACAGTTTCTGGCCCAGGGTTTCTCAGCCTCAGCACTGCTGATATTTAGGGTTGAATGGTTCTTGTTATCAGGGGCCACCTCGAATCTGGTAGGATGTTTAGCAGCCTCCCTGACCTCACCTGCTAGATGCCAGCCAGCCGCATCTGCCACCCCCCCACCCCATATATCCACACATGTTGCCAAATGTCCCCTGGGGAGGTGGGGCAGAGTTGGCTCAGGGTAAGAACCATCCCCTTAAAGGGAGATGGAACTGGTTCAAATCCTGGCCCTGCCGCTTACCATCTGTGTGAACTCAGGGCAGTGTGTTTAATTTCCCGAAACCTTGGTTCTCTCTGCTATAAAACGAAGGAGGGTGGGGAGCTTATTTTTAAGTCCCTGCCCCACTGGGTGATTGTCAGGATTACATGAGAAAATGTGTTTCAAGAGTGTAGCCAAATTCTTGGCTCGGTGCTCTGTGTGTGTGTGTGTGTGTGTGTGTGTGTGTGTGTTCATACATCCTGGACTTTTGACAGACTTTAAAAATTCAAAATACATGCTCTTTTTCCTCCTCTTCGTAGGAAAGAGAACATTTTTGAATATTCTTTGTTTCAACAAAGTTGAAAATATATTATTTAAAAAAGTTTATTACGGTTGGTTTACAATGTTCTGTCAATTTCTTCTGTACAGCAAAGTGACCCAGTTTTATATATATGCACGCACACACACACACACACACTCTTTTTCCAAAAATCTGAGAATTCTTAACTTCAGGTCTGAAACTGTGAACAGGTTTCTGTCTGGAAGAGGGACACTGAAATATCCGAGGCAAATCAGAGGCGTTCTGTTCCCTTAGACTCAGATACCTGTCAACACCGGGCGTTCTGCAAAATCGTGCCATTTAGACCCAGCTCATGCCGAGGCTTTTCTTCATTCCGCCAGGGAAAATCCTTCATCTGCCGTCCGTGGGAACACACTTGGTGGGACCCAGAGGCGGAGGCGAGACCTGGGAGGCGTTTGGTTTAACTCTCCTTGGTCTGCCTGTTGGGACCTTGAATCTCTAGATGGCTGATCTTTCGAGAGGAGGAGAGAGCCTAGCATTTGGGACAAATTAACCGGTCGGACAAGAGCAAAACAGGACCCCTCTTAAAATGAAGTGCTCTTTCAGTGCCTCTCCTGTTTCCAGCCCAGACGAGACGTCCGTCTGGTCCAAAGGGGCACCGGAGCTCCACGCGTGAGCAGGTCATCAGCCACCCTTCTCCTGCGGGCCTGGCTCTGGGCGGCTGATAAGGATCTCAGTTGAGCCTGAACTCGGCCTGAACCCAGGGCTTTCCGCCTTTCCTGCTATTCCTGCCGTGGCTTTGGTGTGTCACCCTACCCCGCCCCTCCAGTCATCTGAATACTTTCTCTTCTGTTGTTTCTCCCTCCATCGTCGTCATCATCCACACTTGATACTTTCCTGGCCTGGGCCCGGTTTTTGTGACGGCTCATCAGTCACCCCAGTCCTTCCTTTCAGAATCCCTCCTCCCACTTGGGGGGGATGGCCCATCTCGCCCGTGGTTGGAATGAGCGTCCCCGGGAATCAACTTGATGGATATCTGCACTCCTCCACCTCTGGTAGTTTCCCATTGTGGCAGCATCCTCTGTGGGTCACCCACCCTCTGATTAAATACTTCCTGAGACGTGAAGCTCATTACCTTACAAAATGATGAGCTTCTTGTGGGGCGGTGTCAGCCGCTGTTCTCCACTGTGGCGGCATGATTATGTCTTTCCTCGCACTTATCAGCATTTGCACCTATTTCCTTTTTTTTTTTTTTAGGGCCCCACCTGTTTCATATGGAAGTTCCGGGGCTAGGCGTTGAATTGGAGTCGCAGCTGCCAGGCTATACCACAGTGACAGCAACACTGGATCCTTAACCATGGAGTGAGGCAGGGATCAAACCTGCATCCTCATGGATACTAGCTGGGTTCTTATCCTGCTAAGCCACAACAGGAACTCCTGAACATGTTTACCCTATTTATCTAGTCATTTGTTGACTGTCTGGGGCTCCTCCCTGCACTATTACTTTGTAGGAACAGGGAATTTCTTGATCTGGTGTACCCGTGGGCCCTCTGATGTTCTCCTTGAAAACTTGCTGGTTTAAAAGCTGAGTAAGTTGGAGTTCCCATTGTGGCTCAGCAGTTTTAAAACCCAGCATGGTGTTCATGAGGTTGTGGGTTTGATCCCTGGCCTTGCTCATTGAGTTAAGGACCTGGCGTTGTTGCATGCTGAGGTGTAGGTCACAGACATGGCTTGGATCCTGAGTTGCTGTGGCTGTGGCGTAGGCTGCAGCTGCAGCTCTGATTTGACCCCTAGCCTGGGAACTTCCATATGCCCCAGGTTTGGCCCTAAAAAGAAAAAAATAAAAAAGATGAATAAGTTAATTAAATAGTTCACTGCTTTAGACAGATCTCCTGGTGTACAGAGTTTATGTCTATATTCAGATTTTACCTCCAGCTCTTAGCCTGGTGATAAAGATGGAGTTGATATGATGATATGGTGGTGGGAGAATATAGGCTGGGTAGTCAGATAAACCTAATGTTAAAATCCCTCCTTATACCGCTTGTAAGTGTCTTAGGCAATGAACATTTCTGAGCTATGATTGATTTAACCTGTGAAATTGATTTGACTGTGGAATATTACCCAACTCAGAACCTCTGAAGATCGAGACTTTTATAAAGTACTTAGCAGCACCTGGCACACAGTGGGGGTTCGGTCCATGATGGGAATCACACAGAGAAAGCCCCATGGTGCTTCTCAGCATGGTCAGGAGAGATCAGGGCCCAAGGGCTGGGTGTGTGGCCCATCCATCTCCCCTAAGCCAGACTCTGTGTCTCCCAGAGACTGGCAGATTGAAATGATCCATTCATTTATTCTGGAAAGCCATTTTAGTCTACCAGGCAGCTCCAGGCGTGTACCCGCTGATGTGGCAGCATCCGAACAGTGGGAAGCCTGGGCTTTGGGCTCCAGCCGTCCCACTCACTTCACAGTATAATTGATTTCCAATGAGTATTTATTCTCCTTTCCCTGCAACTTGTGGCTGCCTGGGTTTTTAAACTATTCGCCCAAATGTGCCTGGATCCTGGACACTATACAAACAGCACACACACACACATACACACACACACACACACACTTCAGGCATTTGTCTATCACTGCCCTAAATTAAGAACAAATCAGTCAGTTTAAATCTCCCAGTTTAATAAACACCAGATCCCCCGAATGTCAGAGAGTCTAGTATTTTGCAAAGTCTGTAAGTTGCGGCTCATATTTGAAACTAAGGGAAAAAGCAGTAAATGACATGAAGCAAAGAGAATAGGGGATGTGGTGGGAACATTTATGTTACTCAGGAGGCCGAGAATGTGTGGACAGGTCCTCTGGGCCACACACAGGCTTTCTGGCCTCTGTGGACTCTGCCAGGGGTCGTCAGATCCTACGAAGACAGTGTGGACTTCTTCTGCACTATGAGGAGCGGTTAGTTGTCGAGGATCGTCTTTACTGAAACGTTTCCAGAGTGGAAGGCCTTCCAGTTTATAACAGGATATCAGCTTTCCAGGACCCAAGGAAACCTCGTAGATGTCTTCATTTTACAAAACTCCACAGCACTTTTGACCCATGGCGTGGACTGGACCAAAACTATGCCGCTTTTTTATCATAGTTGGTGTTGTTTAAACCTACAGTACTGGGTTTAGGGTAAAGAACATGGGAGCAGGAGTCAATCCTCAGCTTAGAGCTTCCCTGAAATTGTGGGGGTCCTAACGTAAGCCAGTTCCTGCCTCTGGACTTTTGTTTGCTCGTTGATGATCTGAGGAGGGGCTCGGATCAGTCAGCTTTAAAATTGTGGACTGCACAGCACTGTGAAGTTTCTAGGTATCAGGTTCTCCACCAGGGCTGCCCCACTGTGGCGGGATGTATGATGGCCCCCAAAGATGTCCACCACCAATCCTGGTCCCTGGGGATATGTTTCCTTCCATGGCAAAATGGATGTTGCCAATGTGATGAAGGCAAGGATCCTGAGATGGGAGTGATCCTGGATTTAGAGATCACAAAACTTCTAAGAGGGAGGCTTGAGAGAAGGAGAGGTGGTGAAAGATGAAGAGTGAGAAAGAGAGAGTTGAAGATGAAGCGTCTTTGAAGGTGGAGGGAGGTGTCATGTGATAAGGAATTTAGGTGACTTCCAAATAAGGAGTCAGGTGGCTGCCAGACGAAAGCAAAGAATCAGCTTCTATTCTAGAACCTTCTGAGAGGAACGCACCCCACTGACACCTTCATTCAAGGACCTCTGATCTCTGGACAGTACATTTGTGTTGTTGTCAGCCACTCAGTTTGCAGTCATTTGATCAGCAGGAGCAGGAAATGAATACACTCACCTTTATTTCCTTTATTTGATGTACACATGGTAGTTGCATCTAATATTTCATTTGAGGGAGGATTTCGGTGGTTAAAAATGTTTGAGAGCCAGCAGGACCGTGGGTCCCTGAGATTCTCTTCTGTTTGAAACAACTATGAATTAGTCCTTAGTATCAAAGGACAACTCTGGGGACGACGAATGTGCATCTCTGAAGTCCACGTGGGAACAAACACACCATCCTTCAATGGTCAATCCCATTCTGTGACATCTCTCTCCATCGTCAAGCCAGCTGTGCCTCGGGAACAGCTCTTGTCCATCTGCCATCCCCTTGGAACCTGGGGAGAGACTTTTGCTCTTCTAGGATGCTGTTCCAGACAAGAGAGTGTTGGGAGCTCTTTTCTGGTCCTATCAGAGTCATTTCCTGAACCAGCTTCAGGAAGCAACTCCTCTCTCAAAGTACCTTCTCTGGTAACCTCTAGCAAGTTCCCCAGGAGACCGCAAGCTCCAGGAGGCAGGGTCACTTCTGTTTTATTCACCACGATATTCCCGCTGTTGAAACTGGTGTAGATGCTCAGTGACTGTTTTCGAAATAAATAGTTAAGTACATGAATCAAAGGTTTGGGATACAAAATCTGTAAAATTGACTTGTGATGATTTATGTACACCTATAATTGAAATAAAATCCATTAAGAAAAAAAAAAAAAAGACCAATGGCCCTGGTGGGAATGCGAAATTGTCTAGCCACTTAGGAAGACAGTTTGGCAATTTCTCACAACACTCAATTTAGCTTTAGCATAAAATGCAGCAATTGTACTTATTGTACAATTCCCAAAGGAACTGAAAACTTAGTTAGGTTCACACAAAAATCCAAATACGGATGTTCCTAGCAGCTTTATTCATAATAGCCCAAACTGGGAGGCAACCGAGAGGTCCTTCAGAAGGTGAAAGGATGAATAAATTTCTGGTACATCCACAATTTAGACAATGGAATATTATTTGGTGCTAAAAAGAAATGAACTCTCAAGCTGTGAAAAGACATGGCGGAACCTTAAATGCATGTGACTAAGTGAAAGAAGCTGATCTGAAAAGGCTGCATACTGTATGACTCCAACTATATGGCATTCTGAGAAAGGCAATATTACGGAGACAGTAAGAAGATTGGTGGTTGCCAGGGGCGACAGGGGAGGAAGGATGGATAGGCAGAACAGAAAAGATTTTTATGGTAGTGAAACTACTCTGCATGATATTGTGATGGTGGATACACACCATTGTGCATTCGTCCAAACCCAAAGCATGTCCAGCATCGAGGGTCAATGATGATGTGTCAGTGTAGGTTCATCGGGAGCCACTCTGTACCACTCTTGTGTGGGATGCTGGTAGGAGGGAGGCTGCACGTGCAGGATGGAGAGTACTTGTGAACTCCCTATACTTTGTGTTCAGTTTTTTGTTTGTTTGTTTTTGACTTTTGGAGGGAACCTGTGGCAAATGGAAGTTCTCCGGCTAGGGGTCAAATCGGAGCTGTGACTGCTGGCCTACACCACAGCCAGAACAACTCTGGATCTGAGCTGTGTCTGCAATCTGCACCACAGCTCATGGCCACGCAGGATCCTTAACCCACTGAGTGAGGCCAGGGATTGAACCCTTGTCCTCTTGGATACTAGTCAGATTCGTTACTGCTGAGCCACCACGGGAACTCCTTTTTTTGTTTTTTAATTTTTTATTGAAGCATAGTTGATTTACAATGTTCCTTCAATTTCTGCTGTACAGCAAAGTGACCCAGTCACACATATATATGCATTCCTTTTTTTTTTTTTTAACAAGATCTTCCATCACATTTTAAACCCAAGACTTTGGACATAGTTCCCCGTGCTGTACAATAGTATCATATTGCTTATCCATTCTAAATGTAATAGTTTGAGCTTCTATTCTGTTTTGCTGTGAACCTAAGCCCTCTTTCAAAAAAGTCTGTTTTTAAAAAAGCCAAAAAAAAAAAAATAGTAAGACCTCTAAAGACCAAGGGTCTACTTGAAATTTCCTAACCAGACTGTGCTTCTGGTGCCACAATGCCTTACAGAAACTTTTACCCAGAGAGGGGGTTCCCTTCTCCCTCCTCCCCACTGGCCAGCCTGAGTTCCGTGCCCTCATTGGTCCCCAACCACCACAAGCAGCACTCCCTGCGCTAATCTCTGCATTGTCAAAACTTACTCATGTGACATAGGGAGCTGTAAGTTCTTGAAAGGCTAAAAAATGTCCCTGACTTCTGCATTCCACAGATCCAGAACGGTTCCTCATACATGGCAGGGCCCAGTAAATGATTATTGATCGTGTGAGGTTAAAAGACTTGAACATGAAGGTTTCTAAAAACATTTTATTGAAGTATAGTTGATTTACAATGTCGTGTTAATTTCTACTGTACAGCAAAGTGATTTGGTTACTGTTGTTTTATCCATCCAATATATAATCATTTGCCTCTGCCAATCTCCAACTTCCAATTCTTTTCCCACCCCCATGGCAGCCATAAGTCTGTTGTCTGTGTCTGCGAGTTCTGTTTCATAGATGTGTTCATTGGGATCCTATTTTAGATTCCACATATAAGTGATTTCATATGTTATTTGTCCTTCTCATTCTGACTGACTTTGCTTCGTATGGTAATCTGTGGATCCAACCATGTTGCTGCAGATGGCGTTATTTCATTCTTTTTATGGCTAAATAATATTCCATTGTACGTATATACCACATCTTCTCTATCCATTCATCTGTCAGTGGATATTGAGTTTGCTTTCATGTCTTGGCTTGGATATATGCCCAGGAGTGGGATTGCTGGATCATATGGAAGCTCTGTCTTTATTTTTTTGGGGAAACTCCGTGCTGTTTTCCATAGTGCTTGTACCAATTCACATTCCTACCAACAGTGCAGGAGGGTTCCCTTTTCTCCACACTCTCTCCAGCACTTGTTTTTTGTGGACCTGTGAACGATGGCCACTCTGACCAGTGTGAGGTGGTACCTCGTTGTTTTCATTTGCATTTCTCTAATAATTGGTGACGATGAACATCTTTTCATGTGCCCATTGGCCATCTGTATGAATGTGACGATTTTTACCCTCTATGTAGCAGTTTAAACTCAGTTGTCTTTCTATTTTAGGGATTTGTAAATAGATTATTTAAAAGAAACTTGGAATGAAGTAACAATAACTAAGAATCAATAGAATCAGTCATGTTAAATTAATTCTGTCTTCCTTGTCTCAGAATAGGGCTGTTGGAGTAAGCTCAGGCTATAGTACCTCTGGTGTTCAGCAAGGCGCATGATAATCATTGAGATAAATCAGAAAAACGTGGTTCGATTATAATATATTGAGTGACAGAGTTGGTATCCAAGATGAGGTTGATGAGCCACAAGTAACTCTAGGTGTCTGATAAACTGAGAGGAAAATAAAAGCACTCAGTGGAACCCTTGTAGAAGAGAACATCAGCTGGGATGTTGGATCAGCTAAGTTTTTTAATCTTGTCTCCATTCCTAAGAGTCTGTGGTTCTACAAAAAATACATATTCAATCCAGGTAACAGAATTCTCAGAAAAAAAACAAGTACTTGACTCTCATAAAACAGCAGTTCTTTAGTCTTTTAGGACTTTATTAGCTTAATTCAGGCCAGTTTTTTTTTATAGCTTTCATGAATCTAATTCAAAACACATTGTGAAGCCAAACATTTGCTGGGCTTGAGAATGTAACTAATAAAAAGGCAAATACACCCAAGGTTGCCAAACACTGCAAAAGAGGAGTATATGACACCAGCTCTAATGTGAGAAATTGTAGAGCCTTATTTTTGTTCTCTTTTTGATAGGAAACATAAGGGTTGTCTCATACTCTTGGAGAAGAGCCCTTGCGATACTTAGCAAGGACTTGAAAAATATCGTTATTATCAAATGAGAAGATCCTTCACATCGTGGCAAGGAGCTGGGGATAATACAGGCACTGCTCTTTTCTCTGGGGAGAAAGTCTTTGCCTCTCAAATTTGTGTCTTTTGGCAGCCAGAGAAACCTCAAATCTAGTTGAAAAACCAAAACTTCAGGACGCAGTCCCTAAGATGATGTCGAGGTCTTGCAGGTGTCACAAGGGCTGTGCAAGTCTTGGGATAAAGAGCCTCCTCTTCCCTTTCCTTGTCTGGGGTCCCCTTCATTCTCATATGCTGCCCCAGCCAATTCACAGATGGACCACCAAACCAGTGCCTCAGGAGACCTTGGCAGACGCCTAGCAGACTGAGAACCCACCCGCCCATTCCTTTTGCAGGCGAAGAATGGTTTTGCCAAGCGAGCAACAGTCCTCCTAGCTTATCCTTCTAACTGAGACCCATCAAACATATTCAGAATATATTTTATTTTAATCATGCAGAATCCCATGCCCTTTTCAGAACAGGTGCATCACTAAGTGTGTGTGTGTAGGAGCACATTTCCTTGTTGCATTTCATGGTGTTTCCTGGAGAACAACTTTTCCCCACTCCCAGCAGGAAGACAAAACTCCTTAATAGGGCTTCTGAGTCGTGGTCTCTTCAGAGGGGCTTTTAACCTCTCATACCCACTCTGCTCCTTCCTCAGACAGGGTTTTCTTCATGTGCTGCTCTTTTCACCTGGAATATTCTTTCCATCCTCCCCGGTCAACTCCAGCACCTTCTTCAGATATCAACTGGCCCGTCAATTCCACAGGAGAACCTCTCCCCAGTGCTCCTATTTGCATCCACACGCTACACTCTAGAAACACCATGCAGCTATCCTTTGACTTCATAATATTCGAATTTTCCATTCTCCTGGGTGATGACTGATCACTGGTCATCGACATGAGTGCTTCTGTCTTTTTGCATGTTTTATCTGTAACATATTACATAGTGTTTAGGCCACCTTGAAAGTTCAAGCAGTCTTTGAATGAATGAATGAACGAACAAATGATGAAATGTGCTTTCATTGCTGCCATCACCTGGTCATTGTACACCTCTCAGGGCTTCAGCTTTATTCTATGGCATCAGAATAAGAATACCTATACTTCCTACCTTAGAGGCTTTTTACTAGAATCATATGCAATACTGTACAGCATTGGGCATATTGTAGGAACTCAACTATTGGCTGAAAGAAATGGCTCCATTTGAAGCATTTGGCAATATCTCACATTTGTGGTGGACCTTATATTTTACATTTTCTCTTTACCCAGGAAACACCTCCTCTCGGATCTTGCTTTTCCTTTTCCTACCATGATTTTGCTGCTTGATATTTTTCTCCCAAGCCCTCCTTGTCTGGTAGATATGGCTTTACAGTATTGCTCAGTAGTGATAATAATACCTTATGCTCGTATATTTCACGTGTGTGTAGCACTTTTCATACATTCCCATCAGCATTAGTGGGATAAAGGGAGTTCCTTTTGTGGCTCAGCAGTTAACAAACCCAACTAGTATCCATGAAGATGAGGGTTTGATCCCTGGCCTCGCTCAGTGGGTTAAGGATGCAGTGTTGCTGTGAGCTCTGGTATAGGCCAGCAGCTACAGCTCCAATTCAACCCCTAGCCTGGAACCTCCACTTGCTGCGGGTGTGGCCCTAAAAAGCAAAAAAAAAAAAAAAAAAAAAAAAAAGTGGATTAAAAATAAATGGTATGTTCTTATATGGTGGCCCTCAGTGTCCACAAGTTCTACATCTGAGGATTCAACCAGCTTCAGAATGAAAATATTTTTTAAAAATTTCAGAAAGTTCTAGAAAGCAAAACTTGAATTTCCTACATGCCAGCAACTATTGACAGAGCATTTATGTTGTGTTAGGTATGATAAGTAGTCTAGAGATGCTTTAAAGTATATGGGAGGATGCGGGTTATATGCAAATACCGTGCCATTTTCTATAAGGGACATGAGCATCCAGGGCTTTGGGTGTCAGCGTTGGGAGGTGGGATCCTGGCACCAATCCCTCCGTGGATACTGAGGGACAAGTATCATGGACTATCACACAATAATGAGAGCAAATGATTAAAGCTGCTCAGGACCACATGGTTGAATTTAACAAACATGATGTTGAATGAGGGAGGAGGAGGGGAAAGGGTACCCACTGCACGATCCCCTTCGGATAAAGTATGAAGTGGCACAGGTAGCTTTTGGTGTTGGGGTTAGGGTAGTGGTTACCCTTGATGGGAGAGTTATTGGAAGGGCCCAGGGATGCTCCTGGCTCAGGCTCTGTTTCTTGAGTTGGGTGCTGGTCACACAGCTGTCCTCAGTGGGGAAATCACCGAGCAGTAGACTTCTGAAAGTCCCTTCCTCTAGATGTGTATTTAATGAGGAGGATGTGAAGTTAATGAGGAGTCCTTGTCGTGTCTCAGTGGTCAGCGAACCCGACTAGTATCCATGACGATGCGAATTTGACCCCTGGCTTTGCTCAGTGGGTTAAGGATCCGGCATTGCCGTGAACCGTGGGGTAGGTTTTAGACGTGGCTTGGATCCTGTGTTGCTGTGGCTGTGGTGTAGGCTGCAGCTATTGCTCCAATTTGACCCCTAGCCTGGGAACCCTCATATGCCTCGGATCTGGCCCTAAAAAGACACACACACACACACACACACACACACACACACACAAAGTTAATGAGAGTTCCCCTTGTGGCTCAGTGGGTTAAGGATCTGCCATTGTCTCTCTGAAGGTGTGGGTTTGCTCCCTGGTCTTGCTCGGTGGGTTAAGGATCTGGCACTGCCACAAGTTGCCAAGCAGGTTGTAGATGCCGCTCAGATCTGATGTTGCTGTGGCTGTAGTGTAGGTCTCAGCTGCAGCTCCGATTCACCCCCTCGCCTGGGAATTCCATATGCTGCACATGCTGCTGTGGAAAAAAAAGAATTAACGATTTGCTTTTCCATACACGATTTAACTTAATTTCTCACTTGACCTCTACGTTTTGAAATTGACAAGGGTTTTTAATTCCATGTTAGAAAAGGAGAAAACGATACTCAAGAGAGTAAATGCTTTCAAGAAACTCTGTCACACGTGTTGTAGCTGAGCTGGAGAGCCGCATCTGAACTCAGTCGCGAGCTCTTTCCATTAGACCGTATTTTCCTCAGTAGGTAACAAAATACTGTTTAAATGCGCGTGTCTCCCAGAGGGCTATAAGGAGTAGCATGTGTGGTGGTGGAAAGCTGAGGTCATTTCTGAGGGTCTTCTCTTGGATGGCGGAGGCTTTGTGATACAAAGAGCCCAACAGGTTGGTGGCCGCCTGCTTGGCCGGCTCTCATTTGTAGTTAAAATAGAGTGGAGGGATATTCCAACCTGGAGCAGTCACCCACTTGGGCTGCTGATGGCCATATAGGCAGGTCCTAAGGAGTCCCAAAGACGGAGGCAAGGCCGTTGAGGACACGTGCAGACCATGACACAGAGGAGCAGATGTTCAGCAGCTGGAACTCTGCCCAGCACATCCAGTCAGGTCCCAGAACTGATGTTCTTCTCCATTAGCGCCCCTTTGCCAGTCCATGAAATGGGAAGGCAGAGTCCTGGCTCGCACCTCATCACCAGTTGCATTAAGGGAGGAGGAGAAGAGATTTTGCAAGGCACTCTAAGGACCCAAGGGGCTTGGTGGTTGACCAGAGGAGGAAAGATTTCAGATGTAAGTATGCTACAGCAGTGGTCCAAGTTCATGGGCAAACTGGCTGTGGGATTCCATGGGTGCAGAAGACACATAACGGGATAAGGAAAAATAGGAAATGCTTGCTTCCGAAGATAAAAAATGCACAAATCTCATGAGATTTTATTTTAAGGTGGAGAGATTATCAGCTCTCAGCTCCAGGGCTAGAACCCAAGGCTCTTAGCTGCTAGGCGAGTGCCTTCAGTTTCAGTCATCAGCTATGTGACCTTAAGCAAGTCAGTCCACCTCTCTGAGCAGGAAAATGGTTCTTAATACTAAAGTCTGTGGTTGTTCCCCTCGTGGAGTTTGATAATGCCTCCTAGCAACCACAGCCTGTTTGTAGATGAGGAGCAGAAAAACAGTTTTGAAGGATCATACACATTTGTTTCATTGAAGGAAAAAGGAACACTTCACACTTGCCTTCGCAAAAGCAACAGACACATATCTCAAAATATTTGACAGATCACATTTAAATAGAATCCTTATTAAAGAAAAACACATAGCATTCTTCAGACTCCTTCTTTTCAGGGTTCGAGATAATTTTTATTTGCTTCGGTATTGTTGGATTTTCTCACTGTTTTCTAAAGTTGCGTCGTGTCATGGGACTTAATTTGGCCCCATTTTTGTGTTGGTTTTGTGAAAGCACAATGTATTTTTTTTGAAAATTGAGGTTTCCTGAAATCTGGTTTTATTTTGCCCAGAAAAGCACTAAAGTCCCCATTTCAATTTCTCTAAATATATCTTTTGCTTCTTCATGGGTGTCAACAAAAAGTTCGTGTCGTAAAGAAAAATGTGCTTGTGCCCCCTCGCAGAAGTTCACTAATCAGAGTTCATATTCCCTTCACACAAATATTCCAACCTGCCAGACTTTCAACATATTTAGAGCAGTCCAGCGCTCATGCGTGGACATCCATCTTATATTTAGAGTAGGGCGCCTTAGCTGTCATCCTGAAGTTTCATGTATCTCGAAGCCTATGTTTTTACCCCTGGATGGCTTCAATCAGCATGATAGACGTGAAACCCAGGCTGTTGAAAGTGGGTTCTCCTCTGGTGGACTACTGCTTATTTTGGCTTTGTCTCTCTCTTGCAATCTCATATTTTATCGAGTGCATAATTTCCTATCAGCTTCAGACACCAGAGTCACCAGCTGAGAAGAAGTTGGGAGGTTAGCCTTTGACAGTGGTAAATCTGATGGTGCTTTAAAAAACCCCAACCAACACACGCCATATGCTGCCCTCTGAAGGAAGACTTATTTCATGGTTTCAACTTTATGGCCTTAGATTTCAACATGACATGACTGATGGGGAAGGGAAGTCCATTTGGATGATAAGATGAGGCTAATTTGTACTGGGAAATGATTCGCAATTGTGATAAATAACCCCTGGCACATAATAACAGAAAATCTCCACCCTGGAACTGAATTATATATAGATTTGTGCCTCATAAACAAGGTAGAAAATACAGTTTTTAAATTGCTGCGTTTGCAAAGTCCTTTCCCTTCCAAGCCATCCTCATTAATAATCATAAAGAGCATGTTTCCAAGTTCAGAATCACATTAATCTCTCCCCACGTGACCTGATCGTGCACTTTAGGGAGAGTGGATAGGGTGCAGTGGCCTTCATGTGCACTATGATTTTTTTCTTTTTTCCTGTGTTCCTAGTGGATAGCTTGGAAATGCATAGGCCCGGGGGGGATGGATGGAAAAAACAGTAAGATAAAAAATGAGCTTCAAGAAAATTGGACTTTTTCTGATTAATCACTGAGGCAATAATGGAATGAAGAGGTGAGTGAGGTTTTTTTCTTCCTGCACTCAGGGTTGAGTGTAGGCAGGTGAGAAGAGACTAATGTTTCTGTTCCACCTTATGAACCGAACCATCATATCTGGAAAAGCTGATGGAGAGACTTAATGGGATTTTTCTCTTGAAAGCTTGTGCTTATAAATGTTATAGAGCTGGATTTTCCAAGGAAGGGAGGTTATCCAAGGGTTGGGGGATCAGGGAATGGACTACATTCAAGAAAGAATGTGAGGATTCCTCATGAGAAGGATTGGGGTGGCGGTGGGGGAAGGAAGTGGTGGGGTGAAGCTGATGAGAGTTAAGATGGACAAGCCAGTTTGGCTTGTATCTCCCTTCACGGCTGCCGTCTGGAGGGGCATCACCCTTGGGTGGGGCATGGTGGCCAAGTGATACCTGGAGGTTGGTTGTTAACTTGAGAAAAGTGAGGGTTCCCTGTGGTCAAATATGCAGCTGGTGAAGTCCTCTGAGAAGGATGTCTTTTTCTGCCAGCTGCTGTCATGTTGGGCTGCCTCCGGATGTCTGGTACCCAACAGCCACATGGCTGATGTAGACAAAGGAGCAATGGTAATAAAGGAAAGCACTGCAGTGGATCAAACTCAGGCTCCCAATCCATCTTCTTAGAACCACAAACACCATGCTACCCTCCCCCCAGGGCAGCTCTGCTTCTGTTTATTATTTTAAGGTGCAGTATAAGATTTTGTGTGAAGAAGGGATCCTCTTAAAAAAAAATCAAAGTTTGGGAACCCTGGGTTGAGTTCAACATCCATAGTTATCAGAGGCAGAGAGTAAGTTCTAGGAAGTCAGTCCCAACCACATAGTAGGAAAAGGGAACACAAAGCTGCTAAAACAGCCTCAAAATAATGCAGATGGGTGGGAGCAGATAGGCAGAAAGGTCAGATAATATGGTCTTGACTCTTAACATGTTATCATGAGGATCACATGAGATCAAATGTTTGAAGTCATTAAGGACATAACCAAAGCTTTATGACCTGTGTTGCTTACCTGTTGAATCACCTCATCCAAGATGTATTTATTAAGTGTTTATGCCTATAGCATCATCTGTTCTGACCCTAAAAACCAATGCTAGAACTCCTATTTCCGGAAACTTATGGTGAAATGCTATCAGATTGAATCACGTTACATTCAACAAAAAATAAATTAACTAGAGCGTGGTACACAAAAGAAGACTCTAGGGTTTCACAGAAGAAGCTCTCCTGTGGATTAGAGGGCAAGAAAACTGTAAGGGCATCCTGGGAGAGGAGGATTTGACTCAAGCCCTGAAGAATTGCTAAGGCGTGGCCAGAATCTGGGAACTAAGAACTAGGGGAAGATCTGGGGATGGCTAGTTCAACTTCTACTCAATTGTCAGACACTCCTGGGTGTAGTTGCCCCAGGGATTATCTGCTTACATTCTCAAGGACTCTTGTCTTACATTATCTTCAACTCAAGCAACTTTTATAAAACTCTGATTGTCTCCATTGTCCTGAATCAGGGGTATTCAGTAACCCGCTGGGTCTACCTAGGGAGTAAAGTTAAGCCTACAAGTATATTCGAACAGGTAGGAGCTCATGCTATGAAACCACAGCAGCCTGGGTTTGAATACAGGCTTTGCCACTTCACAGTTGGGCAGTTTGGGTGACCGCTCTGAGCCCCAAGTGTCCTGGTGGGTAAGATGGGGATCCTAGCCACACATTCCACGTGGAGTCATCACGAGAACTGGGGCCACTCAAAAGCATCGCGAAGCACCACCAGAAGTGTCCGTCGCGCTCAGGACTTGACAAATGCTGTGTTTTCAGTACCAGGGGGAAGAGGGGAGAAATCTAGGCTGGAGGCTGAGAATACCTGTGCCTCCGAGTAGGGAAGTGCCATCAGAAGGAAGAGAGGACTCAGGATCAGATGCAGGGTCTGAGTGTTACATCTTGTCTCTTGCCCGCAGAGATGAACCAGGGCTCCTTGGTCTCAGCACTGTTGATAAATTCTTTGGGGCTGGATAAATTCTTTCTTGGGGGAAGGGCACAGCAGAGGGGGCCATCTTGTGCACTATAGGAAATTTAGCAGCAGCATTGGTCTCTACTTATCAGATGCCAGTAGCACTTCCCTTCAACCCGGGACAATCAAAAATGTCTCTCTAGACATTGCTCATGTTCTCCAGGGAGCAGAATTGTGCCTGGTTGAGAACCACTGGTCCAGCCGTTGCCTGGGCTGACCCGCTGCAGTGGTGCGTGAGGCTCCTCTGTGGGAATCTTGGCTCAGACTCTCATCGCAGCTCACAGCTGCACAGTCCTTGAACGACTTCACCAGCAACATATAATAACTCAGCCCGAGCCTGTCTCCCCCCACCACCACTTATTTCCCATGATTGTACAGTGTTTCTTTTCCGTCTTCAGCTCTGGGAATTTGTCTTTTCTCACTCGCCAAAGCCACAGCTCTGAGCAACCATCAGAGAATGATTAACACTGTCTGTCTGTGCTGAAGCTATTGAACAATTGCAAGGTAGATACGTCCCGGGTACAGTTTGAACTTACTCTGTGACCCCAGTTAAAGACAACATGGTTTATATTTTTTTTACTCTAAGAATTTCATGGGGAATATTTTTCTTCATTTTGTTTTCTTTTCCAGCTGTTAGGAAAACTCACTTTCTTTGTCTTCCTGCCCTCTCGTTCTTCTCTTTGTGTCACTTTAAATAATCACTGGGAATTTCAGCGAGGGGTTAGGGAGGTCTTGAAGGGGTCACCTAGTTTCGATGTGTCTGTGAAGACGTTGAGTTTTTGTCTAGCCCCCGGGTGAGTGAGGTGTGTCTCTTAATGTCTAGATTCCTGGATATTATTCTTGGTGGGAAGAAGAAAACTTGAATATACCTTTGAGGAGGAGCTGGAAGGCAAGGTGTTAATGAAGCACCAAGCTAAGCATCTCAGCCCACTGTCTTATTCAACCCGCACAGAGGTATTATGTCAAACTGGAATGATAGTAATTACACGATGGAGAAAGCGAAGGAGGCTCGGATGAGTGACCTGTGTCACTGACCCCATATAGTTTGCAGTTCCACCTGGGATCCAACCCCAGGCTCTTTTATGCTGCAACCTGTATCCATTCCAGCAATCAATAAGACCTCCACCAGACGGGGCTGATGTGTTAGGGTGCTATCTCTCCTGCTTGCCTCCTTCCCTTTTCTTGAATATTAATGCCCTAAGAGCCTTAAGTCCATGAATAGACTCCCTTGCAAAGTTTGGCTGGGAGGACCAGGCAGCGAGTTTGGCTAAACTTCAGAAAGCCTGCAGGTGACCCAGCAGGCAGGTCAAGCTTTGCCTCATCTTGACGTGTACCGCAGCTCCAGGACTTACAGGTAACGGGCAGCTGTCAGAAGTACAGAGGCAGGTAGAAAATCTCGGGGCCAGGATTCAAATTCAGGTCTGTATGACTCTGGACAATTTACCTCTTGGTTTTCTCATCTTTGAAATGGGAATGAGGATCTCCATTCATGAGCTGCGAGAATACCGGAGACAAAGGAAGTGTGCCCTAAGTGGGTCCTCGTCTCTTTCTGCTCCAACTTGTTATCGGTATCAGGCATCAGTCTAGGTTTCTCCGCTCACCTCTGCGCGCCTGTGACCTGGACCGCAGCCCTCAAGGCCAGTGACGCTGCGTCCCACCAGCTCTGCATCAGTACCAGCTGAGGTCCTGCCCATTCCTAGGGGTGCTTCCAAGAATTAGGGCTCTTTCCCCCCAACTCACTGGCCCTCCCAGGCTTTGTCACCTTCTGTGTTTGGGGGACTCTCTCTGAGCTCTCTCCTCCCCTCTGCTTCCTGTCTGGAACAGCCTCACCCACTCTATTGAGTGGGTTCTCGCAGTCGCCATGTTGTTTTATCTTCTTTGGAACTTGGAGTAGGCAAAAGGGATACTGACCACTGTTTTCCTTTTATTTCTTCATGTTTGAATGAGAAAATACCTTCTTTTTTTATGGTAATAACTGCAGACAGCTGTCTCCTGATGCAAACCTAAGTAGTCGTGGTCTGACCAAGAAATATTTCCAACTTACTTTTATTTAATACAGAAAACATTTCCACTGGGGCATATTCTTTTTCCAGGCGCTGTTCTAAGCACCTGATGTATTTTAAGTTATATACTCCTCGTAAAGAAAGCCAAGAGGTAGGTTCTTTTATTATCTCCACTTTGTAGGTGAGGAAACAGGCGTGAGAGGGTGAAGGAACTTGTCCGAGGCCACACAGCTAGGAGGTGGTGGCCGTGCCTCAGAAGCGTGTGATCTTAACCACTGGGCGTGTTCGGTCTCTGTGCAGATAGTTCTATGAAAAGCCTTAACAAAGGTCAAAGCTACATTAATTTATCACCAGACGTAAAATGTATTTAAGTGCTTATTAAAAAGGATAAAATTGCATGAAATTGAGACCTGAGTGCATTAGTCTCTTTCTTAAAAAAAAAAAAAAAAAAGGTACTTCTTAACGGTGTTCGAGCCAGTGCTGAGGGCTTCTACCTGGGGAGCCATTAGAACTGGCAGACCGCCCTTGAACTTTCCTCCAGCGCCAGGTGTTGGGGGGAGGAAACGAAGGCCACTCATATTGATGGTCTCACGGAGTTGTTCCCCTGTGAACACCTTTCTTTCATCAGGCTTGGAATGGAAGCAGAGGGCTCCCAGCCCCATCCTCGCACCTCCCTGGAACCTATGCCTTCAGACGCAATCCTCTCTCACCTCCTTTATTTCCCTAACTCTTCCTCCTCCTCAGACCTGGCAAAAACAGGTCCAGGGGTTTTGTCTGTTGACCTCATGGGTTGGTCATTTCACAAAATCTTAAACCCCCCCAAAAAATGTTCTAAGAATTAAGCAGTTTAATCTCCCCAAATGGAATGATAAAACATTGATTTAGTTTTATTATAAAAGTGATATATGGGGAGTTCCTGTCATGGCTCAGTGGTATCGAACCCGACTAGTATCCATGAGGATGAGGGTTCGATTCCTGGCCTTGCTCTGGGGATTAAGGGATCTGGCGTTGCCGTGAGCTGTGGTGTAGGTCACGGACGTGGCTCGATTCCCACCTTGCTGTGGCTGCGTTGTAGGCCTGCAGCTACAGCTCTGATTTGGCCCTTAGTCTAGGGACTTCCATGTGCTGCGGGTGTGGCCCTAAAAAGACCAAAAAAAGAGAGAAAAAAAAAGTGATATATATTCATTGTAACTGGTGGAGGGGAACAAAAAAAATCAAAGGCTCTAAGGAGAATAAAAATTAACCATCCTCCCCCTGAAATTTTCACTGTTAGCATATGGAGGTCTTGTTCTCCTGCAGGATAGGTCTGTCTGTCTGTCTGCCTATCTATGTATCTGTGTCTCCCTCCTCCATGCCCCACATACATGTATCATATGTATATATGTATCATACATATAATAGACACTATTTTTTTTTGTCTTTTTGCTTTATCTAGGGCCGCACCCACAGCATATGGAGGTTCCCAGGCTAGGGCTCTAACAGGAGCTGTAGCTGCTGGCCTTCGCCACAGCCACAGCAACACGGGATCCGAGCCGTGTCTGCAACCTACACCACAGCTCACGGCAACGCTGGATCCTCAACCCACTGAGCAAGGCCAGGGATCGAACCTGCAACCTCATGGTTCCTAGTCGGATTCGTTAACCACTGAGCCACGACGGGAACTCGTGACACTATTATATGTATATAATTTGGTATGTTTTCCATTGTATAAACTAGTTTGAACGTGCTTTTATCATCCAACTTTTTATCAGTAATACTTTCCCATTTGATTGAAACACCCTCTTCGATGGCGATTTGAACGAATGAGCCACAGTTTTTACATTATTACTCTTCTTGTTCCATGGCTAGCTTATTTCCAATGTTTATGCCAAAATAATAAACATTTTTCTATATATGTCTCTGAGTTTTTTCCCGTTTTTTTTTTTTTTTGTCATCTGCGTGAATATTTATTACAAAGCAAAAAGAGATATTGAGTTTAATATTCTTAGGAAAGATTTGGGGAAAGTCACTGGGAAAGCAAAGGACATTTTTGGAAGAATTTTATGCACATTATGAAATTATTTTCTAGATTATTTGTACCAGTTCACACTCCCCTGAGAAGGAAATGAGTGTCTTCTCCAGCTCCTTTCCAAAAATTGTTTGACTTTTAAGTTTAGTTTATTTGATAAGTAAAAAAGAAAGTCTCACTTCAGTTTGCATTTTCTAAAAATTCCTGGTGATGCTGGACACTTTTCATGTCATTAGTCACTTTTTGCTTGTATAACCAGGTGTTATTTAAAGTTTTATTTCTTTTTGGCAACTTGTATGTCTTATGTGAGATGTCCACATTTTTAATAAATTTTTTCCATTGGGATATTGGAGCTTATAAACGTTTGTGAGCATATTTCCTTGTTTGCTTACCTTTTAATTTTATTTATTAATTTTTAACACATGTTTTTGTATAGGAAGCTCTGGTTAGTAGTCTTCCATAGAAAATTTAAAATGTTTATGCCTAGGTACATCTCGGTGAAGTTTAGAAACGTTATTTTTTCTCATTTTTTTTGAAAATAAATGAGGTATTTTAACTTCTGTGTTGATACTTCCATATGTCTCAGTAAATAGATTTATATCTCATTTTCTGTCTGTCTTTTCAATTTGTTTTCTTAAAGATATCCTTAACCTTTCTGCAGACTTTTCTGGGGTGTCTTTTTTGGTGCTTGTTTTATGGATATTATAAATTTTTAAATCTCTTTGAAATGTTAATAAATACTTGCTTTTTAAATTCTCTTCTGTTCGCTGCATTATCTCTACTTCCCCCAGGCTCATTTCTGTTCCTGTTTATCTTGTCTTTTCTAATTTTTATATTGGACACTTTTGTCCACTGTCTAATGACTGGCATTTAGTATCGGACTAGGGCCCTATGTATCAAAATGGGGTTTGTGCATAGGTGGGCTTCATATCTGGGTGATCAGAGACCTGATAACAGATTCTTATATTGGCTTTTCCCTAGATTTCACTCTACCTCAAGTCCACGTCTCAGGCTTTCCCCAGTATTCCTCATATCTCATGAGTACCCAATATTCGTCAGTAATTAGCCCTCCATCTTCTTCTTTCCTTCTTTCTTTTCTGAAGACTCCTCTCCCATTCTTTTCCATCTTGTGGACGTGTATTTAGAGACAACATTCACTGTCGTTTTGGTGTGAACTCAGGAGAGTTCCGAGTGTTATTAAATCATTATTATTTTCTATCCGCATTTTTTAAATTGTCTATGAGTTTCAGGTATGCATTGCAGTACCTTTGGAGCATAGGATTTATTGTCAGTTTTACAGAGAAAACACAAGTTTATCATTTACTATACCTGGTTCCAAAAATGTTTGTTGAATAAACGAACGTCCTCTTAATGTCCTTTGGCCAAAGACACCAGAAATACATCTGTAGTTGAACAAAATAGGATTTATTAACTTGCTGTAATGTGTTAGAATGCGTATTATTAGAAAGTGTGGCTTTTCTCAGTAAGATGTTAGAGGCTTGTGTTATTTGATGGTAGGGAGGGTTTTAAGAAACTAGGACCGTCCTCACAACTGGGCTTTGCCCTGAATTGTACGTTGTCAAGATATAAAGATAACTCTGTGATTAGAGATCTTAAGAACTGTTATCTAGAAGACCGGTGGGGCAAAGCAAAGCTCAAACTGTAACTGCAGAGAAGTAGCAGTCACTTGTATTTGCCAGGAAGTGGTGATATTCAGTCTCTTTAATGAATTAATGAATATTATTATTTTCATCGAGACTTTTTGATTATAGTTGCTATTGTCTTTGTTCAGCCCTGATTATGGAGTGATCATGCATTTATCTCCATAGTGGGCCTTTCCCCAATGTTGGTGTCCTCTGGACCTGTTTGTGGTCAACAAATACGTATCACCACCTGCCGCTGGTACCAGGAGGCTCGTGGTGACCCTAAGGTGTGGATGGTAGTGTCAGCTCCGTCCCCAGCTGTCAGGAGCTGCCTTTGTCTTTCTCAGCCTTTGCAGATTGTGATGTGATGTCGTTTCCAGGCAAGTTTCCATGCAAGTTTGCTAAAGTACTAGATGTCATTGATACTAGCAGGCTTTATAATCTCTTGTACTGGAGTTTTGAACTCTCACTTTGCCCCTTGCTAAATGTGTCCTCTTTATGAAGCCATCAGGCTGTTCCACCCCCTGTAAATGATGATAACGATCTTCATAAAAATTTTGTATAGGCTAGTAATCGACAGAACAGAAAATGTAAAATACCTGGAGGGCTATTTGTTCCCTAATAGGCATATGCTCAATGTGTGTTCTCTTCCCATCCTTTCTTGCCTTTGTTTTGATAGGAACATTCTCCTGAAAAGCTGTTGTCCATAAAGGATCTACCTGCACCTGAATAGCTATGAATAACCCCCCCAAAAAAAACCCTCAAGTAAATATACCTTCCTTTTTTATCCCCAGCCCCATTGCCACCACTTTTCCTCATCTTCCACATAGTCTTGTGTGGTTGGTTTTCACTCTGACACATGGTTAGAAATCTGAGATCTTTTTTTCCCTAACTGAGATTTGTATTACATATGAAATGTTTTGGATCTTTATTTTTCCTTTGTCTTTAGAAGCCTGGTAACAATTAATCCTGTTGCTCTACTTGAAACAATGGAAAAAATTGATAGGCGTTTTTGAAGCTGCAAAAAACCCAAACACAAAGTGTTTTCTCAAAATAATGTACTCGGTGACAATAATGTGTTATATTTAACTTTGTGCATCAACTTCTTGGGCATAATTTAGCTAATTAAAAAAATACAGAAGACTTTGGGAAGATGGGTGTGATCCTGCAACTGGTATGATGGAATTTATGAACAGAGCTTGCACATACATCAAATGTGTTCTGATGCTCCTGGAAGCAGACTCAGAGCAAGGGTTTGCGTGTAAGCGTTTTACCTGGGAGAGAATAGTTGAGGCAGGAAAGGGAAGACGGTTCACAAAGCACGTGTTATCAAGCCAGAAACTCCCATGACCACTGGATGCTAATCTTGCTGGAGGACAGGGTAAAGCAAATGCTGCTACCCAGCTCTCCTGCGATGGAGGCAGCTGGAGCTTTTATTCCCAGACTTCCCCCAGTCATGGGTCAATGGATGCTCCTGAGGGTATCCAGTGCTTACAGATGGGCATATGCAGGCGGGCAGGTAATGTGGGCTTCAGCAGCTAGAGAAGGCACTCAGGCAGATCCAGCACCAGCGTGGTAAGAGTAAGGACACAGAGTTGGGACCAGTTGCTCCAATGCTGAACACAAATTAAAATTTGATTCAGAAGTGACCTAACCGAAATGTCTTATTGTAAATGGCAAGTAGCTTTCAAAGGCGTATTTTCAGTGAGCAGCCATGATGAGTGAAAAGGACTGGGGTCTGGAGTTCCTGTCATGGCTCAGTGGTTAACGAACCTGACTAGTATCCATGTGGACTGGGTTCGATCCCTGGCCTCGCTCAGTGGGTTATGGATCCGGCATTTGTTGTGAGTTGTGCTGTAGGCTGCAGACATGGCTCCAATCCCACGTTGCTGTGGCTGTGACTTAAGCTGGCAGTTGTAGCTCCAATTTGACCCCTAGTCTGGGAACCTCCATATGCCGTGGGTGCACCCTCCACCCCCCCAAAAAAAAGAAAAAGACTAGGGTCTGAAGCTGGGTGGACTTGTTTCCAACTTTTTCATGGTGGCTGTGTTGCTTGAATTCTTTGGACTCTGATGCCCTTCTACCTTCTGAGGTCATAACCAAGGTCAAATGCAGGTACCCTGCTTAGCATGGGATGAGCTACTTCCCAGACACTCAAATTGTAATTTATTTTTTACATTTTCTTATAAACAGAAACTTTCAGGTACAGAACGTTTATTTGACAACAGGCACATGAAAAGATGCCCCGTCTTTCTAATCATTAGGGAAACGCAAATCCAAACTACAGTGAAGTATCACCTCACATTGGTCAGCATGGCCATCATCAAAAATTCTGAAAATAGTAAATGTTGGAGAATGTGTGAAGAAACGGGGAACCCTCCTACACTGCTGGTGGGAATGTAAACTGGTACAGCCACTGTGGAGAACAGTGTGGAGGCTCCTTCCTATGATCCAGCAATCCCTCCCCTGGACGTATATCCAGAAAAGATGAAACTGTAATTCAAAATGATATGTGCACCCCGGTGTTTATAGAGGTACTGTTCACAATAGCCAAGACATGGAAGCAACCTAAATGTCCACTGACAGAGGAATGGATAAAGAAGATGTTGTCCATATATACAATGGAATATTACTCAGCCATAAAAAAGAAAGAAATATTACCATTTGCAGCAGCATGGATGGACCTAGAGATTTTCATACTAAGTGGAGTAAGTCAGACTGAGAAAGACAAATATCATGTGATAACACTTATCCATAGAATCTTAAAAAATGATACAAATGAACACTATTTTCAAATTAGAAATAGACTCACAGACATAGAAAACAAGTTTATGATTACCAAAGGGGAAAGAGGAGGGGGAGGAATAGATTAGGAGTATGGGATTAATAGATACATACTCCTAAATATAAAATGGGTAAACCACAAAAGTTTACTATATATCACATGGAACTATATTCAATATAACCTAGTAACACACACACACACACACACACACACACACACACACACACATTATATATAGTTTCAATATAACCTAGTAACATATATATATATATTTAAACCTAATGACATATATTCAACATAGCCTAATAATAACCTATAGAGGAAAAAAATCCAAAGCTTAACACCGGAAACAAACGCAATATGGTAAATCAACTATAGTTTAAATAAAAGAAAAAAAAGAAAGTTTATTTGGCCCCACTTGCTTTCAGAAATTGGCTGAAAGCAAAGTAAGGGAGAAAGTGGAGTTTGAAACCGTAGCTTTTACCGGCATTCGTGGCCTCGTGCTTCTCTAGTAAGTACAGAAAAGACGTCTAGGTTGCCAGAGCAGATGAGCCCCAGACTCTTGTCTGTTCTGCCACTGCTTCCAGCTGCCCTGTGTAGAATCAGGTGACCAGGTGGGCCTTCCTTTGTTCATTAGTGATTTCTGATTATTGACATAAGACGTATTTTGTTTTCTTCCCCGATACCTGTTCTGATCAGGTGATGTCATTGGCAACTTCAAGCACATCAAACCCAGAGAAATGTTTACCTTCACTTGATCTTTGCTCATGTTTGTTAATGGACAGTCATGTCCCTCTCTCCTTCCGCATCACTTTGTTGGGAGACCACCAAGCCTTAGTTAGCTCTAGACAACTTCTATTACTACTGCTACTGTGACTATGATTATGATGACAATGACTGCTACTACTGCTGCAAACCTGCTGCTGCTACTATTACACTATTGCTATTTTAATGCTGCTGCTAATGTTACTACTACCAGCAGTACTAGTTGTACTTCTGGGACTAATGCTACCAATAGTACCAGTATTACTGCTACTGCTGCTTCTGTCCCATCGGTAGTTGCTATTATACTTTAACATTGCTGTCACAGCATCTGGCATAGATGCAGTGGCTGCTATATGCACATGGTTTGCAGGCTTGAAACATGTATCCTCCCAACAGCATCATGGTGTAGGCACTGTTCTCACTCCATTTCACTGAGGAGGATTTTATTTTATTTATTTATTTTTAATATTTTTGCCTTTATGTAGAGCCACACCCACGGCATATGGAGGTTCCCAGGCTAGGGGTCTAACAGGAGCTGTAGCCGCCGGCCTTCGCCACAGCCACAGCAACGCGGGATCCGAGCCGCGTCTGCAGCCTACACCACAGCTCACGGCAACGCCGGATCCTTAACCCACTGAGCAAGGCCAGGGATCGAACCCGCAACCTCATGGTTCTTAGTCGGATTTGTTAACCACTGAGCCACGAAGGGAACTCCTATAGTTCTTGCACTCAGGCTGCTTGAGTACAAGTCAGGAGAACTGAGTGTGGTAGTGTGCTGAGTTTGGTGACACTGTGCACTTTTATACCCCTTTAATGATGGAACAGGGTGATGGGAAAACCACATGACTTGAAAGTATGGTGAATGTGCGACACTCTGTGTTCTCTTGAACAAATCCTTTAACCTCCGTGAAGCTCGAGTTTCCAGATCTTGCGTGCTGAAATAACAATAACCCCTAACTTCTGGAGTAGTTCTGAGAAACAAAAGGAGGATCTCTTTGTGAAAGCCTTGGATAAATGATAAGCATATTCATCCTAAGGTATTTTTCTTCTGATAAAAAACAAGGCTGTGTGATGATCAGACCAAAAAAAAAAAAAAGTAAAGCTCATTAATAAAGGAGTAAGCAGTAGTTTTAAACATTGTTTTATTTTTTTCTACTTTGTTCATTGTTCTGTGGTCATTTGCTAGGTGAAAAATAGGTAGGGAAACTGTCATTGGGTGTTTCTTGAGGTCACGTGCAGTGTGAGGATGACCAAATGGGCAAAAAATGTGCTGCATCTTGATTTCCAACTCCTGATTTGGAAATCCCTCATCTCACCCACTTCAGTGCCATTCTCTGTCCTGCTGGCTTCTTCCCACTCTGGGAACGCCTCTGGCTCTTCCTCCTCCCAGTTTTCTTTCTAAGATATTAAATAATTTGAGATCTTAAGAAGAATGAAAGAAGGATAAAAGGCAGAGCTCCTGGTACTTCTGGCTTTTTTCACCGATGAAGCCTTATTCGTTGAATGAATGAACGAGCAGCTCTCAGGTTTTTGCTTTGAGACAGAACTGAATTAGCTGTTCCTTCCATAATTAAACAACCATTGTATTAGCTGATTAAGTACATATACCTCAAGAGGGTATAATGTAGTTTTTTTATCTAAAATTTAGAGCTTATCTTTTAATCAACACAGAATCTATGATGAGAATGTTTCAGCTTGTCCCAACCCCACCCTTTAGTGGACCTGGGGTGTATGACTCTCAGGATCTCCTTATGTGACCACCCTTTCCCCATGGTCAGGAACTGTTCTTCTGGAAAGTTCCAACTTTTCCTTTTCCCTCCATGGCCACTTGGATCATTTCACGCCTTTGTTTCTCTTCTCATAGTCCCGCTCCTAGTTGGGTTGTCCACCATTCTGTTCCACTTTGGGTAGGATGGAGTTGGGGCAAGAAGTGGGGCCTGTGCACTTCTTCACCACATGCAGAATCCAATCAAAATGCTGACTGACCTCCACTGACTTCCTTTTGGGGCTAGAGGAATCATTTATTTCCTTTGTCTTAGATGTTCACATTCCCTTTTCCTCTACTGCTCCTTGAACCTATAGATTGTGGCTGATGACAGGTGCATATTGAACCTTGAAGAAGTTTAATAACTAATGCACAGGAAGTATTGGAAAATTATTTGCTAAATGAAGAAATAACAGTGTAGATGAAACTTCAGTAGTAAAGGTTTAGGATATTTAGCAATTCCCGTAAAAAGGAGGGTTTCCATCCCCTGGAAGGGTCTTTCTTTATCAGTCTATTATTTCAGTACTGTTTGAGTGATTTCCTATTTTGTTGAACTCAAGTCAGGTTTGAATAAGACAAAGAAGTGATTTAAACTTCCTAAGAATGATTTGCCACGTCATTCTTCTCAGGACACATGGAATTTCTGTTAGACTTGAATAGTGTATGGTCATGGGGCATATTGAAAGATTCAAGTTCAGTTTCCTGATTCTCATCCAAAGGAAGTGATCTGCCATTAGATGGAGTTTGGCCTCCATCAAAATGTTTTTTATAGAGTTCAGAGGCTCAACCTGTACATCCCAGAGTGAATAGATAAGATGAACCAATGTGTCTTTTATACCTAGCCCTGAGATCCCTTTCACATGCTTTCCTTTGTTGTAGGAAGTTAGGCTCAGATTTTTCACTATTAAGGTTTGTTTAATATGTGTCCAAACAGATATTTAACTGTGGAACTAAAATTTGAGATTTAAAAATTAATTTTTAGGCTTCTATTTTATTTTTAACCTGAAATTAAACTTGCTTCCTTGTAATTAGGAAAAATTAGATAATATTCAGGAAAGCATTTTTTACTCCTGTTATTTAGACAAACAACTTATAGCTTAATTTAAAAAAATATCATTTTCTCAGCTAAGATATAATTATGTCCTTAGATCTTCTGATTTAAAAAAAGTTAAATCTTTTTATAGAGAAAGGGAAGAAAATATACTACCACCTTTAAAATAATGATGAATGAACAAAAGATTTCACAAAATGTTTCTTGAAAGCATCAAACTTGCTACCTATTCTCAAATTTGGGCATCTGAGAGATCCTACTTTTTGTTTTTTTGTTTATTTGTTTATGGCCACACCTGTGACATATGGAAGTTCCTGGCCCAGGGATTGAATCCGAGCTGCAACTGTGCCGTCTGCCACAGCTGTGGCAATGCTAGATCTTTTAGCCTACTGTGCCAGGCCAGGGATCGAACCCGTGCCTCCACAGCAACCCAAGCTGCTGCAGTCAGATCCTTAACCCACAGTAGGAACTCCAGGGAGATCCTAGTTTTGAAAAGAAGTGTGTAAACTTGACAACAGAGAGGAAATGTATAAGACCTACAAAAATATCTATTGATGGTTTTTTCTTTCCCCCATCAGAAGTGGCTTCACAGATAAAGTATCACAGGCAAGTTTTTTAAAAGTTATAGTTAATTTACACTGTTCTGTCAATTTCTGCTATGCAGCAAAGTGACCCAGATATATATATATTTTTTTTCTCACATTATCCTCCATCATGTTCCATCACACATGACTAGATACGGTCCCCTGTGCTATACAGCAGGATCTCATTGCTTACCCACTCCAAATGCAAGAGTTTGCATCTACTAACCCCAAACACCCAATCTATCCCACTCCCTCGCCCACAGGCAAAATTTTGTCTGAGGTCCGGACAGTCGCCAGCATGATTTTAGGGCTAACAGGCAAAACTGATCGTGCACTGTTTGCGATTTCTCTGGGTCTATTGATGTATGTAGCCATGTATTCGGATGATCTCCTCTGTTGCAGCCCCTTTGTTTTCCGATCTCCTGCTTCTGGCAAACAAAATAGCCAAGCGTGTCTGGTGTGTGCAGCTGCTGTGTGATGCTTCTAATTTCATTCTCAACATTCATTCACCCAGCTCCCTGCCTCCCTGAATGAGAGCGCTACCCCTCTGTTGGGCTGTAAATCACAGATGGACTAGTTAAAGGAACACAAAATGTAACACAAGACACTTCTCTCCCCCGGCTACCAATTTGTCTTGCACTTTATTAGGAGGTACTGTGATGGGAAATCTTCTAAAATGCTGCCGAGGTTTGGGGAGTAGTTGCAGGAGGCTAAAAGGCCTGGCTGCCAAGAAGGAGACCAGAGAAATAAGTGCAATTTTATGACCTGGCTCTGCTGAGAATTTAAAGTGGGAGGCCTTTCTGAAACTCCTGCATATTTTAGCAGGTAAGAATTTGGCTCCCAGTGGTGCCCAGGATTGAGAGATGCTTGGGGTCCTAGCAGCCTTTCCAGCCAAGGTATAGCTTTTTTTTTTTTTTTTCTTGTTAACAATGAATTTTATTTCAGTTAGAGGTGTACAAAGATCATAAGTCAATTAGATAGATTTTGTGTCCCAAACCCACAGTGCATCCCCTCACCCCCCAGATTGTCTTATTTGAAAAACCAGGGTTTTCCAAAATCTGTGAGTCATTGTCTGTTCTTCAAAGAAGTTCATTGTGTCTCTTTAGTTTCCACATGTAAGCGGTAGCACTGGGTGTTGCTGTCTAATTGACTGACTGGTTTCACTTCGTATGATAATTTCTAGGTTCATCCATGTTGCTATAAATGTTATTCCGTTCCTTTTAATGGCTGAGTAATATTCCACCATGTGTTATGTACCATATCTTCCCTATCCACTCCTCTGTCGATGGGCATTTAGGTTGTTTCCCTGACCTGGCTTCTTCCCTCTCTAGCTGCTTTAGATGTAAAGTTGGGTTGTTTATTTGAGCTTTTTCTTGTGTCCTGAGGTAGGCTTGTATTGCTATATACTTTCCTGTTAGAACTGCTTTTGCTGCATCCCAGAGGTTTTGGAGTGTCGTGTCTTTGTTGTCATTTGCTTCTAGGTATTTTTTAATTTCCTCTTTGATTTCTTCAGTGATCCATTGCTTGTTTTCTTGTTTTTGTATCCATTCGGCTAGTCTATGTCTTTTGGTTGGGGCACTCAGTCCATTAACATTTAAGGTAATTACTGATATAGGTATAGCTTTCTTAAATAGTGTTTTTCCAGGTTCTGGTCAAATATGACCAACAGTGAGAGCTTTCACTCTTTCCCCAAACATCCTGAAGGAATATAGTGCTGGCTGGTCCTTGTTAATTGTGAGTATAGTAATAATAGCATAACAACTACATTTGTTGAGTGTATGTTCTGGGGTGTCAGACTTATCCTAAGCTTTTGGCTCGTATGAAGTTATGTATACACTGAGAAATGTACTAAGGTTGTTTCTAGTTTACAGACAAGGTAACTGAAGCTCACAGGGGTCAAGTTATTTAACCAAGGTCACGTAAGTTCGGATTTCTGAACATAGTCTCTAAATTGGTTGTACCCGTGACCCAAATTCCTACTCGTTCTTCCAAGCCAAGCCAAACTTCTCCTTTTCATCCTCTCCCATCACTTTGTTGTCTCTGCTCTGGGGCTACATAGAGCAGGCCCATGTTCCCCTCATCTTACTTGCCTATAAACATTTATAGGATACACATAAATGTGTCCTTTACGTTCGTATCAAGTTTAATTGATAGGGCAATCCTATGCATAGGTGCTAGTAATTTCATAGTGTGGAAAAATAACGTACAGTACTTTCTGTGGTCCTAGTTCTGTTCCTCGATGACTCAGGCTTCAGTTCATCTAAAGGAAGGACTCTCCTTGGCCCTTGAGAAAACATCCATTCCCATATCCCCATTTGTTAAGTATTTCATTTATTGTCTGGACAACCTATGATAAAACCTTGGCCAGTCCTTCTAGAGTTGATTAATTTTTTTGTGAACCTTGTGTATTTTCCCTTGGGTGCTTAATATCCAAAAATACATTTTGCTAAGAACTGGGTGTGCAAGGTATAGGCAACACCTGATTCCCTTCTTGGCTGTGGTTTGTAAGATCTTGATGTATGAAATCATATTTCAAGGAGTACATGTTAGTTTCCTTGAGGTGTTTTTGATTGGGGGGTGGGGAGTGAAACCCTGTTTACTTCTCCCTCCTCTTCATCACTCCTAGAAGTTCATTTTGGACTTGGCCGCTGAATTATTCACATTCTGCCAGTTCCTCTCTCTAGCACTGAAGTATCTGTACAAGTTTCAGGGCAGTGTGCAGAGGCAGTAAGTCATTTTTCCTACTGCTTTTCTTGGATTCTCCCAGTAGGCTAAGCAAGAGGAATTTCCCCCGGATGCATAATTTACAGCCCTCTCTCAGAGGATGGATTTACAGTTGTGCAGTGAAAATGAAGCACTCCTCCCAGCTACCAGTTGTCGGGCGATTGCACTTTTGGAAGAGGACACCTATTTTAAAATATTTTAGGCTTCTATTTAGCCTAGCTTTGAGCTTCAGGGTTTAAGAATCGTTTGTGCTAGCATTATAATATTGCATTAACAAACTATTAATATTCAGAATATTTTGATAACTCCTGTACTATGGGAAAGAGAAACTGTCCAAACAGGAAGGTCCTCTTGGAGATATCCTTTTCATAGGACAGAGATTTAAAAAAATTCCTGAGAATGTTCTTTGGTCTTAAAAATCGAGTATAGGCGGCATTTAAAATGATACTCCCTTTTATGTTTCCTGTGGTGAATTGAGGTATGTTTATTTTTCTGTAGTCTTCATGAACTGAGAACAGTCCGTATGCTGACTAGTATATCATGGAGCCTACACACAGTGACTACTTTATCATTTGACGTTCAAATGGTATTAAGAGCAAGTGCATTCTGAGAAAAAAAAAAATAAGCTGCAAAGTGACTTTCTGTATGTCGAAGTTCATTTTCCTATTAATTCTCTGCATAAAGCAGGGACCATCTTCTAGCAAAATACCAGGAGACCCTTCACCTACCCACTACCCAGTCTTTGTAGGCAGAGCCACCCATGAGTTTAGAAGTAGCTCAAACTACATAGTGCTAAATTATCTTGTGCCAGTGGGAAAAATAAGCTTTATTCCTTTTTTCTTTTTTCCATATTATCCTAAGGGCTGTTATTCTTAACCAGGGTTTCTCAGTCTCAATATGCTTGACATTTGGGGCCAAATAATTCTTTGTTGTAGGGGGGCTGTTGTGTGTATTGTAGAGTATTTAGCAGCCACCACCCTGCCCTCCACCCACTAAATGCCAGTGGCAATGCCCTCTCCAGTTGTGGCAACAAAATGTCCCCAAACATTGCCAAACGTTCTCTGGGGTACAGAATCACCTTTGGTCAAGAACCGCTGGACTAAGCTCTTGTTTCCTCCGCCATTTTGATTTAGTAGGGGCAGCATTAAGAACCCTGTGTACTGCTGGTAGTTAGGGTCTGTACGTCAGTTGTTTCTCTTGGGCATTGGTTGGTCAGAGAAAGCAGTGTGGTACAGTGGAAATAATACTGTCCTTGAAATGGGGCCCTCCATTTTTTAATTGCAAAATCTCTAGCAGTTTGCTTGACCTTTCTGAGACTAAATATCCTTCTCTGCAACCTGAAAGTAATAATCACTGCACCGATAGATTCTAATCCACTGTACATATGATATAAAATAATGCATATGAAAGGCCTTTGCAAACCCAAAGAGATTATATCAATGGGCCCCTCGTCCCCCAATGTAATGTTAGGTTGTTAACGCAAAAGAAATAAATGTGACAACACATTCACTAAATCAAATGCTGTCTCTTCTGTTCTAGGAAAGCCATGTAGAAGTCATTCCCATGTTCAAATTACATGACAGTTTTGCTGCAGCTCCAAGACAATTGTATATACATGTGTGCATATAACTTGATGAAGATATAACTTGGGTAACTATTTAGAAAACTGAGGGTGGGGGCAACTCGTAACACCTTAATTTGACCATTTCTAGCAACTCTTCAGAAAGCCCACACAGGGCTTTTCTGTGTCCAGAAGTGAAAAAATCAGACGTAGAGAATAAGCTCTTGGAATAGGAAAGTGCAACTGCAGTGTGACACAGTAGTGCTGGGTATGTACTTTGTGCATCCCTCTTAGATCAAGAAAGGTGCAGATTGATGGAACATGGTGGAGGATAATGGATGGAAGATAATGTGAGAAAAAGAATGTGTATATATATATATATATATATATATATATATATATATATGAATAACTGGGTCACTTTGCTGTGCAGCAGAAATTGACAGAACATTGTAAATCAACTGTAATTTAAAAATTAAAAAAGAAAGGTAAGGAGATTGCTTTTCAAAACCAGGAGAGTAAAGGGGTTCCCAGTGTGGTGCAGAGGGCTAAGGATCTGACGTTGTTGCATCTGTGGCGAAGGTCACAGATGAGACTTGGATTCCGTCCTTGCCTGGCCTGGGAACTTCCATATGCTGCTGGATGCAGCTAAAAAAAAACAAAAAAACAAAAAAACTCAAACCACAGAAACCCAGGAGAATAGACTAGGCTGAAAGGGCTATATAAAGGCAAATTCTTTATGGGTATATTTAGAATCCTATCCATTCAAATGCTTAGAACATTTATTTGTTCATTTTTTTTCATCATATATTAACCTATCGGGCCCTAGGTACTATTTCAGGCACTGAAATTATAATTATGGAAAAAAATAAGGCTCTTTTACTTTCATGGAGCTTGTAGTTGAGTGGGTAGGTCAGACACCAAACAAGCAATCAATAAAAACAGAGTCTGATTTGGGTTATGGATGGACTGTGCCAGTTACACAATCGGTGGGAAGGACTTGAAAGACTGTTCAGGGAAGATTCCTATGAGGAAGAACATTTACTTAATCCGAGAGATGAGTGAATCAGCAAAGAAGATGAGAAAAAAAAATTCCAAGTATTTGGAAGGATAAATGCAAAGGCCAGAGAGAGGAAAGAGCTTGTCCTGGGAGACAGGGTTAGGCTGTGTGGCTGTAACCCAGGGATCAGAAGGTCTTGGAGTTTAGAGCTAGGAATTTCAGTTTTCTTTAAGAGCTTATTTCTTTGATGCTGTATGGAAAGCAGATAGGAGGGGCCAGTTATTATTTCCTATCGTCTGGGGGAAGCTAACTGTCTTGGCTTTGGAAAATGGCAGTAGAGATTGAAAGAAGTAGTGATATTCAAGATGTCTGTTGGAGATTAATAGCCGCAAGATTTATGATGGATTGATTCAACTAGAGGGCAATGGAAAAAGAATTCGGGGTGACCCTATAGGAAGGGTAATGGGTCAACGATATTAAAAATGCCATTGAACCTCTAAGATTGGAAAGAATGGGGCGTGCCAATTATTTGGGGAACACATAATCATTGATAACTTGATATGGATTATTTTTTATCATAGTGAGCAGCTTTCATAAAGCTATGGAAGAGTTAAGGTGTCAGGAGTGTGATATTCCTTTTGGATGCCTTTGTTTTTCTGCATGGATGGCCTCAAACACAGGATCCCTGACTTATAGAATGTCATCCGTTGTTGAGATGAAAGGTTTTCTGGAGTTTCCATCGTGGCTTAGTGGTTAACAGATGCAACTAAGATCCATGAGGACACGGGTTTGATCCCTGGCCTCACTCAGTGGGTTAAGGATCCAGTGTTGCTCTGAGCTGTGATGTAGATCACAGATGTGACTCAGATCTGGTGTTGCTGTGACTGTGGTATAGTCTGGCAGCTGCAGCTCCGATTCAACCCCTAGCCTGGGAACTTCCACATGCAGCTGTGGCTCTGATTAGACCCCTAGCCTGGAAAGCTCCATATGCCGGGGGTGTGGCCCTAAAAAATTACAAAAGACAAAAAAAAAAAAAAAAAGGTCTTCTAACCCATTTCTAGTCATGGCTATTAGAGAGGCTACCTGGTCAAGCACAGAGAGTTTACCTATGTCATGTGTTGAGCTTCTGTATGAGATTTTACTTGCAAAAAGACTTCCCCTGCTGAGTAAGTTTGAAAACCACCTCGCCCAAACACTCACTTTCCAGTTGAGGAAACCAAGGAACGAATATGGTGACTTGTCCACAAGAAGGCTCCAAATTTCTGGTCACCCAGCTTCTTTTCTCCTAGAAGGCTAGTCAAGTCACTTGAGTGTTTTTAAAACCTATTCATACACACCATCTCTGTTAAATTTTACCTGTATTTGTGGGGAAGATGATATTATTTCCATTTTCTAGGAAACGGATGTTTGGAGAAGCCTTGAGGTTAATGTACACACTTGGGACTTGATATTAAGATGTCTTACTCCAAAGTTAGTCCATATTCCTGTTCTCCTAAAATAACCAAAGGGAAAATGGCCTGGATTTTCTCACTCTTCTATATGTTTAAAAGTGATGGAGAATGTATTGAGAAGGAATGGTTAACACTGTGAATCCACCGTTTAAACGGATAAGTCTGGGTTCAAATCTTGTCTCTTTTCTAGTACTAGGAGCATGTGAATCTGAACAAGTCACATACACTCCATAGCAATCAGCTTTCTCATTTGTTAAAAATGCACTGGAGGAGCGCCCTTGTGGAGCAGGGGGTTAAGTATCTGGTGTTGTCACTGCTGCAGCTCCAGCCACTGCTGTTGCACAGGTTCCATCCCTGGCCTGGAAACTTCCACATGCCATGACATGGCCAAAAAGAAAAAAAAAATGGAGATGTTATCTCCAATACTGGGTTGCTGGAAAGATGAAAGGAGAAAATAGCATTTAAAAAGCAGGTGGAGTTCCCATTGTGGCTTAGCGGACACTAATCTGACTAGCATCTGTGAGATGCGGGTTCAATCCCTGGCTTTGCTAAGTGGGTTAAGGATCTGGCGTTGCCGTGAATTGTGGTGTAGGTCGCAGACGTGGCTTGGGTCTGACCTTGCTGTGTGCTGTAGGTCGGCAGCTGCAGTTCCAATTCGACCCCTAGCCTGGGAACCTCCATATGCCATGGGTGTGGCCCTCAAAAAGACCAAAAAACCCATAAAAAAACAAACAAAAAAGCAGATGCTTAGTGGAATTCTTGTTATGGCTCAGTGGGTTTAGAAACTGAGTAGCATCCATGAGGATGTGGGTTCAATCCCTGGCCCCGTTCAGTGGGTTAAGGATCAGTGTTGCTGTGAGCTGCGGTGTAGGTCACAGACACGGTTCTGATCTGGTGCTGCTGCGTCTGTGGCACAGACCCGCCAGCTGCAACTCCAATTCAACCCCTAGCCTGGGAACTTCCATATGCTGTGGGTGTGTCCCTAAAAAGACAAAAAACAAAACAAACAAAAGCAGATGACTGGTATAAGAATAGCTATTCCATAGGCGTCAGCCTGTTGCTGTGAGAACATGATTCTGAACTAGACACAAGTGTAAAAGCAAATCTGAGTAACCCTTTTTTTTTTTTTTTTAAATCCCAGGCTTTCTTTATATGAGCCAGAGAGCAGAAAAGAGTCTAATTCAGTTTTTTACCACTGTTAGTGCAATTGTATGAAAACATCATTGCACCCCCCTTTCACCCTCCATGTCCCATGTAGCACAAAAGACCAGAGCTATCTCCAGTGGGAGGGCTTTGGAAGGTCTGGTGGGGGAGGCTGGCTTGGAGGGGCCAAGAGAGACAGGGTCTTTACGTCAAAAACTTCTAACACATCAGGTGCTTCGAGAAGCAGTTCTGTGTGTTTCTTGATTTTAAAACAAAGCGAGGCATTGGGTGGTCAGCTAGATTCTTTAGAATCAAGCTCTTGAAACATCTCCCTGACCTTTCTTGTGGAACAGATCTCTTCATCCTCTCAGTGGTTGTTGCATTTTCTTTGTAGAGCTCTTTGATGCAGAAATTGTACTAAGGGCAGGAAAAATTTAATGTGTCAATGGCTCATGGATCCCAGCAAACCACGACTTCTTCGAAGACGAATATTTTCCACGCGCGCGTGTGCGCGTGTGTGTGTGTGTGTGTAGTTGGTATAACATACAGATCGTGGAGTCGGCCTGGATTCAGACCTAACCATCACCTCTTACCAGCTCTGTGTCTTGTTTTACTTATTTCATCTTCTCCACTCTCTCTTCATCTTTTCAAAGGAGTAACAGTAGAACACACATTATAGCATTTTTGGTGAAGAACAAATGAATTAGAATATGCAAAGCATATGGCACATGGCCCTTAACTGTTTGTTGTTTATTGTTATTTCACCTGGCTTTGTTGTCCATGTGCTTGAAATGCCCTTCTTCCTCATAAAAACCTACCAGATTCTTACTCATTCTTCCAAACCAGCCTTGACTCTCACCTCCTTTCCATCCCCCCTCTTCTTTTTGGACTCCCAGAGCTCCCATACTCACTGCCCCATGTTGGACTGGGAATTTGAGGGCCTTAGACCCTCAGAAACGCAACTGGCACAGTGCAGTCGGGCGACCAACAGAAGCATGGACGAGTAAGTACATACTGAGGAAGATCTCAGTGGATTTCGTTCAGGGGGTTTCATCAAATGGAAGTAAAGGGGTGAAAGCTAACTTGTGGGCAATCAACTTGGAAAGAGTTTGAGAAGCTGGCTCGGAGAAGGCATGTAATTTTTTACATTCATGTGCCTTTAAGGGACCCAGTCAGCTAAACCCAAAGCAACAAGGATGCTAATTAACTCTGATTAGAGAATTTATTCTCTACTTTGTAGAGGGATAGATAATTGTAATGTTTGTAGTGAACAAATTACTTATTATCTCTTTGAGCCATTCCCATTTGGCCAAGAGCTCTTTGATCATGGGGACATAGACACACAGGCGATCATGTATTAGTTTTACATATGAAAGCCTTGGGTTCCTTTAATCCTTAGGGGACAGAAAGATTTATCAGTGGAAAACAGATCTGAACCCTCCTGACCTCACCTCGACACAGAAATCCTTAATTCGGGTATAACGACAGGCTGGAAAGAGCAAATGCTTTTAACTAACGTCAACACACTCTGGCACTCTTTGTAATTAATCAGGGCAGAAAATTTGCAGACAAGAGAGTAACCTAGGCCTCTGCAAGTCATATTCCTGTCTAATCAGCAATAGCACACACTTTTTCTTCACTCCACTTGGCGTTTCAAAAGGACCATCATTTGAAAATGACAACTGCTATTGTTAGGAGTCACTGGAAACTTGGTCAGCCTTTGAAGACCCAGGGTTTATTGTTGCAGGCAAGGAATGGCGCTGCACTTTGGTTTCAATTAGTTATCCCAAATAATTCCCCCCTAGAAACCACTAAATCCAGCCCTCTTACTGTGACAAAGCCTGTCTCTATTAAATCTAGGTATTATTTTATAACAAGAGAGTGTAAAAGCATGAACAAATAATGGCTGAGAATATAAATAAAAACCACGAATGGAGGAGTGGGAGTGTAGAAGTGAATGATTTTATCCGCGTGGTGCTTAAAGGGGTGACCACATTCCCAGCGTGTGTGATTATGGTCCCCGCTGCAGTGAGAAGCGATCAGGCTCTGCCAGATGAGGGTCTGGATAGGCTTTTGTGTTTCTATCTCAAGTTGGTAAACACACGTTAAAGATGACCTCTTAAAATGAGAGGTGCTTAGCATTTTTAAATGAATTGGAACAGCTGAGAAGGATTCTCATTTTTTTTTTGCTTTTTTTTAGGGCCACACCCATGGCATATGGAGATTCCCGGGCTAGGGGTTGAATCAGAGCTGCAGCTGCTGACCTACACCACAGCCACAGCAATACAGGATCCAAACCACATCTGCAACCTACACACTGCTCACAGCAACAACGGATCCTTAACCCACTAAGCAAGGACAGGGATTGAGCCTGCATCCTCATGGATACTAGTCAGGTTCGTTACCACTGAGCCACAGTGGGAACTATGGATTCTCATATTTTTAATTGAGACTTTAATTTTTAAATACCTTCCGTTACTCAGATGACGAAAGACCATGAGGCATGGAAAGACTCAACCTGCAACAGGCCCAAATGTTGGCTCTGAGGACATTATACCTGTTTTGTAAGTGTCTTATAAAAATGAGGGCCAAAATGCCCACTTTCTAGGCTTCTTTGGGGACCCAAACGATATTGTGCCCATAAAGAGTCAGAATGAGTAGGCACTTAATAAATAATAGTGGCCATAGTGGCTATTATGTTTTTTATAAGCATGAGCAGCTCACTTATATTCTAGGCAGGAGGTGGTATCTATAAGAATAGAAAAAAAATGAATGAGTCAGAGATACCAAGGGTAGTGTGGAATCAAATGTCTTCTAAAACATTTCTGTAGAAAGTGGTGGCATTTAAAATTTTTAACAGCTGACGTAAGATAGGCACCAGTCAGGATGGAGGAACGTCACATCCTTGGGGGTGGAAATGGGGGTTGGAAATGCTGGGTCATGTGGAGGTAGTGTTTGGGGCAGCTGGGGCCACTAGAGGCGCTCTAATGTGGGGAAAAGCCTGGGAGGAAATGGTTGTTTATCACACCACTGGGTTTCCATCACATATAGAACTTTACGTAAATATAGAAGTATTTCAATACAGACAGATTGATGCCTCCTGGCTATTCTCCTTGTCTGTGGAGAAACTAGTCATGGAAATGCTGGTGCTGTCAGGATCCTGTGACAGTGTTATATCTGTAAGCATAACTCCATGCAGGGCTGGTTGGGGGGCAGCTTGTGATGGGCTCCCCACTTCTCTTTATAATGAGGCCAGCCTGGGACTTAGATCTGACTCTACTGTTGATTAATGTCAGCCCTCCACTGAGCTCTGATTCCCTCATCTGCATGGGGCCCTTCCTGATCCAGAAGGCCATGTGGTTCACTCTTGTGACAGCACCACCTCCAGGAATCACAGTTCATCCAGCCCAGGTATTACCAGCCCCCGCTGAAGAACACTGAAAATAACCCAAATACACAGCCTGCAATTATACTTATTAATTCTCTTTCTGCTTCCAGTCATTTTCCTTGTATACTTCATTCAGCATCTTTCTCTTAACTCCCTTGGTTGGGGTGTGTGTGTGTGTGTGTGTGTTTGTGTGTGCGTGTGTTTGTGTGTACATGAAGGAAGGCAAGCAATGCAGGAAAAGAATCCTACCCCAAATATGTTCAGCATTTTTTTTCATCCTGTCTGCTTTCCTTTCAGCCCTTTATCTTTTAACTCAGATTAACCTCTGATGAGCAAGAAAGAAGGGAAGAGGATACTGGACTGATAATCAAAATGTTTTCTTTAGCTAGTGGAATGAAAAAGGACATCTGGGCACTCACATGAAAAAATACATGGTTTATACATACAGAATGAAGTCTTTGGGCTCAGTGATCACTAAGATATCTTTTAGACCTAAGTCTAAATCAGAATGTGATCTAGATTCCCAGAAAGATAATTGGATATAATAAAGAGATGTTATATATGTTTATGATTTGAAAAATTCAGTAACTCGAGGATCTCTCCAGTTTACATCTCCCCCAATTGACCCACGGATTCATTGCAATTCAAATAAAAATCCCAGCGGGTTTTTAATTTTTTTTTTCCTTTTTGGATTTGGGGTGGGTGGAAGTGGCAGGTGACAAGCTAACTTTGTAATTTTATTGTATGAAAACACAAAGTACCCATAATAGCCAAAGTGATTTTAAAAAAGAAGAACAAAGTTGGTGACTTACATCACGTTATTTCAAGAACTACTAAAAACTACAGTGATCAAGACAATGTGGCTTTGGCCTAAGGACAGACATATACCAGTCAATCAAATATCATGCTGAATCTGGAAACAGAGCCACATCATTAAAAGTACTAAGGGTAATTCAATTCAGAAAAGATATCCTTTTTAAAAATGATGAGAGTGTCATTTGTGTGTTTGTGTATCAAAATAAGGAAAAGCCTAAATTAAAACCTTGATCCTTACCTCACACCATATACAAAAATTAATTAGAATCATAGACCCAAATGAAAAACCTAAAGCTAGGAATTCCCATCATGGTGCAGTGGAAAGGAACCCAACTAGGATCCATGCGTGAAGGATCCAGGGTTGCTGTGAGCTGTGGTGTAGGTCGCAGGTGCGGCTCGGATCCTGCATTGCTATGTCTGTAGTGTAGGCTGGTAGCTGTAGCTCTGATTCAGCCCCTACCCTGGGAACCTCCATATGCCGTGGATGTGGCCCTAAAAAGCCAAAAAAAAAAAAAAAAAAGAAAAGAAAGAAAGAAAGGAAAACTTAAAGCTAGAGGATAATATATAGAACATCTTTGTATCATGTGGATAACTAAAGTTTCATTTTTAAAGGGGTAAAGGATTTCCCTTGTGGCGAAGTGGGATTAAGGATCCAGAGTTGTCACTACAGCAGCTTGGGTCACTGCTATTGTGCAGATTCGATCCCTGACCCAGGGAACTTCCATATGCTTGGGTAAGGCCCTTTAAAAAAAAAAAAAGGAAGGCAGTTCAGATAAGGAAAACATTCAGCCACAGATCTGAAGAAAATATTGTAAATCATATATCTGACAAAGCACTAAACCAGAATATTTAGAAACTCTTACAACTCAATAAGAAAAGGATAACCTAATGAAATGGCCAACATATTTGAACTGACACTTCACAAGAGATAATATGTGAATGTTCAATAAGCACGTGAAAAGATGCTCAACATACTGGTCAATGGGAAAATGCAAAGTAAAACCGAAAAAGAGACACAATTACTCACCCACTGAATGTCTGAGTTTAAAAGGACTGACAATAGCAAGTGCTGACCAAAATGTGAAGCCTCCAGAATTCTCATACATTGCTCGTGGGAGTTTAAAATGTTGCAACTACTTTTGAGGACTGTTTCCAGTTTCTTTAAAAGCTAAACATTCACATACCATACAACCTAATAGCGCTACTCCTAGATATTTATGCAACAGGAATGCAAGCATAGGTTCCCACAAAGGCTTTGTGTGTGTGTGCTTTTTTAGGGGCACACCTGCACATATGGAGGTTCCCAGGCTAGGGGTCGAATCGCAGCTGTAGTTGCTGGCCTAAACCGCAACCATGGCAATGCCAGATCTGAGCTGTGTCTGTGACCTACACCACAGCTCACAGCAACGCTAGATCCTTAACCCACTGAGTGAGGCCAGGGATCTAACCTTCCTCCTCGTGGATACCAGTCGGGTTCGTTACCACAGAGCCGTGGTGGGAACTCCTCACACAAAGACTTGTTCATAGATGTTCATAGACACTTTACTAGTAATAGCCCCCATAGTGGAAACAGTTCATCAACAGTACATCAAGTGAAAGAAGTCTGATGAAAGTGGCTACATACTATAATTTCATTTATGTGAAGTGTCCAGCAAAAGTCAATTGAGATGGTGAAAAATCACCTTAGGGATAAGCAGAGTCTGAGGTTGAGCTAACTGTCAAGGTGAGGGAGGGAAGATGTTGGGGGTGTTGAAAATGCTGCTTATGCTGGTTATCGTGATGCTTCCCAACGTGAATAACTGATCACACTCTTCATTTTATGGCGTGTAAATTACAGCCCGTGACGTCGATCCCAAACATTTGAATAAATAGTGGATAATGGACAAAAAATGTATTACCGTGTGTTGTTAGGCGAAGCCATGTATATGTTATCCAGCAAGTGCCCGGAAAATAGGGATCTCTCAACCTTTCTTTCTGTTCCTGCCTGGCTCCCACCCCCTCTCCCTTTCACTCTCCTTTTTTCCCTCTTCTTTCTCTTTCTTCCTCCATTCATTCCGTATTACTTTCTGCTTGACAGTTCACCGGGGCTGGTCTTTGCTAAGGTGTGAATGGCCAGTAATATGTCAATGAGTGGTTGTTCTCAGGAGTATCTTCCTGAGGAACTCTTGAGAGGGTCTCTCCTGGGCCTTTGAGAGGGATTGGTCCCTGGGGATAGCATTTTTTTTCCGTAGGAGACTTTGAAAGAGGGCTGTTATTAATTAGCCCGATGTATTCTTGGCTGGGGAAACGTAACCATTTATTTAGTAGAAAAACAAACATAAATCTCCAGATAGGCACTCTGTATTAATCAGACAAGTGGAATTTCAAGCTTTATTTCTCATGTTTGGTCTTTGTTGCATTTGTGGAAAGACCATCACCTTTTAAGTCAAGCGGACCTCTGTTTGAGTAATAACCCTGCTTATTCGCAAAGTGACGGGGGCCCTTGACTTTCAATTCTTAGTACAATTTGATGTTTGGAAACCAGGCCTTAAAGAGAGAGATGAGCTGGACTGAAAAAATGTTCACACACTGAAAGAGAGCCTTTATTCTCTCGGGTGAAACTAGAAGCTCATGGCTTAGGCTGTAAGTAGTCGGGGGACACATGGCTATTTTAATGGAAAAATACCTAGAATCTGCTTGTGTTTTTAATTTGTGATGTTCTTTGGTAAGTATAGTAATACAGACACAACCAAAAGTGAATTATAACTACGTTAGTTGACTCTCTGGTTAGTTGCTTTGGGCTGTAAAGACCCAGAATATACATTAAAAATTCTCAACCCTTGCCTTCATAAAGCACTCCTTTGACTTGCCAAATGTGCCTTTACATATATTAGTCTGATGATCACAAGGGCCCAGTGAGGGAGCGGTCTAAAGATGCCACCCATCTGTGTTTTGAAGGCAAAGAATTAGGAGCCTAAGTATGTTAAGTGGCCGTTCTCGATCACAGCCGGTTCATAGAGAAAGCTGTCTCGGTTTCCTCATCTTCACTGTGTGCTTTGTCATTGAGCAATGGCGTTCTTCCCCAGCACAAAGTGACTGTTAGTGCCACCCTTTGTTGTAGTCTTTGTAGTCATCCCCTGTGGCCCTTTGGGTCATGTTGGACATTACAGCTCTGAGTCACGTGTTACATGTTACGTCATGTTTGCTTTCAGATGCGGAAACATCTTTGCGGAGGTCACACATCCGATCAACAAAACCACACAGCTCGGTTCTGTTGTAGGAAGGGAGACCCCTTTCCAGGGCCTGAGCGTGGGCTCTCGTCTAACACTCAGAAATAAGCTGTCTGAGAAGACACACGTGCTGACAAAGTAAAGGACTTTATTGGGAAAGGGTGCCCGGCCGGAGAGCAGCAGGGTGAGGGAACCCAGGAGAACTCACAGCCTCAGGTTTTATGGGAATGGGGTTAGTTTCTGGGCTGCCTCTGGCCGACCGTTTTGCATGGTCCCTACATACCTAGTCCTGCGCCGGGTCCTCTTGGTGACGTGCACTCCTCTCCGCCAAGATGGATTCCAACGCCAGGGATCCTGGGAGGTCGGAAGTCTCCTCCCTCCTCCTGGCCCCTCCCAAATCCTCCCGGTTGGTCTTCAGGGCAGCAGCATTATGGCCCTTATCAGGGACTCCTCTTGTGAGACACCTCAAGCAAATGGCTCTTTTTCATGTCTGCTAAGGTGGGCGGGTTTCAGTCCCCTAACAGTTTATTGAAAGTACATTGAGTGTGGGGACAGACAGACCTCAGCTGACCTCTCTATCCTGATGTTCTCTATTTGGATCATTTAATGCAAGTTTCTTATTGCCTCCGAGTCTCCAGTTCCTCATCATCCAAGCAAATTCCACTGAGAAATGAAATAACATATGCACAGTTCCTGGCCTGGAATCATCATGGACAAATGATGACTCACCTTTTCTTCCTCCCTTCCTACGCCGTCCTGGCCAGGCTTCCTCCTACAAGAAAAGTAATTGTCACTAGAAGGAGGAATGCAGTAAACAGTGAACCAAGAGAAACCTGCTCTCACCTTCTCCTGGGTGCTTTGAGAGATCTTTGCTTTTTATTGTGGTTAATTTTCTTTTGATGATGTTGAGGAGTTTTTGAAACTCAAGAATCGCTTTTAATTCTCAGAGGAGAGGCTGAGGGGGGGAAATGAGACAATGGGTTTATTTTCGGTTCTCCATTGAAACAGAGCCTCTGTTCATTCTTGCTTTGTCTGCAGAAAGATTTTGCTCTTCTGTTCCCATAAACGTCAAGTGTTAGCATTGCTTTCTCTCCAGGGAAGACTTATCAGAATTTCTGGAGGGTCTGGGTTGTAAGCATTTATTCTCTCATGAGCTGGAAGGAGCTCGAGAGATTCTGTGGCATGATCCTTTTGTTTTACAGATGAAGGAACCACACTTTGAGAAGGGGAAATATCTAAGTTCACCCAGGGAGAAACCAGTGTAACCTTTCGGTCACCTTGAAACTTCTCCTCTAGATTTACTCCCTACGACACAATTGGTTAAGAATGAAAATCCCAGAGGTGACTCTTTGGCATCATTCAATAAGCCTTTTTAGTAACTTTATCAAAATGGGAACATATCCATAAGAAACGTAACTATTTCGAAGAAGATGTTTCGAGGCAGTTTTATTTCCTTCAAGAGTAATTGCTGCGCACAGTTAGCTTATTAGCAAATGTTTTCTTTCTAGAGGGAGGTTTGTGGATGCGCTTCTGAGGGACTAGGAACCCCTGAAATTTAATGCAAAACTTTCTCTGTGCTTCCTGATGAGAGGGTCAGGTAGATTCTAGAATCCCCAGAGTCAGTCAAACATAGCCTCTCTTCAAAGACTCTTCTACAGACTAACAAAGGAATAATTTCTCGATGTGCTTGGATGTTCAATTGGAGAAGCTTCTAGATGCTTCTTATTGGACAGGCTTATACCTATTATGCTGTGTATGGTTGTCAGTGGAAACTGGGAAGCATGTCATGGAAACACCAATAACCCATCCCCTCTCCTGAATTTTGGTTGGGCAGCATAGAAGCATCTAGTAGAACCTTTTGACCTTCCCCTTTCCCCACTTGATTTTAGCCCAGCATCCTTCTCTGTAAGAGTCAGACATTCCAGGCCCTGGGCATCTCTGCCGTCACTTCCAGACTGCGTGATAATATTACTGGCCTTCTTACACTTCCCTCTTTTCTTCCTTCTTTGGGAAGTTTTTCAAGGTAGTTTTTTATCCCAAATGATTTGTTGTTTATGTGACTGAAAAATCTTAACACTTGAGTAATATGTGACTTCATTCTGTGTATGTCCGTGACTGCATGTGTGTGTCTGTGTACATTGTGGAGCTTTCTGACATCCACTTCAGACTTGTTGCTGTCTGCTTCCCCAGGGCCATCTTTTTCCAACTTTCCCATTCTTTTCAAAATGAGAAGCAATGCAATGTGATATACTTTGGGAATAATTAATCCACAGATATTTTGGATACATCAGTGATGACAGGAGCTTAAAAAAAAGAGAGAGAGGGATCAGACTTTTTTTTTGTCTTTTTAGGACCACACCAGCAGCACATGGAAGTTCTCAGTCTAGGGGTTGAATTGAAGCTGCACCTGCCAGCCTGTGCCACAGCCACAACAACTCGGGATCTGAGCTACATCTGCGGCCTACATCACAGCTCACAGCAATGCCGGATCCTTAACCCACTGAGCAAGGCCAGGGTTCGAACCCGCATCCTCATGGGTCCTAGTTGGGTTCTCTACTGCTGAGCCATGATGGGAATTCCCAGATCACACATTTTTTAAGATGCCATAGGGATTACAAGTTCGTTTCCTGTCCCCCACTGTTGCTGACTCTTACAGACAAGGATGCTGGGCTAAAATCAAGCACCCACTGTGTTCAAGGTGCTGGGGTTACAAGAAAAAACACCACGTGACTTGCCTTCAGCCCATGGACCACATTCTGCGTATATACATTACAAAACAACCAGTTTGGATAGTTTAAGTTTTTCAAGTCTGAAATGTCATTAACATTTGTGTGGAAGTCTTAAAGTGTGAGGAAAAGGGCAATGTGCCTGCTGGTCATGATGAAAAACCCTCATATGCTGGAGATACTCCTGAGGAGCCTTGCTCCTTGGAAGCCCTGTCCTCTGAGTGTCTGCCAAGATCCACGGAGATTGGGTCTTGTAAATCTGGGCTGAGACTCATCCTCCTGGAGTCACCCCAGGCCCCCAAACTGGCATGCCCGTCTTCCTTGCCCCGTCAGCCTGCCAGGAGCGCGGTCTCCGTTTGCTGAGCTGAGCTGGGTGTCTCTTTTCATGCAGGTTTCTGGGAAGAGCTGTTGGTGCGTGGCTTGCCCAGGTCCTGTGTAAAGCCGAGCAGTCTGGTTCATTTTTTCCTCATTCGGTCTTTTAGCCAAAGGACCTGGTCACCTCGGATCGACTTGGCCATGAGAGCATTTCTGTTTGCCAAAGTGTGGAAGGTCAACATCACAGCTGCAGCCTTCCCGAGAAAACGGAGTCCTCTGTAGCCTGTTAAGCTACTGGAGAGAGATTTCGGGGGATCGATGTGAGAGGCAGGACGTAGGAGAGCTGAAACAACCAGGAAGCTCCTTGAGCCAAAAGAAGCTCTGAACACCACAACCAAGCACATCGCTTGGTTGTCTGGCCCCTGCCTACCCCCATCTCATCCTTTATTTCCCATTTCCTTGCCTTCCAAACTTCACCTGTTTTGAACCACAGTTATCCTCAGTATCTGTGGGGGATTGGTTTCAGGGCCCCCTGTGGATGTCACAATCCACAGGTGCTCAAATTCCTTGTATAAAATGGCTTAGTATTTTCATATAACCTACACACATCCTCCTGTATGTTATAAATCATTTCTAGGTTACGTTACTTAGAATACCTATGAAATGCCAATGCTATGTAAAGAGCTGTAAATATGGTATAAATAGTTGCTGGCACATGGCAAATTCAAGTTTTGCTTTTTAGAACATTCTGGAATTTTTTTTTTGAATGCGTGTGTGTGTGTGTGTGTGTGTGTGTGTGTGTGTGTGTGTGTGTGTATTTGGCCACACCTGTGAGATATAGAAGTTCCCCAGCGAGGGACTGAATCTGAACCTCAGTTACAGCCGGATCCTTAACCCACTGTGTTCGGCTTGGGATCAAACCCATGCCTCAGCAGCAACCCAAGCTGCTACAGAGACAATGCTAGATCCTTAACCTGCTGCACCACAGTGGGAACTCCCTGAATATTTTTTTGGTCATTTTTGGGCCGCACCCGTGGCACATGGAGGTTCCCAGGCTAGGGGTCCAATCAGAGCTGTGGCTGCTGGCCTATGTCACAGGCACAGCAACACAGGATCTGAGCCGCATCTGCAACCTACACCACAGCTCATGGCAACGCCAGATCCTTAACCCACTGAGCGAGGCCCAGGATCAAACACACGTCCTCATGGATGCCAGTTGGGTTCATTAACTGCTGAGCCACGACGGGAACTCCTCCCTGAATATTTTGATGTGTGGTTGGTTGAATTCACAGGTGCAGAACCACAGGCAGGGGGGATAAAATGTGCTTCCATCATGTTTATTCTCAGTGTTAGGACTTTGCACGTGTGTGAGCTTTATCTGGACTCTGTTCCCCCTCCAATTTGGCTGACTCCAAATTGTCCTTCTTGATTCTCTTTGTAGGTTTTCTGTTAGCAGGCCTTCTAGCACCTTCCATGTGAGATAGGTATACCTCCACTGTGCTCTCATAACCCTTTTTTCTTCCCAAATGTAAAATTTATTCATCCCACTTAAAGCAATTGCTTATTTTTCTTTGTAAACTCAACCAGAGACTGTTCTCAGTATAGAATTTCAGGAAGTGTCTCAAAGATACATATGGAAGTAAGAGAAGATACTAGAAAGTATCTTGGGGTCTAAAATTCTAACCCTGTTTTCTTGCCCGTGGTTTTGGGTAAGGCATTTAACATCTGTAAACTGGTTTGCTTGTCTTTAAAATGGTGATGGCACCGCCATCCTTGTGGGACTGTGGCAGAGATGAAAAGGAGACTTTAGGAGTTGATGGATATGTTAATGGCGTAGATGTGGTCGTGGTTTCACAGCTATACACTTACCTCCAGCTCCTCAGGTTGCATGCATTAAATGTGTACAACTTTTGGTATTTTAAACCAATAGAGTGGTTTTAAAGAATTAGAAGAAGAGTAGATGTTACTCTTAAAGATTAAAGGCCAATTTTTAGGGAGTGGGCGGCCGTGATTTCTGAGTGTATTTTGGAGTTCCTGCTGTTGGTGCAGCGGGTTACTGGGTAAAGGATCCAGTGTAGGTTCCAGCTGCAGCTCAGATCCGGTCTTTGGCCTGGGAACTTCTATATGATGTGGGTGCGGCCGTAAAAAGGAACGAAGTTTTTTTTAAAAAAAGAGCATACATCACCTTCCAGAGGGATCATGTGGCTGTTGTGAAAGCTAATCAAAAGTCTTAAAAATCAAGTCCTTCTTTTTATAAGTATTTTCTGAGTATCTTTGGAGGGCCCACATGCAGTGTGCCTTGGAGGCATAATCTTGGCACAGTTCCCTGACAAGATAAGAGTTTAATATCCCCTTCTGTGCATGAGAAAGCGTTTCAAGGAGTGTGTAACTCTTCCAAAGCCACGAAGATCGTAGACTAAGATTTTGGACCCACGTTTGCCTAGTTTACTGTTTCACAATCGGGTGATTTTCAGCAGCCCCCTCCCGAGGGGTCTGTGGCAATATCTGCAGCCATTTCTCATTATCACAGACTGGGGGGGGAGGTCCTTCGCGTACATAGGCAGAAGCCAGGGATGCTGCTCAGCCTCCTGCAGTGCGAACAGCGACCCCACTGCGAAGAATGATCTCGCCCCCAGTTTCGGTAGTGCTGAGGCTGAGAAACCCTCGTCCAGTTTCACTGCATCAAGGATTTCCTTCTCTCACCCCAGAGTTAAAATGGTATTTCGCGAGTACAGCTGTGATCATATGGAGCCATCTAAGAGGGCAGCGCCACTTCTGAAAGTCCTCCGTGCCAATACCCCCAAGTAACTCTGTGACCCCTGTAAAGCGATGGAATTAAAATGGCCACGTAGACATTTTAGGCTCCGAGCGACCCACTTACTTAGAACTTTGGCCTGTTTCTGGTTCGAACACTCCACACCCAGGAATCTTGGATACGGGAGGGATGTGGGGGTTGGAAGCAGAGGGAATGCAGACAGAGGTTAGTCCCACCCCCTGCTCTGCTTAGAAGCTGATTGTCCTTGGGAAATTTAGCTCATCTCCCAGGATTCATTTTCTACATCTGCAGAACAGGGATATGAATTCCTGACTCGAAGAGCTGATGTGAGGATTATGTGAAATAACGCAGTAGCGTGTTCAGCAAAGAATATGGCTGGCCGGTGGCAGGTACCCCCACGTACTTGTTACCCCCAAGTGGGTATCCTCTTTGAATATGGTTCTTGGCCTCGTCCTCTGTTGTAAGTGGCAGACCCTCTGTTCATAGCCAATGTTGACTCTGAAGCCTATGCTTTTCTACCTCTCCTTGCCACATTCCCAGTACTCATCTTTGAGTACCACCTTTGATGGTACCACTGGAATTGATGGTGACAGCTTTCCTACCCCAAACCCAGCAGGATGGTGACAAAACGATGCTTCACTTGAGTAATATTCTCTCACATGCTTTCTTCCTGCTTATCCCTCAAACGCTCTTATCTCTAGAGGCTGAGTAGAAACTTCTCTGGTTGCACTGGGTAGGCCAAGGTGGACACCTTGAGTGACAAAGAATGCTGAGGACATGTGGTCTCTCTGATCGTCTTCACACCACACCTGGTAGACTTGCTTATGTGTGTTGTACACATGTCAGGTATTCTACTGAGCCAATGCCACTTAACCAACACCTCCAACAGGTCAAAAATTTTGCTAGGCACTGTATAGGCCTTATCCTCTTTTATCATAATGCCCAGCAAGGCATTCAATAAATGTTTGTTAGATAAATAATTTATATCATAATCAGGAAGTCAGAACCACACATCCAGGAGTTTCCTGGTGGCTCCGTGGGTTAAGGATCCAGTGTGGTCACTGCATTGGCTTGGGTCACTCTTGAGGCGTGTGTTTGATCCCTGGCCCAGGAACTTCCACGTGCTGCAATCGTAGCCAAAAAACCAACCAACCAACCACACGTCCGTATTATATAGCATCTCAGAAAAGCTAAGTAAGGTGCCGAGGGTCACCCAGGAGCTATGGGAAAGGACCAGCACTAGCACCTCAGGTGTCTGACTCAAAAGCCCACATACTTTTTCTTTCTTTCTTTCTTTTTGGATTTATACTGTTGTGTTAGTTTCAGGTGTGCATCAAAGTGAATCAGTTATACATATATCCATTCTTTTTTTCCCATATACATCATTACAGACTATTGAGTAGATTTCTTGTGCTATACAGTAGGTTCTTATTATCTATTTTTTATATGGTAGTATGCATGTGTTAACCCCTCCCTCCTAACTTATTCCTTCCTCCCCCCAATGGTTTCCCCTTTGGTAATCCCAAGTTTGGTTTCAAAATCTCTGAGTTGATTCCTATGTTATAAATATGATCTTTGTATCGTTTTTACTAAATTCCACGTATAAGTGATCTCACATTTGTTTTTCTCTGACTTACTTCACTTAGTATGATAATCTCTAGGTCCATCCGTGTTGCTGCAAATGGGATTATTTCATTCTTTCCTACAGCTGAGTAGTAATCCACTGTATGGATGTACCACAGCTTTATCCATTCCTCTGTCATTGGACATTTAGGTTGCTTCCGTGTCTTGGCTGTTATAAATAGTGCTGCAATGAACATTGGGGTGCATGGGTGTTTTTGAATTATGGTTTTCTCTGGATAGATGCCCAGGAGTGGGATTACTGGGTCATATGAGAGTTCTATATTTAGTGATTTCTATTTTTTATTTTCATTTTTTAACCCCATTCTTAAATAGGGCCATGTACTAATGCTTAAGGTGTAAGAGGTGGCACGCTCTAACCAGGGCCTCTTGGTGGTGGGAGTCACTTCCATGCTGGTTGTGAGTCCCACTTTCTTGGGCTCATGAAAACATCTCCTTCATACGTTCACCTGTTCAATAGATATCTCCTGAATGTATACTACCCGCCAGGTACTGTAGGAAAAACAGACTAAAACTCCTGCCTGCATGTAGTGTGCCCACCAGTGAGGCAGGAGGCGAGGGTCCTTGAAGAGTGAAACAAATTAAAGAAATGCTGACCAAAGAGACAAAGGCATGGTAGAGAATCAAGGAGGTAATGCAGGAATGCTTGATAGAGCAGGTGGTGTTTAAAACGGAGACTCTGAAGGACAAGGGCATCAGACCCACACGGAGGAGAATGCCATTGAAGGTGGAGACGCATAAAGAGAAGAGAACCGGGCATGACGGGGCAGAGACTGGAGTTAAGTAGCTGCAAGCCAAGGAGTGCCGAGGGTTGCTGGCCACTGCCAGAACACTAAATGAGAGAGTATGGTTCCACCGACACCTTAATTTGAGACTTGTGGCCCCCAGAACTGGAAGAGAAGACATTTCTCTTGTTGTAAGCCACCGAGTGGGTTGTGGTTTGCTAGGTGTTAGGGCAACCCCGGGGAATAAATGCAGTAACTCATTATCGGCAACGATTCTCGTAACCAAGCCCGCGCTAGTAAAACTGAGGACACCTACTGGTGAACTTGACCCTCTCTGAGAGGTGTGAGGATGTCTCCTGGCTGCCTGAGCTTGTAACAGGCCCAAGAAGAGTCCTACCTTCTTTACTAAAGTGCCTGTACACCTTCCCCTCTGCCAGCAGTGCTCTAGAGTGCTTCTCCCCAAAAGGTGACTCTGTCAGACGCCTTCAAGACTGGCTGTCACCCTGACCTCCCAGCCACATAAGCAGTGGGCAGGCTCATCTCTGCAGCCTGGCCTCCTTCCAGACGGTAGCGGGAACTGAGGAGGTGGTTATATGCCTTGGCCCAGCAAAAGGCATTCGCACTGCCTGAATTCATTGGCCTCACATCTTCTTTCCCTCCAAAAGGGTCAAAAAAAGCGGGGTTAGGGGTTATGCAGACTGCATCCTCTCTGTGGGGAGGTTTGGATTACCCCAACATGGACTTCAGATAATTAAGGAAAAAAAATAAAGTTTCGTTTGCCCCAGAGTACATTGCTTGAACAAGTGTTTCTCGTTAACTAAATACGTTTTTTTTTTTTTTAACCCTGAATGGCAGTTGCCTCCTCTTACTTGTGCAAAGTTCCTTGTCTAAAGAATTGTTTTAAAGAATTGAAAGGGAGTATGTTTCAAGAATAGTGATGAATTCGATGTTGGCAGAAAAAAGGCGGGTATCTTGCAGGATGGTCACTGTGAGCGTGGATTCAGACAGACCTGGACACCGGCTGTGTGATCTGGATGAACGAGGTCCCTTTCTGAGAGCAGTCATTCCTAATTCAGAGAGTTCTTCTTAAGATTCAATGAAATAATGTGTCTAAGGCTCTCAGAGGTGTCTGCCATTCTCAAGCAGTTGGTCGATACCCCCATCGTATGATAGGTATATGGCAGCCCAGGGAGTGGTGATGTTCGCTCAGGAGCTGGGACCTTGTGGGAAGGGCTTATTAGTGTTCAAGGTATTTCCCAGCTTGTGTTGCCCAAGGATGCACGGGTACCAGAACGCTCGCCGCTGCGCCACGTGAGAGCATCTGGACTTTGTTTTGGGGCCAGAAGACAGGAAGGAGGCTATCCAGCTGGACTTCACTGTGCAGTCCCTCGTCTCCAAGAAACCGCCAGTGTTGCGGGGTCTGAGCTGTTACCTTCTTTGCCAGCTAAGAAGTTAGTCTGGGAAGGTTTTTGTGGATGTCGGCAGAAGACACGACACCCCGAGTCAGTGACAAAGGACTTTATTACTCCTGGCACACCAAGTGGCGTGAGGTTGATGTTTGCGTCAGCTTCTCTCGCCCTCATACCCACAGGACAAATCCAAAGAGGGCCAGATCTCTCTCTCACACACACACGCGCACGCACACGCACACGCACACATGTTGTAGGGTGTGTCGCAGAAAAGTAAGCTGATCTTTCCTGCCGGATAATAAGCACGCTGACCACTGCCCCCGGAGGGGATATGATCGCTATCTTCCAAACCTGTGTGCTGGGCATCTTTAGAAGATGGTGCATAACAAAGGCAGTCGGTGGTCCCGCTCACAAGCTGCGCAAGAATGTGTAAGACTCGTAGGAAACTGTCTCCCAACAGTATCACCTATTCCTGCTCTGTGTTAAAATTTAAAAGCACAAGCGGTGGCTTAGAAACTGCCCCCCCACTCCCAATACCGCTCTGTTCTTCTTCCTTTTTCATAGCCCGCCTTCCTGCTTTTAACTCGGACACGGGCGGGGAATGGAAGGGACACAGTCCTGGGAACTTAGTGCAGCTGGTGTTGCTGGGAGTCACACTCTGATCTGCTTGGATTCATTACGGAACCTCGGCCAAGTGACTTATCTCGGAACCTCAATCTCTTCATCTGTGAAATGAGAGTTAAGAATGCCTCCCTCACAGGGTGTAGATGTCAGGCACCGAATAGATGCCTAAAGGACACTGCACTGCCTCTATTTATCACCCGCACTGGCGTGTGATTGCATTCTTGGCGTGGGTCAGCCAAGAGGGGCGTATGCATGTTCTTGTGGGCACCCCCCTCCCCCCATCTCTGCAGAGAGGCCACCAGGGGAGGGGCTGGTCTGAGGATGGGTGACATATTTTAAGCTGGGTTGCACAAACAGAAGCTTGCCTTCCCCAGGCTTCCCTCTGGGCTCCTCAAGGGAGAAAGTTCACGTGTCATCTTGGTGGGAGGCTCATGGGCGGGCCACCCTCTCCTCATCCTGCAGCAAAGCAATTTCTTTGATTTGTATGGGGAGCTCATATCCTCTGACCTGTGTGTTCCTTTGTGTTCTCCGCTTTGCCTCTGTTAATCTCAGGCAAAACCCCCTCCACTCTCCCACGCTGCTCCTCCCTGGACTCCTTTCTCATCGTCTTGGCCTCCCCAGGGCCTGCCCCTCGGATTTTCTCCCCGTCACCGCCACCTTTGCTGTGTAGGCAAGTTACAACTCGGGGTCAGCGCCTCCCCCACCTTCATTCCCAGAGACACTTTGTCTGTCTTCACTCCACATGGGCCTGGGCCAGCCTTCGGAGGGCTGGGCGGGAGGGGGTCAGACCGACCCCTGCACGCCTGGCTCTCAGAACCTGGGTAGCTGGATTCCTCCCTCGGCCTCCTTTTTGCTTTGCCCGTTTCTATTGTGTTCGATTTCTCAGGCAGGGCAAACAGACTAAACCCTTGGGTCCTTGTGTCCAGAGTCGAGAAGAGTTAGGGGCTTGCTGATGATCAGGGCTCTGATTCTTCCCACATCTTAATGAGGAGTGGAGCTGCCGTGTGGGTACAGCATCTGTGTCCTCAGGTTCCGTGTTTGGGCCTTGGTTGGTGACTGCTCCTGGGACGAATGACACCGCTTCTCATACTGAAATCTTCTTTCTGATGTTTGGCTGATCTGTGGTGTCAGATCCCTCTTTACGGTGACTTCTTAAAAAAAAAAAAAAAGGATTATTTATTTATTTATTCATTTGCTTATGTTAAAGTAGAGGTGGTTTACAGTGTTGTGCCAATTTCTGCTGTACACCAAAGCGACCCAGTCGTACATATATACACATTCCCATTCACGTGTTATATGATGACTTCTGCGTGCTGGTAGTGGTGGAGAAGGAAAGTGTCAGTTCATTCAGAAAGTCTAACCATCAATTTATCTATCTATCCATTTATCGATTTGTATATCTATCTACCTATTTACCTGCCCATCCATCCATCTGCCCATCCATCCATCCATCCACATCTGTCTGTCTGTCTGTCTGTGTATCACTGTTTTCAACATTCTGTTTTGAATGACGTGAATATTACTGATTGAAACTGTAGCATCGAGGATGAATGTCTGTATATTCTGATCTTTTTTTTTCCTGTTGAGGAGAATCTGTAAAATCGAAAGTTTTATAGACATTAATTAGTTTCCAACGTCTAGAAAATTCTGGCATTTGTGGCCTTTTGTTATTTTGTCACATAAAAAATCTGTTCTGTGGGTCTCAGATCGGCGCCGACAATATTCATTCAAATATTCGCTGGGGAGTTCCCGTTGTGGCTCAGTGGTTAACGAATCTGACTAGGAGCCATGAGGTTATGGGAACCTCCATATGCTGCGGGTGCGGCCCTAGATAAGGCAAAAAGAGAAAATAAGTAAATAAATAAATAAATAAATAAATATTCATTGGCCATTCAGGGTTTGGTATTAGAATATAAGGAGTCTCATTCAGAACCTTTCATTCACTGGGAGCTTTTCTTTTCCACTTCAAAAATAAAATGACATTTTTATTTGAGGAAAGAATACACAGCAGCTCTAAGTCAGGATATTTCCCACATTATTTTATCAGTGAAGGCGGAGGGTGTGGTGTTGGAGCCCAAAGCACCACGGGTTCTCGAGAGAAGAGACAGTACCGAGAAATGCAGGAAGGCCGTGACAAGTGGGAGGAGCCACTGCGACAAGGGGAACAGGAGAAGCAAAGGGCATGATGCCAGCAGTCCCTAGACAGTGAGGGCTGGGTCGCAGGGCAGGGCGGGGCAGAAGGCCGTCTGCCAAGCAGAGCCGTATCTCAAGTACTGAACTAACGGCTTCTGAAATCCCCTTTTGTTTTTTCATTGAAGTATAGTTGATTTACAATGTTGTGCCAATTTTTGCTGTACAGGAAGGTGACCCAGTTGTACATATATATACATTTCCCTTTCTTATACCATCTTCCATCTCGGTCCATCCCAAGAGACTGTCTATAGTTCCCTGTGCTTTGAAGCAGGACCCCATTCTAAATGTAATAGTTTGCATCTACTAACCCCAAACTCCCAGTCCATCCCATCCCTTCCCTCCTCCCCTTGGCAACCGCAAGTCTGTTCTCCATGTCTGTGAGTCCGTTTCTGCTTTGTAGGTAGGTTTATTTGTGTCATGTTTTAGATTCCACATAGAAGTGATATCCTGTGGTATTTGTCTTCGTCTTTCTGACTTCACCTAGTGTGAGAATCTCTAGATGCATCCATGTTGCTGCAAATGGCATCATTTCATTCTTTTACGTCTGAGTAGTATTCTATTATATGTATGTACTGCGTCGTCTTAATCCATTCATCTGCTAATGAACATTTAGGTTGTTTCCATGTCTTGGCTATTGTGAATATTGATGCTGTGAACACAGGGGTGCATGTATCTTTTTAAATTATAGTTTCGTCCAGATATATGCCCAGGAGTGGGATCGCTGGGTCATATGGTAGTTCTGTACTTTGTTTTCTGAGATACCTCCATACTGTTTCCATAGTGGTTGTACCAATTTACATTCCCACCAACAGTGTAGGAGGGTTCCCTTTTCTCCACACCCTCCCCAGCATTTGTTATTTGTGGACTTACTAATGATGGCAGTTCTGAGTGGCGTGAGGTGGTACCTCATGGTAGTTTTGATTTGTGTGAAACCCCCTTTTTAATGGGTCTGGAGTGGTCCGGGAGCCTAGCGTAGGCTTATGTGGCCTCAGTTAAAGAAAGTTACACAAAGATAAGGGTTGCGAGGGTTGGATGTGTCTATAGGGATCTATTCTCCGGCCCTGAAAAATTGAGAAAGCATTGTTTGTATTCGTGGTCCTTTTTTGAGTAACACAAAGACACAGATTTTAAGGCACAGGAGTAGTAACAGAATAGGTAGTTCATGGCTGATAGAAGCACTTGGTTTCTTAAAAACTTCCCTATGAGATGTTGAGGGGTATTTGTTACCTTAGTCCTATACAATGGAGAGACACATAATACTCGCTGAAGGAATGAGTAACAGGACCACACTGCAGGAGGGTGTCCCAGTTATTGGTCTGCTCTCGTTTTCAGTTCAAAAAGGCTTAGTCGTGCGGATCATTGTTTACTGGGGGACGAGGTGATCCCTTTAGTCACCCAGCATCCTTGGTGTGACGTCCCTCCCATTGTCTGTCCTTCCTCCCACCCCTGTTTATTAAAATCTGTCCTCAAAAAAGAGTTATTAGGCTTAATCTTGGTGTGATTGTAAGTCACCGATGCTGCACCCTCAGGTACACTGACTCATTTCTAATTGGAAGCAAGAGTCTTGATCCTCAAGGATTAGACGGAAAAGCTGAGAATGACCTTTGGCCAACAGTCAGCTAGAAGATGAGTTCTCTTCCTGGCTTTCCCCTCCCCCAATTTACATCTTTTCTGTCTGTCCTCAGAAACTCCTTTGAGTCTAAATTTTCTCATTTACAAAGTACGTCAGTTATATCCACCTCAGATGGTTTTAGAGAATAAAATGGCAAAAAGCAAACATCCCCGTATTGAAAATACTTAGTGTTCTTAGTATGATAAATGCTCAAAACGGTAGTTATCGTTACTCTTCTTTCCATTATCACAATCAGTATTAGGCGCTAGGTTAAGAGGCCAGAAAGGATCACATAGTGAGACTTTCTAAAGTACATTAAATTTTATTTTAAAGCTTTGTGAAACATAGGTCTTTACCCCAGTGAAGTCCGTTGGAGATGGCATATAAAATGATTCATCGTAATGTAAGTTTGTGCTTTAAAGATCACAGAGAACCTTGGCAGTGAACCAATTCCTTTAAGAACCCTGATAACAGGGTGGACTGGCATCAGCCGGGGTGTCCAAACAAGAGGGAAGCGATCCTAAGCAGACAGAGAAGTTCACCCTCTGGGACCCTGCCTTCCGAAGACAAGGATGCTGTTTTCCTCCCTGACTTTCATGTTGGAATTTAAGCTCTTTTGAAGACAGAGGTATCCAGTTCAGACTGAAGTTCAAAGACCACAACGTATGAAGCACTCTGTAGAGTCAGGGATGTCCAGGTTTCTAATTTCTGGGTGGACATGTTGGAACTTCTCACCAGGTACAGGATGGCCGGGTGCTGCAAACATTCCTGCTGAGATCCAGGCAGCCAGAAGTTCACTTGTCGTTTCTATGAGCTGACAGGAAGGGTCAAGGTGAGTGAGGAACAACCTGAGTGCTAGGAAAAAGCTTCTCTGCTCTTTTATGTGCTCTTCCCAAGTGCTTACTGACCACTGCTGAATGGACCCTTGCCCTGTACCCACAGAGCAGGCAGCAGTGAAGACTCAGTCTGCCACCAAGGCACTCACATTTTAATAATGAAAGACTCATGCTCACAAAACACACTGCACATGCTACTCAAGTTCATTTCAGGGGATTACAGAAACACAGTGTGTGTGGCTGCTTACTTTTCTAGGGCTTTGGAGGAGGCTCCTAGGAAGAGGAACTATATGGAGTGAATGTTTGTGTTCCTCAGAATGCCTTTGTTGAAACCCTGTCCCCACACCCAAGTGGGATGGTACTTGGGGATGGCAAGTTGGGGGGGAGGTTAAGTTTTAGATGAAGTCATGAGGGTGGGGCCCTTGTGATGAGATTAGTGCCCTTTGAAGAAGAGGAAGAAATGCCAGAGTTTCTTTCTCCACCACATGAAGTACAGCAAGAAGATGGCCATCTGCAAGCCAAGAAAAGACCCCCATCGAATATGCTGGCACCTTGAGCTTGGACTTCCCAGCCTTCTGAGCCATTATAAACAAATGTGTGTCAGTGAGGCCACCCAGTCTATCGTATTTTGCTGTAGCAGCCTGAGCAGACTAAGACAGGGGTAGCTTTAGATTTCATTCTTTTTTTTTTTTTTAACATGCTTGCTTTTTATTTATAGTCATCTTATAGTCAGGTCTCAGTGACTTAAAAGCTTATAGTCTGGTAAAGAATACCAAAAGAGGGTTAAAAAGTTGTAAGACAACTTTTAAATACAAATTGAGAAAACATAGGCAATAAAATAAAGGAGGAAGCTGATTTAGGTCAGGTTAACAGAAAGATATTCTTTGAATAAAAGCTAAGTTCAGTTTATATTTGTCTGTCTGCCCAAAGATTACCATGATTTCCTAAACTTACGAAAACCTTTTTATTAAGGTGTAGTTGTTTTACAGCGTTCCTTCTATTTCTGTTGTACAGCAAAGTGACTCAGTCATGTATATGTATACTTTTTTTTTCATACTATCTTCCCTCATGTTCTGTACCAAGGTATTGGATAGAGTTCCCTGTGCTGTACAGTAGGACTTCACTGCTTATCCATTCTAAATGTAATAGTTTGCATCTGCTAACCCCAAACTCCCCGTTCATTGCACTCTCTCCTCTCTTCCCCCTGGCAAGCATAAGTCTGGTCTCCATGTCTGTGATCTGTTTCTGTTTTGTTATAGATTCATTTGTGCCATATTTCACTCTTTTAAGGAGGCATACTAGTTCAACAAGCAAGAAGGGGTATTTTCAGCAGATAGGACAACACATGGAAGGGAGTATGGACAAACACAGCATCTGACTTTTTTTATTTTGCGCTTTTTTGTTTTTTAGGGTTGCACCCACAGCATATGGAATTTCCCAGGCTAGGGGTTGGATCGGAGCTGTAGCTACCAGCCTACAACACAGCCACAGTAATGCCAGGTCTGCGTGCGTTTGCAATCTACACCACAACTCACAGCACTGCCAGATCCTTAACCCACTGAGAGAGGTCAGGAATCGAACCCACTTCCTCATGGATATTAGTTGTGTTCATAACCCTCTGTGCCACAATGGGAACTCCCACATCTGGCTTTTTTTCTTCTTTGTGAATGTCCTATATAGTGAGGTAAAAAGAGGCATGAAATGGTATCAGTTGAGAAGAGTCTTTGTGCTAAGGAGTTTGGCTTCAATTTACGGGCAAATTAGTGGGCTTTATCCAACCATTCATACTCTTAGTTTACTCCTGCTGCACCTTGCCCTCACCTCTCTCATATAAATTGCAATAGGATGTGCTGAGGGCTATTTATTTGTCTCTTCTAATAAATAGAGAATTCTTTTAGACCACAGATTCTGGGTTTTTTTTTTTTTTTCTATTTTGGGAGAGGGGCACTAGATGATGTCTAATGCATGGTAGAAGCTCAAAAAATAAGTATGCAGAGTTCCCTTGTGTTGCAGTGGGTGAAGGACATGGCATTGTCAGTGCAGCTGCTTGAACCACTCTCGTGGTGCAGGTTCAATCCCTGACCCAGGAATTTCCACATGTTGCAAGTGTGGCCAACAAACAGAGTGTGCAATAGGTATTCAGATCAGGACTTTGTGGAGACGTGACATCTCAATAGGGGCCTGGGTAGAGTTGAGAGAAGGGCTTTCTAGGCAGTGAGAAGAGCAGGCATGAAGGCCATACGTCTGCAGATGTGGTGTGTTTGAAGAAGATAGGAAAGACTTACGAAAGGGGAGGGGTTTATGGGGAGGCTGGTTTAGAGATCTAGGCCTTGAATGCCTTGTTTGGAATTGCACTGACCTCAGATTTTTCCTCTGCTTCTAAGGAGTCCCTAACAGCAAACAGTGGTTGTGATAGATGGCCTTGCAGAAGGTCCCCAGTGATCCCGAACTCCTGGTACTCACATCCTTGGGTGGTGCTCTCCCACTGGGTTTGGGTAAGACCTGTGACTTTCTTCTAACCAAGAGAATATGGCAAAGGTGGTGGTATGTCTCTTCCAAGGTCAGGGTAGAAGAGATTATGATTTCTGTCTCACATTCTTCTTCTCTGACCTGCTTCCCCTGTGGTGAGGCCACATGTCCTGAGGACAACCTCTTGCCAATAGCCAGAGAGGAACTAAGGCTGTTTATCCACTATCTTCCTGAACTAAATTCTGAAAACAACCCCATGAGAAGCTTGGAAGCCAGTCCTTCTCCAGCTGAACTTTAAGATGAGATCCAAGCCCTGGCCAGTACCTTGATTACAGCCTTACGAGACAGTCTGAAGCAGAGGACCCAGCTAAACTGTGTGTGGATTCCTAATCTGTAAAAGTATCAGATAATTAAGGGGTGTTGCTTTAATTCTGTAAGTTTGTGAGAATTTGTTGTATAGCTATAGGTAAATAACACAGATCCACTGAGACAGAAGGGAGCGTGCAGGATGGGAGGAAAGCCCCAGGGGTGTCTTGGCTTTGGCCAGCTGCTTCCAGGTGCATTGGGCCTGGTAAGATTCTAGATGTGGCCCGCGAGACTTCCACCTATCGCGGACACCTCTGGCTTTGCAGAACTTGGGAAAGAAGCTTCTCCTAGAATGAGTCAACACATCCAAGTCTTTGCTGCAAATCTCACAATGTCTAACAGGAACATCCCGTGGGACCTTCTAGGATCACGTTGAAACAGAAGCACTTTCTTACATTTCAGACAGCCTAGAGGGTTGAAGCAAGGACTTGGCAGGCCAGAATAGGAGAAGTCTAAGGTAAATATCATAGGGCTCATTCAGAAAATCTGTTTCCCTTTGACTGTCTTCTTGGGTTTGAAAGAGTCTGAAGATGACTGCTACACATAGCAGTGGCCTTTTCCTCTTTCTGTTCTGTTCTATCTCTGCAGTTCAGCTGAAGGGATCATTTGGGACTATGTCAGAGGCATCGAACTTGAGAGAAGGAAAACCAAAGACCTAGTGAATGCCAGATACCGCTTCTTGATTCTTCCTTAATGCACTTCTGAAATTACCTAAAATACTGGGATTCTCCCTCCAAATCATGTTTAGTTGACATCTTAACATTTTAATCAGAGTTTATTTAGGGTCGTAGAGTTTAAATTGTTCTCCAAGCGATGTGTTTGGCTCTGAAGCTATGTTTCGGGAGTACTGCAAAATGCCTGGGAGCTTTCCACCAAACAGCACATACATAATTCTTTGATCATTTTTATATATTAGGGTTCCAGGTAAGATTACATTTGAAAACCACAAAAAGACTTCCAGTGAGAAAATAATAATAAAAATTTTAAAGTGTTACCCAAATCATTGATTCTGAATACCTGCAAAAGATGTTTGGCCCTCTAAAGTGTAATAGATTATACTCATTATAATATTTAAAATATTTAATGTATTCTTATTAATATAATTTATCAAGTGCTCACCTTATACCAGGCACCTGGGTGAACTTGTTTCAAACATCAGTGTGTCATTGCTTTAATGCAAGCATAGTTTAGCCTCTGACAGAGAAGAAAGTGGCCTCTCACTAAAAGACACCAAGATGTCTTGATTCCTGCTTCCTAAGTATCTGGTGAAGGGGCAGAAGACACAGTGATCACTATGACAAAAGTGCCTTTTGGTAAAATCAATCACATTTTCTGCTCCTACTTACTGTAAACAGAAATTGATCAAAATTTGTATATTTAATTTACATATTGATAGCTTAGGTTAAATTCTAGGAATTTTTCTCCACTAAGAATTATTGACAGTTTTCTGATTCTCTTGACCAATATGTAAACTCAAGTCTTGTTTTACCCAGGTTAAGGGAAAAACGATATTTCGTTGACTCACTTCTTCCAGATCTGACAGTTTCCCAGTTGCCATGGATCTTTGCAAAGCATGACTATCTGCTTTCCTATACAGAGCTGATGACTGTTATAGATTTCTGCAGGGGGAATCTACCACCCACACTGAACTTTCTTTTACTTTCTACTCCTCCAGGGAATAACAGTGAATCACAGAAAAGCTATATGGAAATCAGAGCTGAAATAGCCTATAAATCACATTTGTCATCATTTCCCCAAACTGTGGTTGATTTATGATACACCCTGATGGTTCATTGCTATGGCCACACCATTCTTATGATATGAAACCACATATGTCCACCATCAGGGACTATTTAGAGACCATACAATAGGAGAGATAAAATAAAACAGGAACAAAGTTGGAGGGCCCGGAGACACGTATGGGATACAAACACATCAGTGGAAAATCTGGGAGATGCTGGAAATAAATGTTCACACTGCAGGGAGCAAGGGGGACAGTCACTTGATCAACCCTGGGTTATCTAAGCTAATAGAGAATGGTGGTGGGGGAACATACAAACGCTGAAATAACCAAATGCTTGTCTCTAGGTACAAAGATGCTCCCATGACGTCATCCTTGGCCACTCTAAGTTGGCTATTTCTAAGCAAATGTATGGTGACGATTAGCTCCCAAAGCTAGGTGAAGGTTTCCCAGTCATGTTGGCAGTGAAGCATGTTGGGGAAAAGCTAAGAGCATGGCCAGAGAAAGGAAGGAGGCTGGAGGAAGTGGAGCTGAACAGCAGTCCTCTTCCTTCCTTATCTAAGCTAGGCATTGGGGGTCTGGGGATAAACTTGGGGGAATTTCCCATAGCCACGTCTACCCAGATTAAAATTGTTGAGCTAAGATTCAGCTTCCAGTGTCCATCAGCATTAGCCCGAGAACACACTTCCTCTGATGAGTCAATATAGAGGCTTGCTGTCAGTGGAATGTCCTTCGTTTTAAAAAAAAAAATCTACAGGTCCCATGTGTTCCAGAAATCTGTCGGGGATAATTTTCTAAAATACTGTAGGAAAGAGAAACAGTCAGTGATGAAGTCATGAAGGAAGCTAATGGGAACCTAATTGTCGTCCTTTTGGGGCTGCCATGAAGCTTCTCTCCCTCCAGGGCACGTCCAGAGTCAGCTCAAACCCATCAGAGTAGCTGGGGGAATGGGCAGAGTCAGAGAGAGAGTGCGATCTGGACTGTGCTCGCCTTTGCCAGGGCCGCCCTCTCTCATCCAAGAGCCTGTCTTCTCCAATTGTAAATGATGTCTCTGGTGATGGTTATTGGGAGATGATTCCCCACTTGTAGGTCTTCTCCCTTCACATGTTCTGCCACTTAATTTGTTGCATTTTGCCTAGTTACTTGTCATCACTTTGGGAGTGGAGCTCAGTGTCTTGGTGGGATGGACTTGAGTTCAAGTCCTAGCTCTGTCTCTGGGAAGCTGTGATCAAGTTATTGAATCTTTCTGAGTCTCAATTCTCTCACCCATAGAATGGAGATAATAATAGCTCAGTTGTGATGTATTTGTGAGGGTTAAACAGATATGAATGATCTGGCATATTGCCTGACATACAGTAGGCATGTAGTATGACTGTGTGTGTGTTAGCGTTCTTCAGAAAAACAGAACCAATAGGGTAGGTATATCTTTCTCTTTTCTTTCTTTTTTTTTTCTTCTCTCAATTTTTCTTTCCTTCATAATTTATCTTTCTTTCCTCCCGTCTTTATTTGCCTCTTTTCTATTTTCTTTCTCTTCCTTTCTCTCTTCTTTCTTCTCTATTTCCTTCTTTCTCTTTCTTTCCTTCCTCCTTTCTTTCTTCTATCATCTGTGTATCTAATGGGTTGTCTATCAATCTCTCAAGACATTTATTTTAAGGAATTGGCTTATGCAACTGCAGAGGCTGGATAAGTCAAAACATGCTGGATAAGCCAGAAGGCTGCAGACCCAGGAAGAGTTGCACTTCTAGTCCAAAGGCAGCCCTGCTGGCACAATTCCTTCTCACTCCAGGGAAGTCAGCCTTTGTTCTATGAAGGCCTTCAACTGATTGAATGGGACGCACCCGCTCCATAGAGAGTCATCGGCTTTACTCAAAGTCCATCACTTTAAATTGTCAATCTCACCTAAAAAAAGCACCCTCACATAAATATCCAGAGTAATGTTTGACCAAATGTCTGGGTACTATGGCCCAGCTAAGTTGACACATAAAGTTAACCATCACAGTGTGTGTATATTTAAAATTGGGACCTGTGTGTCTCCTTATATGCACCAAATAATTATAAGCAGCATAGACTTCCTGATAACTTTTGAACAGTTGCTGACTTTGTATGGAAAAAAAAATTTCAGTAACCTTGGCTGGTCATTCCAGACCCCACATTTTGGATCTTTCAAAATTTATTCCACTCAAGTTGTTCATGCCAACTCTTGAGTTAAGCAAAACTCCTCTCTCCAGCTGACCTGAAGCAAATCTTTTAGAGAAAAAAAAGAAAGAAAAGAAAAATGAAGCATGTCTAGGCAAAGATAGGTACTGAAGAGAAACTAAATCCAGCCACTCTTTCCTCAAGGAGACATGTGATCATGCTGGAACTGTAAACGCCTCATTTTGGCTTCATTGGCATGGTGCCACAGCTTTGATGGTGAGACCATGCAGCTCTGTCAGTTCTTTGAGGTCTATGGGTCTTCTCGGAGTGGGTGGTGAGCTACCCATTCTTTTACCACCCTAACCACATGGAGCATATTTTCCAATCATGGCGGTCTTTGGACCCCCTTGAAATGAGCCTTTTCCATGTAGAAGGATGGGCTTGGTCAAAAGGACTCTTGCCTCTGGGGAGAGAATCACAAGCATGGCATACTGTGATGCCAGTCACTGCGGCTCGTGGGTCTGATTTTCTCTAGCTTGCCTCTTGGCTTTTGAGACATCAGTCTTGGCTTCCTCCCTTGTTTATCTCAGATTTTGTCACTAACTTACATAAATCTTTGCAGGCTGAGAGTTTGGGGTTAGTCGATGCAAACTATTATATTTAGAATGAATAAGCCACAAGGTCCTGCTGTATACCCAATCCCTTGTGGTAGAACATGATAGAAGATAATATGAGAAATTATATAAATCTTTGACTGCCTTTACACTTCCTCCATGAAGGAATATGTTGTGCTTCGCTGGTCCCCTCCTACTTAAGGTTTGTCAGTCTCTTCTTTTTAAAAAAAAAATTATTAGAGTATAGTTGTTGTACAACATTGTGCCAATTTCTGCTGTACAGCAAAGTGAACCAGTCATAATATATAGATTCCCTTTCTTGATTATCTTCCATCCATAGTCTATCCCAAGAAACTGGATTGACTTTCCTGTGCTATGCAGTAGGACCTCATTGCTTAATGTCACTCTCTTCTTTATTTTTACTTTTTTTTTTTTTTGTCTTTTTAGGGCTGCACCCATGGCATATGGAAGTTCCCAGGCTAGGGGTTGTATTGGAGCTATTGCTACTGGCCTACACCACAGCAGCACCAATAGTGGTTCCAAGCCATGTCTGCGACCTACATCACAGCTCATGGCAATGCCAGATCCTTTAACCCATTGATCCAGGCCAGGGATCGAACCCGAGTCCTCATGGATACTAGTCGGGTTCTCTAATGCTGAGCCACAGGGGAACTCCACACTCTGGTCTCCTTTTTTTTTTAAACTTTTTATTTTTTTAATTTATTTTTCATTTTTTTAATGAAATGATTTTTATCTTTCTCCCATAGCTGGTTTACAGTGTCCTGTCAATTTTCTACTGTACGGCAAAGTGGCCCAGTCACACAAATACATATATGTACACACAGACACACACACAGATTCTTTTTGTCACATTATCCTCCATCATGCTCCATCACAAGTCTAGTCACACTCTCTTCTTGATGCCAAAAACCATCTTGGAAGATCAAACTGGCATGGGATGAGATAGGGCAAGTTAGACAGACAGGTCCTTAGATATTTTAAGACCGTTATTCCAGGTTGACCACATTTCCATGGATCCCTCTGTGTAAGAGGCTTCCTAAAGAGGCCCACATCCCAAATGTTTTTCTGGGGTAGCCGGTGTTTCGACCTTTTCAGCTTTTTCCATCTCTGTTTTTAGCATCCATGTGAAGGGAGATCTTGCTCTCTCATGTCAAATGTCTGTGCCATTTTAAGTCGCCTCTTTCTTTCCTATAAGACTACCTAACAAACTCTTACTCATCCCACAAAATTGAGTTCAAGTGCTCCTCCTGCCAGGATGCTTTCCCTGGAAATTCAGCCACGATCTTCTCTGTGTTTCTGTAGAGTCTCCCTGTTTCTGTTACAGTTCTTCTCTAATTAGTAAAATTTTTAGACTGGTGTGTCTCTCCCTGCAACACCGTAAACTCCCCAAACAGGCAATGGAGAGTCTTCATCTTTCAGTCTCCATCGTCTATAGCACAGACAGTAGCAGCAACTTAACATAAGTTTGTGGAATGGATGGTTTGATGCTGTGAAGGTCATCTCAGAGAAAAGGGAACCCTCCTGTAATGTTGGTGAGAATGTAGGCTGGTGCAACCACTATGGAGTACAGTATGGAGTTTCCTTAAAAGACCAAATATAGAACTACTGCAATATCCATCAATCCCACTCCTGGGCATCTATCCAAAGAAAACTGTAATTCCAAAATATACATGCACCTCAATATTCATAGCAGCACTATTTATAATAGCCAAGACATGGAAGCAGCCTCAATGTCCACTGATAGATGACTGGATAAAGAAGATGTGGTACATACATACAATGGAATACTATTCAGTCAAAAAAAGAATGAAATAAACCATTTTGCAGCAACATGGATGGAGCTAGCGATTATCATAGTAAGAGAAATAAGTCCGACAGTGAAAGACACATATCATATGATAATGCTTATATTATATGCAGACTCTAACAAAGATGATAGCATAGAACCTTACAAAATAAAAACAGACCCAAAGATTTTAAAACCAAATTTATGGTTACTAAAGGGAACACGTTGAGCAGGAGGGATAAATTAGGGGGTCGGGACTGATATATACACACTACTATACATGAAACATATAAGTAACAAGCTCCTACTGTATATATAGCACAGGGAAATCGACTCAGTGCTGTACGAAAACCTATATTGGAGAAGAATCTGAAAAGGAACGTATATATGTATGTGTATAATTGGTTTACTTTGCTGTACACCTGAAACTAATGCAACTTTCTAAGTTAACTACACTCCAATAACATTTACTTAAAAAAAACGGAAAAAGAGATCTCAGAGATGTCCTAGTGAAAGTTTTGGTACCGGCTTGACCACCAACTGGCTGTGTGTGACATAGAGCAATTTGCCTGCTTTCTCTGCGTTTTCTCATGTGTCAAAGTTAAGACGCCTTTCAGTTGATAAGCAAGTCCTATTCTGTTCAAATTATCTGCACTTCCAGCATCTCCCTAGGTTTCTATGTGGCAAGCAGCTTCCAGGCAAACATTCTTCACTTCTGTATGGTCCTAGCATCCTTCGACAAACCCAGGTCATGTTTTTTTTTTTTTTTTTTTTACTTATTAAGGTACAGTTGGTGTACAATGTCCTGTTAATTTCTACTGTACAGCAAAGTGATTCAGTTATACATATAAATATATTCTTGAGCATATATTTTTCCATTGTGGTTTATCACTGGATATTGACTCTAGTTCCCTCTGCTATATGATAGGACCATGTTGTTTATCTATCCTGTACGTAATTGTTTCCAGGTCATGTTCTTATACCAGCTGGGACAAGCAAAAGACTAGTTCTTTCAGTGCCATTTACTGCCTAATTCCCTGCGACAAGAAAAGGAAACAATAAGCTCTTGGAAATCCTTCTCTTTAGAATTCACTTATCCTGTAAAGGCAGCTTGGCAGTGTGGTCAGGGCTGTGTGTACCTTGAGGACACCGATGAACACCACAGTCTGAGGGGTACAGAGGGGAAGCCACTGTGGGGTTCAAAAGTAAAGAGGCAAGACACAGAAAGCACGTCTTGAGAGTCATCAACACCCAGTGTGGGAGAAGATCTAAGGTCAGTGGCTTCACCGTGGCTCAGAGGGACATCTTTTCCCAGTGGACATTCTGCACCTACTTGATTTCTCTCTATGACGTTCAACTCGCCACGTACTGAGTCCATGGGACCGTTGGAGCACAAAGAAGCCGTGATGGTCAAATTCCACTCAAGCTCTACCAGAGCTGGAGCCCACATTATTTGAGAACAGAAACATTTGCAATTTTAGGTAGTCAGGTGACCCAGAATTTAGGGGGATGGGTTCTGCATCCACTTGCCATGAGCATTAATGCTGAATTAGCTCTGTGCTAACTGCGTGGCTTTGTGCAAATTTTGAATTTCTCTCAGTCTCCATTTTCTTGCCTGAAAAATGGGGGTGATTGTGGTACCCGACTTGCAGTATAGTTACGAGCCTTAAATAAGATGATAAATAGAAAGCACTTAGCACGATGACCAGCATAAACTAATCACATTTATTGAACCCTTATTACATCCTGTAACATGTCAGCTGCCATCCAGAGGATCTTCATTTTCCTCTCTTCAGCAGAGAGACCATTAGGATAAACATCAAAACATATACCTCTAGCCACCAAATGCAGGAAAATCATGCAAGGAGGGTTGAGTCTGGAATCAGACTGATTGGTTCCAAGTCTCGCCTTGGCTTCTTGCACTGGCTGGGTTGCCTTTCTTAAGTCGCTCTGGGTATCAGTTCACCTGTAAATGGGAAGCTGTTACTAGGTCAGTGTGACCCTCTTTGTAATAAACAGCTCAATCCCTTGAACTTTCCAAATAGAATGCATTGACCAGCAGTGAGTCTAGGCAGCAAGATAATCTAAAAATCTAAATGTGTGCGTGCATTTTCCCCTGGGAAAATCTGATCTATATCTTTCCATTTTCCACTTTCCCCCCAATAGTCAAGCACCCTAAGTTAAAATCATTTTCATAAAAGCTCTCGAAGTTTTCTTTTCCAGCCTAGAAATGTTTACCCATTATGCTCATGAAAAATAACCCAGGGAAGTTATTAGTCAAAAATTATCATAGATGTTTGTTCATCTGTTTTTAAAAATTACCAAAAAGTTGCACTGAGAGGAACAGTGGTATGATATTTCACCAGTTCTTTCAGTCATATATTTAAAAATAAGTGAATAACAACGTGCAGTGAAACAAAAGCATGGTGGATCACAATTAATATTCATTATCTTACAGAACTTGTGCATCCACTGAACTATGGTGGATTCATATTATCCACACCACAAAGAATTGAAAAAGCATTAAGCCCGCAAAAATTCCATTTGTCCGTAGTGTCTGCCCTTGCTTTTTCTTCTTCTCCACTCATTCACCAATGGCTTCATCTTTTCCTTCTTATCAGATTCTCCTTTACACCACTTCCCATCTCAAACTGGATAAAGGAAGCTTGCAAATACCTGAACAATAGGCTTCACGAGCTGGATGACTTCTTACCTCCGGTCCCCCAGAGGCTGCATCTTTGCCCCACCTTTCCTTGGCTTCCACCCCCCCAAAGGCAGCAAGAGGAAACAATAGTTGTAAGCCCCTGCCAAGCTGTGTCTTTCTGAGATGCAGCTGAATAATCAATTACTGGTGAGTGTATCTGAGTTGCCCTGGCTGACTTCCATAGGCCTTCAAAACTTCAAAGTCTCCAGGAGCGGGTCTGCAGGGCTTCCTCCCAGACGTTCTCAGCAACCTGTCACTCATCCCAAACCTCTGAGGCAGGTCCTGCCCTCACCAGCCACACTTCACTTCATCCATCCTTTCCACAAGGTGTCTGGGAAGAAGGACCATTGTTCCTTGAAAAAAGGGACCAGTTGGAAAGGAGAGGCAGTGCCGACAGCAACATTTGGCAACTCTGTGGCTTGAGGCAAGGACCACAAGCAATGAAACAGATACTTTAAACAAGTTTTCTTTTCATTGTGGTACATTAAGTGGCTGTATTACAGTAAAGCAAATAGCTCCAAACCGTGAGGACTTCTATGAGAAAGAAGAACCGTGAATGTCCTCATGTTTCCGTGTACCCAGAACCCACACAGTCAGAGAGGTCAGGGCGTCTGTGCTTCTGGTTGTTTGCAGAGTTTACTCTAAGAGAAGTCAGAATATCAAGTGATTGGACAGAGGCATCTTGCCAACTGTGAGAGCAAGCTGGGAAACAGCTTAAGGAACAACAAAAAAAAATTCTTGTCTGCGAAGATGTCCAGTTTTTCTGAGTGTTGGGGTGGATATTTATGTCACTTTGGGGAAAATGATGGCACAGGCAGAGTGCCTGATAGGAGGGTGGTTGGCGGGCAGATCAGACTGCAGGTTGTAATGGTTCACTTGAAAAACAAATACTGCTTATATAACAGGCCACACACCCAGGGCAAAAATAGCCTTGTTAAGACAGTGTTTTCGAAGACATATGACTTAATGGGTTATTTATTTATTTATTTATTTATTTATTTATTTATTTATTTATTTTGGTTTGGTCAAAACTGAGGATTCAGACAGAGGTTTGGTCAAAACCTAGGATTCAGATAGACCTGTGTTGTGCAAGTGGGTTAACAGTTCTCACAATCAGCCACCTCTAGAAGAGGAGCCAGACTCAAGTGTTCTCATCTGTAAAATGGTAGCAACAATTGTGCCCTTTCCAGAAGCCTGAGATGGAGGTAAAATGAGATAATCACCAGCTGCCTGATAATTGGATTTTATTTGTTAATTCCAGGTCCCTAGATGAAGTGATAAAGTCCACCAAGTAGCAATGTGGATTTCAAAAAAAAATCTTTGGAAGGAATCTTTGAGAATGCATGGTAACAGCGAGAATATTTTAAGTGAATCCAGCGTGTATTTGTTGAGTTCCCACCATATTGTCAGGCTCTGGGGACCGAGATTTGTTGTTCTTTCACACACTGAAAACAAAGGAAGTAGGTTACTTGTTGCCTGGGTTGGAACAGTGGAGGGGGAAATGGAAAATGACTGCTGATGGGTCTGAGGTTTCTTCGGGGCTGCAAAAATTCTAAAATTAGATAGTGGTAAAAGTCGCATCATCCTCCAAATGTACATTGCATTATATACTTTCAAGGGGTGAATGGCGTGGTATGTTAAGTCTATCTCAATTAGACTGTTCAGAGGAAAACAGTGTAGAGAAAAATTATAAAGCTGAAAAAAAGAAAGAAGAAACAAGAACAAACAAACAAAAACAAGTTTGGGGTGGGAATGTACCAAACTGACCTGGTTCCTATCCTCATGGAGCTTAAAGTCTTGAGGGACAGCGTGCGTTTGCTAATGGCTAAATGAAGAGAGGGTTGGATAAGGAATAAACGGGAGTAGGGTCATGTATTGACTGATCCACTGGTAGTCATCCCATGATATATCTGCTCTTCTTTTTCTTTTTTTTTTCCTTTTTTTTTTTGCCTTTTGTCATTTTATGGCCGCACCCGCGGCATGTGGAGGTTCCCAGGCTAGGGGTCTAATCGGAGCTGTAGCCACTGGCCTGCACCGCAGCCACAGCAACGCAGGATCTGAGCCGCGTCTGCAACCTACACTACAGCTCACGGCAACGCCGGATCGTTAACCCACTGAGCAAGGGCAGGGATCGAACCCGCAACCTCATGGTTCCTAGTCGGATTCGTTAACCACTGCGCCACGACGGGAACTCCTCTTCTTTTTCTTTGAGCAGTGGTCCTCCCTGAGGTTAGAAAGGATACTTAGATGCCGCCTCACAGCCAGGTTTGGCCCTGGAACTCAGTTCTGGCCGATGGGGTGTGGACAGAGAGCAGTGTGGACCCCTGTCAAGTCACATCCCTTGGAACCAGCTGTTTCCTCTTCTACTCTCCCCACTGATGGGGAGACCAGCTTCGACCTCGTGAACTTTGTGGGTGCAAGAACATCATGACAGAGGCATGGGCTACTGACCACCCCAGAAGACCTCACCGTGTCCTTACATCATTTCCAATGAGAAACCTGCTTATGTCTCTGTCTCAGTTTTTCTGTCCATCCTATGGCTCTTTTCCTCTGACTGCCTTTAAGGTTTTCTGCTAATCACTGGTTTAAGCAGTCATTATTTATGATTTTGATGATTGTAAGCAGGTTTTGATTGTGATGTGCCTTTGTATAGTTCTCACGTCTCTTAGGGTATGGAAACATTGAGTTTCTTGAATCTGTAGGGATGTGGCTTTCATTAAGTTAGGAAAAAACACAATCAGCCATTATTGCTTCAAATATTTTCTCCCCCACCCACCTTCTCCTTTATAGAATATAATCACATGCCTGTTAGGCTGCTCGAAATTGTTCACTGATAATCTTTTCTTTTAAAATTTTTTTTTCTCTCTCCGAATTTTATTTTGGATAGTTTCTATTGCTAGAACTCCATGTTCACTGATCTTTTTTCTGTGATGTTTAATCTGGAATCAGTCTCATCAGTGTACTTTTCATCTTAGGCACTATAGATTTCCTCTCTAGACATTCAATGTGGGTCTTAAACCCTAACTTTTGAATATATCTGGAATATAGTTATACGTGTTTTAATGGCCATGTCTGCTAATGTTAACATCTGACAGTTTTCTCAGTTTCAGTGTATTGATTATTCTCGATTTGGGTTGTATTTTCTGGATTCACAACATACCTGGTCATATTTGAATGTTAGCCATAATGAATTTCCGCTTCTTAGGTGTTAGATATTTTTGTCTTCCAATAAATTGTTTTGTTTTGTTGCTTTTTTAGGGTCACACCCGCAGCATATGGAAGTTCCCAGGCTAGGGGTTGATTCAGAGCTACAGCTGCCGGCCTTCGCCACAGCCACAGCAACACCAGATCTGAGCCGCATCTGCAACCTACACCACAGCTCATGGCAACGCCAGATCCTCAACCCACTGAGCGAGGCCAGGGATCTAATCCGCAACCTCATCATTCCTAGATGGATTCGTTTCTGCTGCGCCACAACGGGAACTCCCGGATAAATGTTTTTGAGATTTTTTTTTTTTTTTCTGGGATGCAGTCAAGTTACTTGGAAACAGCATGACCATGCTGGATCCCTGCATGTATGATTTCCCAGGCAGACCTGGAGCAGTGCTCCATCTAGAACTCATTATTCCCTGAATACCGTTACAGCAAGACCTTCCAGGGTGCTCTCCCCAACGTCCCACGAGATAGGGACTTTCACTGGGGGAAAAGGCGTTCTTCCCTGCCCTGCGTGAGTTCCCGGCAATGCTTCTTTTCATCCTGCTGGTGGCTTCTTTGCTGCGTTTGGGGTAGTTCCCTTACAGGCTTGTGCTGATGACTGCTCTGCTGACAAGCAAAGAGGACCATCTGCTGATCTTTGAGATGCTCTCTAGGTCCAGCCCTGTCCCCTGCAGAGCTCTGCCCTTTGTGTGCTGGTCACAGTCCAGCTCTGCCTGCGAGCGCTTGGTGCCTTGGCGTCCCAGGACCCTCACCTCAACAATCCCACCCGAAGTGTCAGAGGTCCCGCCTGGGAAGTAAGCTGGGGCGATTCTAGTGCTTACGTGCTTTGTCTCCGCCTTCTCAGGGATCACTCTCGTTTGTCGCTTGGTGTGCAACGCCTTGAAAATAATTTTTGCATGTATTTGGCCTCTTTTGGTTGGTTGGTTGGTTTCAGGTGGGAGGGTACGTCTTGTTCATCCATCCTGTCTGGAAGCAGAAGATACACATGCCGGTATCTTATTTAATCTTATCGATGAGCCATTGAAATAGCTCTCCCACCCCCTATTTGCCAGAAGAAGAGGCAGTTCAAGCAGGTGGCATAAGTTATCTGGTCACATAACCATCTCCCTCAGCCTGTAGGCGGTAGGGCCCAGTTTTCTTGCCAAGTTTGTCTTTGAAAATAGTTGTTTCTACGAGTTCCTGTGCTCTGCGTTCCCTTCACTTCAAATGCTCTGGGGTGGGACGGGGGAGTGGGAGGAGAGGGTTTAGGCTTGAAAACAGACCACAGAATACTCTTTGGAACGCTGTAGGCCAGTTCCCTGTTCCTTGAGGGCGTGAAAATTAAGTCAGTGTGGAAGCTTGAATGTCCGGTGCCACCACATACAGCGACCTCACCAGTGACAGTCACTTCACCCTTCCTCAAATCAAAGAGTCTTCTAGTTCAGTGGCCTCAAAGCTGAAAACTAACAAATAAACTCTTGACTGGGGAGGCTATGCACAGTCCTGATAAAATTGAGAAAAATAAACAAAAGGTTGAAAATTAATATACTGAATTCCTTTCCTGAGGTTCTGACATGTGCTCCCAATGAGAATCATCAACATCTGGGTGTAAATTCTTCAATGTAGAGACTTTCCTACTCTGAGTGAAAGTGTACAGTTAATTTTTACTTTCCTTTTCTTCTCTCTTCCGTGCATATGGTCTCCTCCGTTCGGTGTGGGTCAGCTGAGGCATGGTTGGGTATAAAATACGGACCCAGCCAATCTTGGGAACCACATTTTTTTTTTCTCCCGTTGTGGCCATTGGCACAGCTTTCAGTTCCATACCCCAGGCGGAGTCATTCCAATCTTTTCCCCTAGGACTTTGTTCATTGAGGGTTGAACGAAAAGGGGTTTTGTCCTCGGGGACACGGAATTAGAAGGCAACGATCAGAATGATCCAGAAGCCATCTAATACAGCATGCAAGGAAAGCTTGTGTGCAGGACAGGATCAGATGAGACACAAGAGAAATACAGCCAAGAACTGGAGTACAGTGGGCATGAAGGCGAGACCTCAGAAAACAGAGACCATCGGGGTTTAGTCATTTATCATCTCCAGATTTCCCCAGTGCCTGAAGCCAGTACTTGGACTTCCCAGGTGTGTGATCTCATAAATCCTATCTGTTTAAATTGGTTTGAGCTGGGTTTCTCTTACGTACAACCAGGAGAGTCCTGGTGAACACAGAGAGGAAATAATCTAGGGCACATAAAAATTTAGCATCAGGAGGAGGGCCGGGCTTAGAATTCTACTCATTCTATTTCGAATATACCAGGCAGGAGAGCAAATTCAGGACTCTGTTTCTATACCCTTGGTGTGAGCAATGGCACAGAGACTGCCGACAGTTTTTATTAGTGTCGGCACATACACGTCAGAGCCATAATAGCTTAGTGGCAGGCATGTTCTAAGGGTATGGTATGATCCTTCCTAAGTCTCCCTTTGGAAGATGAGGAAGTGGATGCTTAAAGAGGATAAGGACCTCAAGTTCAGCACTGGATGGTGTTGAAGTCAGGATCCTCAGATGAAGGCAGCCTGACTCCCCAGCCATGCTCTTGACGGCTGTGCTGTCTTGCCCCCGAGCTTAAGTATCAGCAGCCTTCTGCTTGAGTACCAGGTGACATCAGGAAATGATCTCTGACCAGTCTCTGACAGCATAATATGAATTTTCATTCTCTATCAGACACTGTCATCCAGATTTCTCACTGAAGAAAGGGCAGGTAGGAACCCCCTATTGGAAGAGAGGAGGAGAAAGGCACAGGGTTGCTTCCCCTGGTGTAAATAAAGCTCATCTTCCCACAGTTGCTTATCCAAATGATTCCTCGTCTGATATTTGTTACATTTAGGAGAGTGATCATCAAGACTGCTGAAAGTGAATTCTGAGACACAAGGGAATATCCTTAACATACATTTCCAAAAAAAGATGCGTTATCCCCTCTCGGGTGTCATTCTGCCAGAATGTAGATGCCATTCCTGTCGATCTAGTGAATCTGAAACAAATCAATGTGCTTTTCCTCCAGTGACACCAAAGCCCTTGATGTTTCTGAATCCCCAGTGGCTCCCAGGGGGGAAAAATCTAGGGCCAGTGCACATTCTCTGCAATGTTTCAGTATCTGAATGTATACACTCCATCCGTGAGTCAGTAGTATAACGTCCCTCTAAGCGGATCAATGACCAGACAAGTGAGACCAGCAAGTAATTTTCCTTATGGCATTTTTTTTTCATTTGAAATTGTTATTGTCATCATCATTGTTGTTTAAAAGCAGACTTTCGGCGATCTGTGGGACCGGCTCTAACAAACAAAATGACACAGACACCTCTGGCATTGGCTGCAATGGCTTTTGGCTTTTATCAGTAGTGGGGTTTGGAGACATTCTGCTGGGACGACAAGAAGTCAGTAGGGCTGCATGTTTAGACGGGGTGGGGCTGGGAAGCAATCACACAGGGCCCACCCTGGGTCTGGGCTGTGGGAACAATAAACACAGCGTAGACTCCCATGTCCTAGGGAGGAAGAGACCATCGCCCAGCTCTTGGAAGAAGGGAACCACGGCGTCTCCTGTGGCTTTGGGAGCCGGTGTCATCGCATCCCCGAGGTCAGCACCACGCATCTCTTTCTCACACACCAGATGGTCTCTGCCTGGGAGCTGGCCAGCGAGGCTCCCCTTGGCCCAGTTGGCCAATACCTACAGGCTAGAGTTCACAGGAAGAAAGTTGATTTGGAACCGAGGAGAGCGTGGCAAATTGCCCCAGACCTGCTTGGGCAGCTTTCCTCGGCAGATGGTGAACAGGGCACCAAGAATCCTTGCAGTGACTCTGCCACTTACCAGCCCTGTGAATCTGGGCAAATTCAGTGACTTCTTTGAGCCCCGGTAATCTCATCTAAAAGATGAGCAGGAATAGCCTGTAGAAAGCTTTGAGATTATCTAAAATGGGCTCTGATTCTAAAAAGGAAGGGACCATCCGCATTGTTCTAGGGTCCATAGGATTTTCAGGAGACTCAAAATTCCCCATGTTGTTCCCTCCCCTTGGGCTGGAAGTAAAGGAACGAACAAGGAGATAGAGAAATCCCGCAGGACATTTCGGAGCCCCCCCCCCCCACTAGTATTGCCTTAATGTTTCTCTTTAAACCAATTCACTTTTTTCCCCCAGTAGAAATACTTAAAAAGTAATCCTTGTATCAATTGCCGTAATGACGATTTTTTAAACATTGTATTATTCTCATTGTATTGTTTTTTTTCTATTACCTTCTAATGAGATACTGTTGGCTGCCAAGGGTTCTAGCCCCAGGCTTGTTCTTTCTTGAATGCTTGCTAATCTCTCTTTTTAAGTCTTAAAGACCTGCTAGTTCTGAGCCAAGAGGCTTCCCCTTGATGTCATCAGCAAGTGAGGAGGCAAGTCCCTTTTCAAACCTGTTCATTCCCTAAGATCTCCTTGTTATCTTTTTTGTGCACTTCCACAAACTATCTCCAGAACTCCCAGTGGGGAACTGGTTAGCTTTTTCTGCCCTCTGGAATGACGAATGCAGGATCCTCCATGCCTGCCCAGAAGTCCAGTTCTACAGTAGGCTGAATTGGTAGGCTGAAAACGGTCCTGGCCACTAGAGGCATTTACTTGCAAAAGGCAGGACCCTGTACTTTTTATCACCATTTGCTTTGGTGCAAGCTTTATACAGGTCTCCCATAAATATAAATTATTCTCCGGTAATACCGATCCTATTCAGTCTGTCCCAGAGATCGACAGAACAGAAGCCTTAGTATGACTTAGACCGAGCATTGGACAAGCCATCCTCTGAACTGCTTTGGAAAGTAGAGCTTCTTGAGAACTGGTGAAGTTTACGTTCATGCCTATGTCCTGAAGTCGGGCTCTTGCTAGTCACGCAAAACATCCTTGAGAAAGTCCACTTAGGTCAAAATACTACATGCTTGTGTAAAATGTAAAGGCAGAAGTGTTTGATAGAAAAATCCCTGTAAATGTTAATATCAGGGTGCATTGACGGGCACCTGAGAAGTTTGATATCCTTAGCTGTGTGGGTATGGCTGGAAATGCTACTGATAGTTAATGAACTTCAAGGGAACAGTGATGTAGCACCTGGGCCTTCAGGACTGTGGCTGCTTCCAGTAGATCAAAGAGCTTCGGTTCCATGATGAGGCATGAAGGTCCTGGTTGTGGGGTGTCTGTAGTCCTCTGTGAGCCCCGTGGGTTTTTCGTTTACATTGTCAGGGAGGACGTGGAGGGGAGAACCTCTCAGTGACGCAGCTGAAGTCAGGAGCTATTCTGCTCATCATCTCATTTAGCCCTTTGCACCGTCAAATGATGACAGAAAGCTAGTGATTTCTCTTTTACAAGAACGGTCAGAGTTCAAATTGTCACGATGCCTATGGGGACAGAGGAGATTGTGAGAAGGGGGCTCAGACTTCAGAGCTGGGCTCCCTCCACTGTGTTTTCTGAAATCTTCTGCCTTTGTTGCCTCCAGGATGAGTCTGCCTTCCCCAACCGTCCAAAAGCCTTCCACTCTCTGCCACATGTGCTTTAGTTCTGTGGAAGTTCTAGCTGGACTATTTGAGAACAGAAATGTTTTTCCTTTTTTAAAATGTTTAAAATTTTCGCCAATTTTTAAAAATGACAGTTGATTTACAGTGTTGCCTCAATTTCTGCTGTACAGCAAAGTGACCTCGTCATACGTATACATACATTTTTTTCTCATATTATCTGCCATCATGTTCTATCCCAAGACACTGGATGTGGTCCCCTGTGCTATAGAGTAGGACCTATTGCTTATCCATTCTAAATGTAACAGTTTAAATCTACTAACCCCAAACTTCCAGTCCATCCCACTTCTTGCCTCCTTCGCCTTGGCAACCACGAGTCTGTTCTGTAGGTCTGTGAGTCTGTTTCTGTTTTATAGATAGATGCATTTGTGCCATATTTTAGATTCCACTATAAGTGACATCATATGGTAATAATCTTTCTCTTGTTGACTCATTTCACTTAGTATGAGAACTTCTAGTTGAATCCATGTTGCTGCAAAAGGCATTATTTCGTTCTTTTTTATGGCTGAGTAGTATTCCAGTGTATATGTGTATCACATCTTCTTAATTCATTCATCTGTGGATGGTCATTTAGGTTGGTTCCATGTCTTGGCTATTGTGAATAGTGCTGCCGTGAATATACAGGTACATGTATCCTTTTGAATTGTGGTTTTGTGCCAATATATGCCCAGGAGTGGGATTGCTGGATCATATGGTAGTTCTATATTTAGTTTTCTGAGGAACCTCCGTACTGTTTTCCATTGAGTTTGTTCTAATTTACATTCCCACTAACAGTACAGGATGGTTCCCTTTCCTCTACACCTTCTCTAGCATTTGTTAGTACAGAAATGTTATGTTTCAAAAATATTTATATCCTCATGACATACGCACACAATCTGTTCAGAGGAAATGAGTTTTCTGGGGTTCCTTGATGGAATTTTGAGTATATTATATGGGGTATTTTTCCACCCATAGTAACTTAGAGAAATACACACCACATGCAATTTTGAAGAGTATTGGAAGCTTGAAAAAATGAAACAAAATGACATCTTTCCTGGCAAATGCCTACTGAAAAATAAAGTTTACTCTAACTTGACAGTTCATTGAGGGAGCTGGATGTTACACAGGGAGTTAAATTGCTCTAATTTGTCATGATGCCCTAGAAGAGTTAGGATATTCTGGATGCATGTGCTGTTTCTGCCGTTTCATAAGTTTTTATTGAGCACCTACAATTACCGCGCATTGGATTAGGGCTATGGGATAAGTGAGCATCAGGGAAAAAATGCAAACCGTGGTGGCATCTTTCACAGGGATCTTAACCTAATCTACAGCTACGGAAAAGCTGTGATTTGTAAGCTTGCTTCCAAGGAAGAAAATATGCAGGGTTAGAAGTTCCCAATTTAATAAAAATTGTATACCACCAAACTCATATTAGGAATGAAATTCAAGTAGGGAAAAAGAGCTTCTTTAGCACAGGGAACTATACTTAATAACTTGCAATAACTTATAATGGAAGAGAATGTAAAAAAAAATATATATATATATGAATAAATTTGCTGTATACCTGAAACTAACACAATATTGTATCTCAACTATATTTCAATAATTTTTTAAAAAGTTTCTTAAATATAACACCAGTATGACAACCGTTTGATAACAGAGGCCTAATCTGGGAGGAATGGTGCTATAAATGACTTATTCACTTATTTTTTTCTTCTTGTGGTAAAATATTAAAACAAAATTTGCCCTTACAACTGTTTTTAAGTGAACAGTTCAGTGGCATTAAGTACATTCACAATATTGTGCTACCATGACCGCTATTTCTAAAATGTTTTCATCACCCCAAACAGAAACTGTTACCGTTAAGCAGTGACTCCTCATTTTTTTCTTCTCTTACCCCTTGGAAACCTATGAACCTATTTCATATCTCTATGAATTTGTCTCTTCTAGATATTTCATATAAGTAGAATCATACAATATCCATCCTTTTGTGTCTGGCTCATTTCACTTAGCATGATGTTTTCAAGGTTTACCCACGTTGGAGCATATGTCATGACTTCATTCTTTTTGATAGCTGCACAATATTCCATCGTATGAATCTGCCACTTTTGTTTATAGACACTTGGGTCTATGTGAATAATGCTGCAGTGAACATTGGCATACATGTATCTGTTTTGAGTCCCTTTTCAGTTCTTTCGTGTATTCTTTTCAATTCTTTTTGGAATCTCTGGATCCTCACTCTGTGTTTGGCTTTCTGAGGAACAAGCACTGTTTTCCACAGCAGCCTCAGTATTTTATGTCCCCATCAGCAAGGTACATAGGTTCCAGTTTCTCTACACTCTCATCAACACTTGTTATTTCCCTTTTTTTTTATTATAGCCATTATAGCCAACAGAGAAATATCTTTGTTCTTTTTTTGCCTTTAGAGCTGCACCTGCGATATGGAGGTTCCCAGGCTAGGGTTTGAATTGGAGCTGCACTTGCCGGTCTACACCACAGCCACAGCAAGGCAACATCCAAGCTATGTCTGCAACCTACACCCCAGTTCATGGCAATGCTGGATCCCGGACCCACTGAGCGAGGACAGGGATAGAACCTGCAATTTAATGGATGCTAGTAGGATTCATTCCCACTGCACCACAACGGGAACTCCAATATCTTTGTTCTTAATTAGCATTTCTCTAATAATTATGTTGAGCATCTCTGCATGTGCTCATTGGCCATCTGTATATCTTCTTTGGAGAAATGTCTGTTTGAGTATTTTGCCCATTTTTTAATTGGGTTGTTAGTCTTCTTGGTGTTGAGTTTTAGGAGTTCCGTACATATTTATACATTTTAACATATATGCTGTAATATATATATAACATAATACATGTATTTTTAACTTTTAAAGTGTAGCTGATTTACAGTGTTGTGTCGATTTCTGCAATACAGCAAAGTGACCCAGTCATTAATATATGTACATTCTTTTTCTTATATTATCCTCCATCATGTTCTATCACAAGAGATTGGAGATAGTTCCCTGTGCTGTACAGTAGGATATATTTAATACAACTTTGGATATTAAACCTTTATCAGATACATGATTTGCATACCCCCACCCATTTTGTAGACTGTCTTCTCACATTCTTAAGAAAGTCCCTTGATGCATAAAAACTCTTAATGTTTATGAAGTCCTCTTTATATATATTGGATATTGGTGTTGCATGTCCTTTTTAGAGTCGGTATTAGTTTACTAGGACCGCTCTAACAAAGCCCCTCTGGCTTTTTGTTTTGCTGTCACAAAAACTCCTTTGGTTTCCTCTGAGAGCTCCCTCTCTTTGGCTTCCCTTTTGCTGCCTCTTCACATGGTCTTGTCTCTGCACACACACATCCATGGTGCCTCTTTGTCCACATTTCTTCTTGTTGTAAAAATACCAGTCCTGTTGAATGGAGGCCCATTTATGCAATCTCGTTTAGCCTCCATTACCTCTGTACAGATCCAGTCTCTGAATGTAACCACATTTTGAGTTACCAGAAGTTACAGCATTGACGTGAGAATTTGGGGAGTGGGGTGAGGTTCGTCCCCCAAAAGGGTCACACCTAAGACTCTATTGCCAAATCCCATTCATTTAGTTTTGCTTTCAACAAATTAATGACTGCTTGGCCTATGGCAGATAAGGTGCCAAACACTAGATAAGTAATACAGAAAGACACCTGCCCTCAAGAAGCTTTCTTGTTAAAAGGGACAGGAAATAAATATGTAAATAACATTTGATACTCACAAGTCCTGTGATGAAAACAAAATAAATATACGATTTTAAAATTAAATGCCAGAATATAATTGGATGGAGAGTGTCTAAGGTAGAGCGAGGCCAGTTAATTTTTTTTTAATTCTATTGGAGTGGAGTCGACTTACAATGTTGTGTTAGTTTCAGATGTACAGCAAAGTGAATCAGTTACACATGTACATGGAGTCATTCTTTTCTGGATTCTTTTCCCATAGAGGTTTATAACAGGGTATTGAGTAGAGTTCCCTGTGCTGTACAGTAGGTCCTTGTTGCTTATCTCTTTTACATGTAGTAATATATATATGTTTATTCCAACCTCCTAATTTACCCTCAGCCCCCTCCCAACCAAGTTTCCCCTTTGGTAGCAAAAGTTTGATTTCAAAATCTTTGAGTCTGTTTCTGTTTTGTAAATAAGTTCTTTTGTATCTTTTTTTTTTTTTTAAATCAGTTTCACATATACGTGATTTTGAGGCCACTAAAACTGAATGATCAGGGAAGCCCTCCCTGAGGAATGGACACTTCCATGGGCACCTGGATGATCTGAAAAGACCTGCTATTGGAAGGTCTAGGAGAAAATCCAATCTTAGATCCTAGGAAACCACACTCTTGAATCTAGACCACTTGCTCATGGTACCAGAGCCAAGCTATGCACCCATCTCGCCCAAGTTCCTTTTGAAGCAAATCATATTATGCATTTCAAGCTTTAAACAGTCAAGGTTGAATGACTCAGTAGTTCATCACTAGGGGGAGAAAAGGTAAAGGGTAAAAAGGGATGTGACATATTTATTTATGTATCAAATTTAAGGAATCTTTGGCAGTCATGAGGGGGTAATCAAATGACATATTAACTTGACCAGCATTTTGACAAGCTGCCCTGGAATGTAGGTTCCCAGAATGACTTAGAATCAATAAACAACATTCCTTGCTGGGGAAGGTGGCAGGCACCCTGATCAGCTCTCCTGGAAAGGAAAGCAATGCATACATTCCAGGCTCCAGACCCAGGGTTTGGCCACAGTGGGATTTCTGGGTGGCTTGCGGGAAAAACAAGAGGATGCAAATGCATGGCCTTTGGTGAAGTTGCCTGATGAGTGTCAAAGTGGCACAGGGGCTCTGACAGTCCCCAGGGCCAAGGGGCAAAATGCAGTGGGGACCAAAGGAAATCTGCCTCAACACACTGCCTTATCCCAGAGCACAACTCCCAGATCATTGCATTTCCCAGCACAATCTCAGCTTTGAAACAAAGAGTAGAAGACCCTTCTATAGGGAGAGAGTTTATTTCTGAGTCCCTAGGAATCAGCCTTATCTGGTGCTCTCTCTTTTCTAACTTGAGCGGCAGAGCAAATGCGTCTTCTGGCTTTTGATAAGTCTTAATCAGTGTGAACTCCAGCACTCCTCTCTGCTCCAAACAGAGTGTTTTAATCCCAAGTTCATTTCTCCAACCTTCGCACATATGTACACTCAGGGCATTTTCCATATTCTGCCTCCTATTCCTGTGGAGTTTTTTGTTTTTTTTTTCCGCTTTATTACTCCTCCTCAGTTACGTGTCTCTGAATATAAGGGCCATGTCTTACTCATCTTTGCCTTGACCACGGCACGTACTGTCCTTGGAACAAACACTTTCTCAGATCATCTTTTTTTTTTTTATGGCAGACAAATTCAGCGAATTTTGTAAGCTGTCTCACAGTTGGCTTTTACAAAATTTGGAGCCACCATTATGGGTTTAGGCATGGCTGTAATATACCAACTCTCTGATACATGTGTGAGGTGGACACTCTCGGGGAAAATGATACAAGGTTCTCATATCAGAAAATCAAATGACCAGGAGTTCCTGTCGTGATACAGCAGAAACGAATCCGAGTAGGAACCATGAGGTTGAGGGTTCAATCCCTGGCCTCGCTCAGTGGGTTTTGCGGTGAGCTGTGGTGTAGGTCACAGACGCGGCTCAGACAGAACCCTTGAGAAATGAACACTCTATATAAAACTCAGGTGTAGTTTTAAATAACGTATTTGTGTGTGAGTGGTAGCACTGTAAATTATTTTAAACATAGGTAGTAATACACATTAAGAGAAATGAAAACACTCATTCATTTTGATGCAGTCCTTGGTCTCAGGCGAATTAATATCAAGGAAATAGTTTGGCTAGATAAAAGGCAATTCTTTTACTAGTACTGACAAGATTTTTTTCATGTTTATACAAAAATTAAATTTACAAATTAGGTAGTTGTTGGGCGTTCCCGTCGTGGCTCAGCAGAATCGAATCTGACTAGCATCCATGAGGATACAGGTTCGACCCCTGGCCTGGCTCAGTGGGTTAAGTATCTGGGGTGGCCATGAGCTGTGGTGTAGGTTGCAGATGCGGCTCAGATCCCACGTTGCTGTGGCTGTGGTGTAGTCCAGCTGCTACAGTTCCACTTTGACCCCTAGCCTGGGAACCTCCATATGCTGTGGGTGTAGCCCTAAAAAAAGACAAAAATGAAAAAAGAATACATAGTCGTTGGTCTTTCCCTGTTTTAAGATCTGCATGATAGGCAACTGATGTATTAATCTTAGCTTATATTTTATCACCAGAATGTGTCACAGCACAAGCTAGGATGTATTTTGATACTAGTTTGAAAATGCAAATGTAAAAGTATATCAGTGATTACAAATAGCTAAAATATGCTGGTCTGAAACAAAGCCCCATGGATCTGTCTTCTGACAGCAAAGAAAAGGTCAAATACATTTTTGAAAAGTGGAAACTTTCCTCGATAGGAAAGCAGATAGTGATCACGCACATAAAAGCAGATATCTTCCTTCGGGACTTGCGAAAACAACCCTAGGGTCTGAAAATTCATTAGCATAATTTTCTGTAACATTCTGAGAGGCTAGGAAAGATGCCATTAGATGAGAAAAACCCAAATGTTCTTCAGAAGAGACTATTTAAGTCGCTTCTGGAAGCTGAAGAAATGACTTCATCTTTTTAGAGGGAAGCAATCTTCTCTCAAGAGCTGAGTGTTTTCTATGCAACTGACGAGCATTTACAAATGTGTGTTGATACTGAGGCGGTTCGTGTCTTTGGCGCCAAAATAACCCTGTGTACATATCCGTGGTTTTCCTATGAGGCTGATGGACCAGGGGACAAATGCATCCTGGTGTCAAAGAAGGATTGGCTAAAGTTTCCCTGCTGCTTGTGTGTGCAAGATTATGACGTGGGAACGGGATGGTGGGATCTCTGAACACAGGCATAGCTGACTGCGAGGGTGATTAACGACTTCTTGTCAACTTGCTGGGAGGTCTGCAGCCCAGTGACACGGCGATCACTCCCTGGCCCTGTCCTGTTTGTCATTTTTTATCAGTTCCTTGGGTCAAAAGTATGCTTATCACATTTTCAGCTGCCACAATGTGGGGAAGGCTTGCTAATAGCACAGATAACAGAACCAAGACACAGTGAAACCAACGGGCGGGAACAGTGTTCGAAAATGGGATGCAAATTGGGCGGGGTGGGGGAAGGAAATCTTGCTTTGGGGGCTAAGAGTAAAATCAATAAGTTTACCACGGGAGAGCTGAGACTTTAACCAAGCAGGGGAAAGAGGTCTGATTTTATTTCCATGCATTTGCAAGGCAAATACGGGTCTTTGAAATCATGAAGGCATTTAAGTTTTAAAAATTCAGGGTGTTTCTGTCACGGTGTCTGGTGGCTCTGTCTTCCTTTACCTCACGCCTGGAATGCTGGATGTAGATGGGCGCCTCACATTTCAAGAGGTTCACTAAAAAAACTAGAGTGAAATCAGAGGAAAGTCCACAGAGCAGTGAAAGGGAAAAGAAAACCAGCGGTACTAGGAACCGGATCATTATTCTGTCCCCAGCGCTGTGCTGTGCGGGAAACTTGCTATTTTTTCCCCCCAAGCCCCTGTGACATGGACGGTTTGCTCATCAATTTATAGATGAGGAAGGTGAGATTCAATTTAAGGAAGTTATCCAAAGATTAAAGCATAGCAAAGAGCCACACTGAGATTTGAATCCAGGACCCGAAGTTGCCTCAACTTGAACTGCCTTCTCTTCCCAGAGAAGCCATTCCAGTTTCATGAAGGACACGAGCATCGTCTGTACATTCTAAGCATTACGTGTGGAAAAGGAAACAGACTTAATTACGTGGGTTTCCAGACATAAGAACTAAGGCATCTGGTGAAATTTCGTAGAGCAAGTAATTTCTGCTTAATTTAAGGAAGAAGTGGACCCGAGGATTACCCAACGATTCAAAGATCTGTCCCCATAAATCTTGACTTTCCTTTTCCTGGAGCTATTTAAGCAAATAATTAAAGGTCACCTATCATGGATATGTGGAAAAGATTCCTTACTCTCTTTTTGAGCTCAAAGAGCTGCACCATCCTTTCCAACATGAAAAATTCTATGAGTCAATAAGCCAAGCCCACAAGAAATTCAACTATATCCAGAAAGGACCGATCTGCCAACTTCTCTGCTTGAGTACTTTTGAACTCCTGCTGTTTAATCCCATGTAACAGTCCAGATTGCTGGAATTTGGTTTCCACCTCTACAACTCGCTAGTCCCATAACCATAGATAGGGTTACCTAACATTTTCAGTGTCACTTTCCCTACGTGCGAATGGGGATGATAATAGAGCCTTCTTCAAAGGATTGTGCAAACATCCAACGAAACATTCATTTTTTAAAAAATGCTTAGTACCGTTCCCAGATCATAGCATCGACTGAAAGAAGAAAAAAAAAGCACAGCCTAAAAGTTGAGAGTTATTTTTTATTCGGTGGAGTGTCTGAGGACTTCGAGCCCAGGAGACAGAACTCTCAGGTCACTCTGAGTGACTTCCCCGAAGAGGCAGGTCACGGAGCCAGGATACACTGGAGTTTTTGCAACAAAGACCAAGTAGTCGGAACATCAAATGATTACTGTTAATTAAAGAAAACCAGATATCCGGGGATAAGAAATTTAGTGCTTTTCTATGTACGGGAAAATGCAAGCGTCTGGGAGCACTGGACCCATTCCTTTGATATGCACCTCACCTCTGTGGGGCCAAAATCTTGGTTTTCTCCATCCTGAGTCTCCTCAGGTTGCCCATTTGGGGGCGATGGCAGTGGCTGAGGGTTTGGCACTCATTTATCTGCATCCTGCTTTCCCCACCGCAGCTTACCATCCACGTGGCAATAATTTGATGGCTGCAACAACCTTTATTTACTGACCTAGCAGGCAATATTTCTCACTTCCTAAATCAATAAATGTTCACCACTGATGATGACAGCATTGGGACTATAGTTATGATAAGCAGAGCACCTTACATTTTTCTTTTTCCGATTTTTTTTAACTCTTCAAGCGAGACTGTCAAGCTGCTCCGGGAGGCAGTTTGAGGCTCAGATGGGCCAGAGGAGGTGCTTCCTTTCCTAGAACTCAATGGCACTTTATGGTAGGGTCAAGTCAGCCCCTGGCAGAGTCCCCACAGTTCTGGGGAAGGACAAGGCTGTGAATTCCACTGGGTTTCCGGAAGTGAATCAAGGACCAAGAACCCCTTCCTTGGGCACCTGTTACCTCCTTGCTTTGTTTTGTTCTTAAACGTCTTTTGAAAGTTGACACTTCCATGGGAGGCATGTTCGCTTTAACACATTCAGCTGGTCTGGAAGTAGGTAAAATAGAAAAGGAGGACCCTCCATCCCCAGCACACACCCCTAAGCATCCAAAAGAAGAAACTGATGTATCCTTGTTTTTCCCCCGGCTACCACAGGGTTCCCACTTTCCTACTTCTTTTACATGCTCAACACTCATGAAGGGTCCCCTCTTTACATAAAATGGCATAAAGATGAGCATGAACTACTCTCCCGCAGATAGTAAGCAGCCGTTAGGGTTGGAACTGGGCTCTAAATCCGTGGATTCTTATTCCAACAAAGGCCGCCTTCAGGCTGTTTACACCAGCCTTCGGACTTCCAGCATAAAGAATCATCAATGACATTACGCAACCAAAATTGAATTCATGAGGATTTGCTTTGAAGCCTTTATGTTGAAGAGACAATTAATTTACAGAACTCTGTAAAGGAAGAGTTTTATGTATATATAAATATATAAGAAGGAGTTTATATCTATTATAATATAATTTAATATATATTATATACAATGTGTATATATGTATTATGTGTCACCAAAACCTTTATCCTCCAAGAACGTGCCATAATTATTTTCTTTAAAGTGTAAGACAAGAAATTGTAAGAGGCAATTTCGCCATTTTGGTGTCTTACATTTGGAATAAAATATGATTTGATAGATCCTCAATTTCTAGCTGATTTGTCTTTTCCTACCACCAGCACATGGGAGGGGCTTAAACCACTGCAGTTCGGGGAAGAAAATGTTTGTCTTTCTCCATAGCACTTCCTTTTTGGGGAGTTGTTTATTTGGTAATCAGAATCAGACTCTTTTTTGCAGGCTTGGCAAGTGGCTACCAGTTTTGAATCTATTCTGATTTGATTAACTGGACCACAAAGAAGACACTGGAGCAGAACTGAGTAGAAGTTTCCTTTTTTTGAAACTAAACATGTGGGCTTTGCTGCATTTTTTTTTTTTTTGCCTGTATACATGAGACCACAGTGTTATATACTGTTGAACTGAGAATGTTTCCTGTTTTATTTTGTGATAAAACTTCTTTTCTTGATGGTGAGCTTTTTGAATTTTCAATGCCTGACCTCGCGATAGATGAAATGTTCAGACTCAGGGTGACAGGTCTGTGACAGGTCCTTGTTGTAGCTGGCGGGCCTTTCCATATGTCACAGGATGCCATGTGGTCAGGTTATGCAGACCATGGTTTCCCAGGCAACCGAGTCAGGGCCTATGGGGTTCCTTGGGAAGTTGAAAAAAAGATGTTGGAGATGACAGGTCTGGAGCCACCCCGTCTCGAAGCCATTGTTTGCTTTCTTTTGTCTTCATCCCTGCATTCCCCATCATTCTACCTGAGTCTCCATTGTGGGGAGCGCATTCCATCGCTGGCACTCCAGAGAGTTCTGGGGGACACTCAGAATTTTTAAAAATTTTTATATCTTGATGCTTTGAACTTTTCACATATTCATATTAGATAACAATCATTTAAAAGTGAATCACTGTAAAGTGAATCAGGGTACATAAAATCATTGTCAAGGTGAGGTGAACAGGATAATCACTGTACTACAGAAAGACCTAAAATCATTGTAAAGTGAATCAAGTTACATAAAAATAAGTAAATAGATCAGATGGTACACAGATTGGGAGAAAGGAAAGAAAAAACTTATGAGGTTGGCCCAGAATAGTCGGATTCATTTTCCAAAAGTTTTACCATTCTCGTTTTTCTCTTATTGTTCTTAGTTGTTAACCACAATGATACCTAACACTTTATTTTCCTTCAAAGTCACAAACGTTTCATGTCTGTCAGCATCTATCTAGACATCTGCATGATCATCCTTGACTTTTATTTTTTTTTCAACAAGAAGGAAGAGTTATTATTTGTTGACTGGGAGAGGAGAAGAGACCTAGAAAACTGCCTCCTGGTTCATGTTAAGAGTGCTTAGTCTGGAGCCCAGTAAGCCTTTTTCTCAACACCAGCTTCATCATTCACTAGTCACATGGCCTTGGGGGGGTTGTGTGACCTCTCGGTGCCTTGGTTTCTTTCTCTGATATTTTTTACGGTGATAAGGGTGTGCACAGCAATTGGCATAATCTCTTCTGATATACGTATTACAGAGTAATACTTCCTCAGAGAATGGCATCAGCACAAAGACAATCTAATGTGTCTTTTAGAAGAACTTGCCAAGGTTGAAATCAAGCTTCAGTTTTTTTTCCCCCAATTTCTTCAAAGAAGATAGAGACTCAAAATGAATGCCCGAGAAATTACTCTTTCCCCCTGCACACTCTTTCCCCCGCACTCTCGCACTCAGTTACTACAAAGTGGATCTCAGCAAAATCATCCTCTGAGAAAGGGGTAGTATTCCATAGATGTTATTAATAATTCCATTAATGATATTAAGAGTTTCTGTTGCTCAGGGCAGTGATCGCTAAGGCTGGTGGCACGTTTGCTCTGCACTACATGTTAAATCACACAATCCTCACTATACAGGTGTGAGATTTGAACTGCTCTCCGCCCCACACAAGCCCATTTCACAGATGGAGAAACTGAGTCTTGGAAGAACTGATGGCAGAACCCGAGTTTCATCCTGAGTCTGTTATGCTCTCATTTCCCCTTCCTTTTTCCTCGTCCTCTTTTTTCCTCCTTGTGTTATGATAGGAGCATTTATCAAGCCCTTGTGACACATGACGTTGGCGTCCCTCCAAGGATGGATCCTGAGACCTATTATCTTCTCATTCTAGACTCCGTGTGCTTCAGCCCTGAGACACACGTGTGTGGGTCCCATCACGTTTTGACAGCTCCAGCCCTAATCTTTTCCCCGAGATCCTACCCCAGACGTATCCGTGTAGGTCTCAAGGACAGCCTGCACTTAATACTTTAAAATATTGGTCTCAGACGCAGTGCTCTTCATAGACGTCACCTCATGGAGTGGCTATCCGCTTCCCCTAGATGTGAAGCCATCCTTTTGTCTCCCTGCCCCCAGGATCCGCTCTTCCCAGTGTCTCTCAGTTCCTTCCAAGTCTCTAATCTCTCCCTTCCCCGCGGTGGCCTCCCAACCTCATCTCTGGCCTCAGCAACTGAACTGCTGTCCTCACTGTGCCCGCCACCCTTGTCCCTTCCCAGCCCAGTCTCCGCCCTCCAACCAGAGTGGGATTTCTACCCGTGTCGATCTCATGTTGTCCCATCTTCAAACCCCTCACTGGATGCCACGGATTTCATAATAAAGACAGCCATTTTAACATGGTTCCGAGCCTCTTTTAGGCATCCCATCTCATAATTCTTTGCCCTTTGATCTCTCCATTTGGGCCACCCTGATGTTCCATCAGTTCCTTAATCGAGCCAGCTTCATCCAGCTTCAGGGTCTGGACATGTACTGTTTAATTTGCCTGAAAAGCCACCTTATTCCAGAGCTTCCCAACATAATGTCGGTGTTTCTTTGACATCTCAGTAAGCAGCGCTTCCTCACTGAGGCTTTCCTTTATCTCCCAGACTGGATCGGGTCTGCCAGTTTTCTTCAAAGCTCTTAAATAACTGGTGCTTATACATTTATTTCTGTGTTTGATTAATATTAGTTCTCTCGGCAAAAAGATGACCTTGTGGGATCAAGGAGCACATCTCTTCATTTTCCATTATACCTTCCCACGCTGAGCCCAGAGTCTAGCCCAATAAACATTTGAACAAACACATTGTGACAATTATCACACAATTAAACTATCCTGTGTTCTGGTTATTGGTGAAAAAATAGTCTGTCTCTAGAGCAGGGATTCTCAGATTTTAGTGGTGATCAGAATCCCCGGAGATCTGGATAAAAGAGAGGGCTTGGTCGTAACCCCAGAGCTTCTGATTCAGTAGGTGTGGGTATGTCCAGAGTTCTCATGTCTGGTGAGTTTCCTGGTGATGCCGCCACTGCTGGTCTGAGGACCATGTTTTGAGAAGCACGGCACTCCCCCATATACGTTTTTGGAAGATAGTTTTGATATCAGTCTATTCCAGACATTTTTGAGACCTCCCCCCTTCTTTATTTACTGCACTAGGCACAGCCTTGGCTGCTCTGGAGGCTGGACAGTTTTGCTCTTTCCTTAGTCATTTCTAGACCTGAGAGAACTTCCATATTTCAACAGCTGTGCCTGGTATGGCTCAGGGATTCAGTTTCCAGCAGGGATTTGCTTATTAGCAGAACTCTCCTGATTCTCAACGGGGACAAGTGCCTGCGACTGACAATAAAACAGAGAGGGAGATTGGGGAGGCTTAAGTTTCAACCATCTTTCACTGAGGAATTAATTTTAAAGGGACACGCAACAATAAAGCGTGCTCTGAGCCCAGACACCATCATTCACAGTAAGCTTACCCTCTGAAGCTGGCTCCGTGCCAGCTTGGAGCCAGGTGCCTCTCTTGGATCTGACTCAAGTGCCCTGGGGCCACCTACAGAGCACTCAGGTAGGATCCTGAAAGCTCCTCACCTCCATCTGCCCTGCTGCACCACTATTTCAGGTCCCACCAAAGGACTCCCAGCTGGCTGGCCAGGGTCCAGCTGCTCAGCGTCGCCTCTCACATCATCCACGCTGCCCTGGGGAGGATGGGCAGGACCAGCAGAAGAGGGATGATGATTGGACTGCCTGCTCTGCTTGGAGCTCATCTCAGGGAGGGACTATTGACACATGATTACAGAGTTTACAGCCTTTGATCCCGGGCCTAGTTGGTTCAGAAAGAAACAGGAGGGCCAGGCAATCAAAGCCGAGATGCAGGTCTTACTATGAAACAAAACAGAATAGGAGGACGTTCTGGGGAGAAGTGGGGTGGAGTTCACCTGCACACAGAGAGGGGCACGCATAATGTGCCCTGCAAGCAGGTGAGCTCACTGGTTCTAAGCTAGCATCACAAACTGATGCGCCATCCGGGGACAGGCAGGTGACACACTGCTTACCCAGAGGGTGTGTGTTTGAGTCCATGCATGTCTAGTTGAATCAGAGGCAGAGGATTTGCGTGTGTTGTATTAGACATTTAAAAGTACCTGCATGGTCATGAGGAGGCATCTGACCTGACCAAGGGCCCAGCTACTGTCCGCTGAATTCCCTCCTGCCTTTGGGTTCTGGCCACCCTTCAGGTGGGTTGCCTTATCCGGTGAATGAATGCTGCGGTGATACTAAGGCAGGCTCATTCTGAGGAATCACGTTGCCTGTGATGTCTAGGTTTGGCTTGAGGCCTCTTCTGTGGCCTTCTGGAAGCTTCCTTAGATGGCCCAGAAGTCTAAGGTGCTGCCCCTCAGTCATCCTTCCATCTGTCCTCCCGTTCAGGTCAGACCCACACGGGGCTGACGGGCTTCTGAGACTTCCTGGACCCTCCCCGTTTCTTCTTACAAACATGCCTCGAGTATCCTTGCACACTTACAACTTCTCAGAAGATCCTGGTAAAATGAGAGGGTGCAGAGCACTGATAACCTGTGTGAGGAAATAGGACAAGGAAGGGATTGAGATTCTAAGGTATGGAGATACTTCTTTTGTCAGTTGGTCCAGGGCCTCATTATCGATACTGTTACCAGGATTCTTTCTCTGCTTTCATGCATTAAGTCTCCCCTGCCTAGCAAACACACACACACACACACACACACGTGCGCACACACTCACACACTCATGCATTCATATGTACATGCTCTCCTATAGAGCGTCTCCAACAAAGGTTCATTCCTGGTGGATGATTTGGCATTCAAGATCCCTTACAGTCGTGGCCCCTTTTTAAGCTTCCTGTCTTCTCTCTTAACTCAAGTGACAGTCAGGCAGCTTTCAAACCACCCACCATAGCAAAAGTCATTCTCAAGATTCTAGCCTGAAAGCCTACTCAATTCATGGAGTCAGTAAATACAAAAAAAACAAAAAACAAAAATGAGGTAACGTAAATAATCTCTCTAACAGCCATATGAGGAATGTTCTAGGATTCCCAGTGGCTTTTTATCTGGTAGGCAATTGTGTGTGATTGTTACGAATCAGGGAACCCAAGGCAAATGCTGTGTTGCATTAGGGAAGTTACTGAAGCTTTCTGAGTTTCCACTCTATCATTTGAGATGATGACATTATGAAGATGATAGGAAATAATAGATATGTTAGACCCTATACCCTTTAATGCTTATTGGGTGTTTATCATTATTATCACAAAAATTAGTTATGGTAAGGAAACAGGCACAAGTTTTCCAACCCTTAGCGTGAGATATAATACATAGACCATGCTTAATATATATTTGCTAAATGAATAAACTTTAAGATCAAGATTTCCCAACTTTGGCACTTTTGGCCTTTTGGACTGGATACCTCTTTGTCATGGAAGTTCTGTTCTGTGCAGTGTAGGATGTTTAGCAATATCTTGGCCTCTGCACAATAAGTGCTGGTAGCAACCCCTAGCCCAGTTATGACAATCCTAAATGCCTCCAGACATTGCCAAATGTCCCCTGGGTATAGGGAATGTCCCAGGTTGAAAAATCACTGTTTAAGATACAATTAGCATAGCCCCTAGGTCTCAGAGGCTCAAAGCCCAATACTGAAGCCATCCCACTTTATTTTAGTTTTTGGTTTAAATTTCTTTGCTGTGACAGAGCAAAATACTATAACGGAGCAAGACCCTATTATAGGGCCTTCCTGGGACAGTCTCCCCCTCTGCCCCCCCCCGACCCCATCCCTTTACCTTAACTCCTGATGCACACCTCCTGAGTTATTTTACAGATGCTAAAACCCCTACCAAATGGGAGAAATTAACTACTTAATGACCATGAACACCTAGCCCCCAGATATATTGGTGCCTAATTGATTCCATTAACCTCTGTGATACTGCTCTGTTAGCTCACCATCAACCAGTCTGAGAATTGTGCACGAACTAATTGCATAACCTGGGATGCCCCTCTACCTGACCTTGAAAAATGCTTTTGCTGAAACCCATTGGAAAGTTCAGGATTTTTGAGAATAAGCCACCCATTCTCCTTGCGTGGTGCCCTGCATTAAATGCTACACTTTCCTTCACCACAACCAGGTGTCAGTAGATTGGCTTTACTGAATTTGGTTTGATACCAATACTGAATTTTTTTTTGTCTTTTTGCCTTATCTAGGGCCGCACCCATGGCATATGGAGGTTCCCAGGCTAGGGGTCTAACAGGAGCTGTAGCTGCCGGACTTCGCCACAGCCACAGCAACGTGGGATCCGAGCCGCATCTGCAACCTACACCACAGCTTATGGCAACGTCGGATCCATAACCCACTGAGCAAGGCCAGGGATCGAACCTGCAACCTCATGGTTCCTAGTCGGATTCGTTAACCACTGAGCCACGACGGGAACTCCCAATACTGAATGTTTAAAGGTCATAGAGAAGGGAGGGCTTGGGGATAGTTTGCAAGGCTTCCCATGGAGAAATCTGAGCTCAGATTCATGACAATTATCATCTATTGGATCGACCTTTATAAACAGCCCCATCCAGTCAACCTGAATTATCAATGGAAAGGTCTGGCTTGGTTTCACTCCTAACTCCATATCATGAGGGACTGGATCCCTCAATTCTGGAGGCTGGGAAGCAGAGATCGGGCCTGAGACATCAGTGCTTTTGTTATTCTGTTAAACTGAGGAGTGAAGCAAGGAATGAATGACCTTCTGTTTCTGCAAGAGCACACTAAGGAGTTATTTGATATGCTAAGACAGGCCTGGAACTGGAGGTGGAGGAGAAAAGGAGAGGCAGGGAGAGGTGTCTTTGGGTTTGAGGAGATCTCACACAACCCTGGTGGGTGGCCAGATGACTTTTGAAGAAAGAATACCTCTTTCACTTGGAATCAGTTTAGACCTCCATGATGTAAACCCGTCTGATGGTGGATGGCTGTACAGCATTGTGGATGCACTTAATGCCACTACATGCTCCACTTCCGAACGGTTAAAATGGTAAATTGTTATGCGGACTTGTGATGCTCAATGTTATGTGTCAACCTGACTGGGCTAAGGATGCCCAGATAACCCAGAACACATTATTTCTGGGTGTGTCTGTAAGGGTGTTTCTAGAAGAGATTGGAATTTGAATGGGTAGCTTTGGTTAAGAGATCAGCCCTCGCCAATGCCTGTAGCTGTCATCCAGTCCACCAGGGGCCTAAATAGAACAAGAAGTCCCTGAAGTGGGAGGAAAGGTGAATTTGTTCTCTCTGCCTGATCTGGGACGTACACCTTCCCCTCCATTGGACGTCCTGGCGTCTGGTTCTCGGGCCTTTGGATCTGCCTGCCCCTCTCCTCACCCCCCCTCCAGACCTCCAGTTCTCAGGCCTGTGGGCCTGGATGGGAGCTGTGGCTCTGTCTTTGCTGGGCCTCCAGCTTGTAGACGGCCAGTGATGGAACTTCCCAGCCTCTAGAATTGAGGGGTCCAGTTCCTCATGATAACTGTTGAGGGTATCTGTTGAGGGAAGGAGGAGCCCCTTCCAGGGCCCGAGAGTGGGCTCTTGTCTAACCCTCAGAAATGAATTGTCTGAGGAGACACACGTGCCGGCAAAGCAAAAGGCTTTATTGGGAAGGGGTGCCCGGGCGGAGAGCAGCGGGGTAAGGCAACCCAGGAGAACTGCTCTGCCACGTGGCGGCAGCCTCAGGTTTTATGGGAATGGGTTTAGTTTCCAGGTTGTCTCTGGCCAATCGTCTTGCTCACCCATTGTGGGTCTGGCTCAGGGTCCTTCCTGGTGGCACACATCTCTCAGCCAAGGTAGATTCCAGCACCAGGGATCCTGGGAGGTTGGCCATCTCCTCCCTCCTACTGGTTCCTCCCAAATCCTCCCAGTTAGTTTTCAGGGTAGCATCATGTTCCTCATTAGGGCCTCCTGTTTTGAGACATTCATGCAAGTGGCTATTACTGTGCCTGGCCATCAGTGGTTCCCTAACATATCTGCATATGTCCTCTTGCTTCTGTTTCTTTGGAGAACCTTGACCAAGACAGTATTTTTCCACAATTAAAAAAAAAAAAGGCAGAAAGTTCCCTTTGTGGCTCAGTGGTAAGGAGCCCAACTAGTATCCATGAGGATGCAGTTTCGATCCCTGGCCTCACTTACTGGGTTTAGGATCCAGCGTGAGTTGGGGTGCAGGTTGCAGATGCGGATCGGATCTGGTGTTGCTGTAGCTCTGACATAGGCCAACAGCCACAGCTCTGATTCGACTTCTAGCCTGGACACTTACATATGCCTCAGGTGCAGCCCTAAAAAGAAAAAAAAAGCCTTTGGGTCCCCAAAGTTTAGTGACAACTGCTATATACACAAATGCCTTTCTTGAGTGGTTTTAGGCAGACAGAAGGTGCTATGTTCTGTATCTGTGTCTGGGTTGATGCGGGACAGAGGAGAGAACAGTTGACAAGACGAGAGCTGGTGATGTGGAGAGGTCAGGTGGGCCAGGAAAAAGGTGAGAGGCAGATGTCTGGAAGTCACTCCCATTCTGGCAAGGCCACTAACCTTCCAGTAGCACAAGGTAAATCCCACTTGTGGTCACATTTTAAGGGACGGGGTAAAGCTAGTCATCATCTGACTTAATATAAAGAAGGAATGAAAAAATTTCTTAAGTCTGTAACATGTGTTCTAACTTAGAGTTTATCAATTGCTATTTATATTACCCGTCTCACAGGGGTGTTGTGAGGGTCAGAGTTAAATAGCTGTAAAAATGGAATACCCATCAATTTTAATATCTGATGCTACCCTTTCACTCAGTACCACCTCTCTTTGCACCTGTTAAGTGGTTTACTTATCTTTACATTGTATTGCATTCATTTGATGGCTATTTTCTTTGGTTTTTGTTCTCTTAAATTTTTGTCCTCAACTTCCTCCTCCCTCCAGCAGGCTCCTGATTTTTGCTTCTCTGAATATCTTTCAACTGTCATTTGAGCATATAAATGACATCTTGTATCAGGCCGATGACTTGCCTGGGTTAGTATTCTGGTACCCAGGGAAAGCCCAAGTCAACTATGAAGGTTCTTTGTGGTGTAACTCTGCAAGTTAAGCATGAATTTCGAATGCCTACTTCCAGCTGAGGTCTGGTCTGGCCAAGCCTTCAGGGATGGCTCCACAGACACCTGGACCCCAGAAGCTACTGGACCCCAGAAGTACAATATCTTCCTCCATTAAGGCTCCCTGGAAACTTGAAACTCCTGTCTCCACGATGGGAGTAGGAAGGGTGGTGCCCACTGGCTCAACCTATACCCAATAAAGGTTGGTGAGACAGACCTTATATGTGTTTCTGGAAAACAGCAGACCCAGTTTCAAATTCCACCACTGCCACTTACCCAAACTGTGTCAGCTGGGAATTACTTAATTCCTTTGTGCATTCTTACTTTCATTTTCCAGATCAGGCAACTATGCTGCAGAGCTTTTTGAGACTTCTTTTCTTTAAATGTTCACGGTGCTGAGCCCACCACCAAGTAAGCAGTTAAACAGTGGGAGAAACTTTTATTATCGTTTTTGTTGTTACTCTTTCTTTCAAACCAGACTAGAGTCTGTCTACCACACTGGAGCTTTCTGAGACATATATATGCTTTGTAGTTCTGTTTTCCTAGTTCTACATTATTAACTAAACCTACGATATCCTTCCTGTGTTAACATTAATTTTTTTGGCCATCCCTGTGGCATGTGGAAGTTCCCAGGCCACGGATGGAACCCAAGCCATAGCAGTGACCAGAGTCATAGCTGCTACAACACTGGATCTTTAACCACTAAGCTACCAGGGAACTCCTCAATTTTTTTTTTTTTTCTCTTTCAGCTGTATCCATAGTATATGGAAGTTCCTGGGCCAGGGATCAAATTTGAGCCACAGCCGCAGCAACATGGGATCCTTAACTCACTGCACCACAGCACAAACGCTCCTAAAATTAAACTTTTCTTTGTATCTCTTAGGAAAAGACACGGCCTCACAAATGTAATATTTCAGGGGAGCAGTTGTTGGGTTTATTAGTGATAATACTAATGAATTCAAAGTAGAATTAAGGAAATTTATGAACCATGTATTCCCTGGGTGCTTATCTTTGGCATGGTACATGACAAACAGTACTTGACTCCCAAGTCATGCTCTTTGGGGTACATGGCTTTGTGCAAACAGCCGAGGAGGAAGGACGAAGGGTCATGACCTTGACTTGGGTCATCACCTGGCTCTGTCTCACCTGGCCCTGCCTCCCTATCACGGTAAACTTGGCTGGCGACCTTACCCATGAATGAACCCCAGGTTTCCTTCTCTGTTAAAGGGGGTTAGAATAACACTCTCAGAGTGCTAGTGGTGGATTCAGCGAGGAACCCTACAGAACATTCCCCAGCATAATGTCTGGCCCAGTGTAACTCAAGGAATACGAGTCCCCACTTCTCTTCCCCATTGGGGTGTGTGTGTGCTATGTCCCTGCTGCCGCCATTATTGTTAAAGCTCAGCTGTCCCACGACAAGAGAGCTTCCAAAGTTTTGCTAAGTGGATTGTGTTAACACGCCACTGATGAATTATGTCCTAGCCATTAACAGCGATGGTACGTGGACTTTTAATACCTGCAACGTATTCTGTATCTCATACTAGTTAAACAACCTCAGACCCAAAAGTATACAGAGTGTAGACTCAACCATATAAAAAATGCTTACAGAAGGAAGATATCGTGTTATCTACAATCATTGTGGAGGGGTAGATGATAAATTAGTCTTATTCTCTCATTATACTTTATTTTTCAAGGTTTTCCAAAAAGAGCTTGCGTTGGTTTTGTCTTCACAAAAGGAAAACAAATATTATTTTAAAATTAAGTCTTATCTGCAAACCTTCCATAGTAAGCCTCCTTGTCAGCTCTGTGGTGTATGTGGCAATTTGCTTCTTTTCTTGGCGGCGGCGGGCGGCGGGGGGTGGGAGATTGTTTTTGTTTTGTTTTTGTCTGCATTCTCCTTCTGTGCTTTTAAATCCGAAGACGTGTTTCCTAATTAGAGCCGTGTGTTCAAAGCCGCATGTGTGTGAGAGATCTTTCATTTTCTGTTCAGCTGACTCATTGGGCAAAGCAATATTTAGGCAATTCTGAAGAAGGCTTTTTTATTTTTTTAGGCATGAAGGAGCATGGATTGGGGTTGGGGGCTTTCAATTGTAATGATTTTCCTCTGTGTCATTTAGCAGTTTTCCAGGGCTTTTCATTACGGCAGCGCTGGGCCATTTGAGGTACCTGCTTTCTAATCAGCCCGGGCTGCCTTCCAGTCAGCCTGGGCGGAAACTCACTAGGCACAGGGTTTAATTGGGGCCACCCACCATGGAAGCGCTTCCCCCCTTTGTCCAGAGAGTTGGTGGCTCTTAATGTAACGCACATAAAAACGTCTAGTACTCAAGGCAGGCACATGGGCTCTGATGTCCCAAGGCTGTTATTATGTCCCAGTTCAATGTTAGCTTTTCAGAAAGACTGCATCCAGTCACGGGGCATGCTAGAACGCTCAGCAAGAGAGCAATATAAAGGATTGGGTTGCAGTCTGGACATAACCCCTGATGTTTGGAGCCTCTCTAAATAGATCCCAGACTGCTTTAAAAATTAGAACCCCTCCCCCCCATCCCTTTTATGATTACCCCTCTGGCACCTTGGGTTCCTTAAATTAATTCCTTGCAAAAGCCAGTTGAGTTCCAATAATTGATGTTAAATAATCTGCCTCTTGAAACTGTGCCTTGCAGCCTTGTGGAAACGCCAGCCTCAGGCATGGTGGGGCCAAGTCCCTGAGCAGCTTCTAGAAACAGACTGCCCATGTAATGGGATATAGGCTCCATAGAGCGCTCTCGGGGAGCTGGTGATTGTGTAATTGGGTAGGTAGGGTGTCTAGAAGCCCAGAGCCTGGTGGACTTTCGGGTGATATAGATAAATCGAGGAAGCCACATCTGCCTGTGTGCTTACAACTGGAGACTTTTAATATGGATGTGAAAACAGCGTCTGCCGGCCTCCTATTGGCCATGCTTCACCAGATAACACGGCCAGCATCCTAGAAACTCAAGGGCACCTGCTCTGCCCACTCCCAATCACAGCAGGCAGAGGGATGGAGAGAGAGAGAGGATGGATGACAATGAGGCTTATTCAGCACCTCACCTGATGGCCATAGTGATCACTTTCACCTCCCTCCCTCTATCCTTGGGAGACACAACTATTTTTTTTTTCATTTTTAAAGTTTTATTGAAATACAGTTGATTTACAATATTGTGCCATTTTCTGCTGCACAGTAAAGTGACCCGGTCATACACAGACATTCCCTTTCTTATATTATCTTCTTCCATCACGGTCTTTCCTAAGAGATTGGACATAGTTTCCTGGGCTCTACAGTAGCACCTCATTGCTTATCCATTCTTTTTTTTGTTGTTGTTGTCTTTTTGCCTTTTTCTGGGGCCATTTCTAGGCTAGGGGTCTAATCCGAGCTGTAGCTGCCGGCCTACACCACAACACGGGATCTGAGCTTTGTCTGCAACCTGCACCACAACTCACAGTAATGCTGGATCCTTAACCCACTGAGCGAGGCCAGGGATCGAACCCGCAACCTCATGGTTCCTAGTCAGATTTGTTAACCATTGAGCCACGATGGGAACTCCTATCCATTCTTTTTTTTTTGTTTTTTTCTTAATTAACTATAGTTGATTTATAATATTCTGTCAATTTCTGCTGTACAGAAAAGAGATCAAGTCATACATATATATGCATTCTTTTCTCGTATTATCTTCCATCACGTTCTATCACAAGTGACTGGATACAGTTCCCTGTGCTGTACAGCAGGACCTCATTGCTTATCCATTCCAAATGGAGCAGTTTGCATCTACCAACCCCAAACTCCCTGTCCATTCCACTCCTTCCCCCCTCGCCCATGGCAGCCACGTGTCTTTATGTCCCTGAGTCTGTTTCTGTTCTGTAGACAGGTTCATCTGTGCCATATTTTAGATTCCACATATAAGTGATAGCATATGGTATTTGTCTTTCTCTTTTTGACTTATTTCACTTAGTATGAGAATTTCTAGTTGCTGCAAGTGGCATTGTTCCATCCTTGTTTATGACTGAATAGTATTCCATGGTCTAGCTGTACCACATCTTCTTAATCTGCTCGTCTGGGGAGACAGTACTATTTTTATCATCATCTTACAGATCAGGAAACTGAGGCTTACAGAGAGCAGACTATTACCCAGAGGTATCAATATCCTATCTGTTTGACCCTAAGCAGCACTTCTGAAATGTTCCTGTGTGTACAGCCACCTGGGGACCTTGATCAGATTCTTGATTAGCATAAAATGTGCTTCAGGTCACAAGCCTGGGCCTGAAGATGCTGCAGGTGATGAGGATGCTGCTGGTCTGGGGATGGCTAGAGACTCCAGGCAATGCTCGGGGCTTGACTGGCTGCATGTTAGATTCACCAGGAGCCAGGGGCCTTTAAAAAACCCTCACCATGAGCATTCGGACCCACTCTTTCAGAATCTCTGGGGAGTGGGACTTAGCCGTTGTGCACCCGGGTTGAGAACATCAGCGGAGGCGGGGAACCCGAAGGCTAAAATGAGCAGAGTGAGCCTCAGGGCACTTAGACTTATCCCAACAACCACAAAAACGTAAGGTCTGGTTAGGAAGGGAGGGTGAAAAAAGAAAGACTGCTGCGTATTGGAGAGTACGGGAAGGAAGAAAAAAACGAAGCTATGCTGGGAAATAAGGGAGGGAGTGAAAACCAGTAAAAACAGCTGGAGCTGGTTCCCAGGCAGGTGTGGAGCCTGTCAGGCGGTGGAATTTGTTCCTCGCGGGAGGCGGGGTGTTCAGGTTCCCTGGTCAGGGCTGGCTGCGCAGGTGATCGATAGCAGGTGCCTTTCTCAGCTGCCTGAGTCGTTTTCCTTCCAGCCATGAGGTTTTGATCCGACCTAGTATTACTGTGAGCGAGCCCTGTTCTTGGTACCGGAAACCAAGATGACAATGGCGTGGCCCTTCCCTTGGCGGCTAAGGAGGCCGCGGTGGTTGGGGTGGGGTCAAGGCCTCCACCGCACTTGTCTCACTGCCCTCGCAGAGCCTCAGGGACTGGCGGGACGTGGGGACATGGGCAGGTGCATTTAACCTGGCCCAACCCAGCCAGCGTGATGGGGGCAGTCTGGCCTGGATGAGATGCCCCTTCGCTAAGTCGAAGGGGTGACAGGTGCTGAGGGCCTGAATAAGGTGATCAGTCATGATGAGGATGACAGACTGGTCCTGAGGCATTTCTAAAGCAGGTTTGGTGACCAGTATCTCTCCCCAGCCTCATCAAAAAAAGACAAAAAAAACTAGTGAATATAACACAAAAGAAGTAGGCCTACAGATGGCATCAACTAGTGGTTACTGGTGGGAAGAGAGGGAGGGGCAAGCAGGGGTTTGGGAATGGGAGGTGCAAACTCTTGGGTGTAAGACAGGCTCAAGGATGTATTATTGTGCGTCACAGGGAATAGCACCAATGTTTTGTAATAACCATAAATGGAGTGTGATTTTTCCCTTTTTTTTTTTTTTACTTTTTAGGGCTGCAACTGTGGCATGCATAAGTTCCCAGGCTAGGGGTCTAGTCGGTACTTCAGCAGCTAGCCTGCAGCACAGCCACTGCATTGCGGGATCTGAGCCGTGTCTGTGACTTAGACCATAGCTCACAGGAACGCTGGATCCTTAACCCTCTGAGCGAGGACAGGGATTGAACCTGCATCCTTGTGGATACTGGTCAGGTTCATAACCTGCTGAGCCACAATGGGAACTCCCTGGAGTGTGGCTTTTAAATGTTGTAGAAAAAAAATTGGAGTTCCCGTCATGGCTCAGTGATTAACGAATCCGACTAGGAACCACGAGGTTGTGGGTTCGATCCCTGACCTCACTCAGTGGGTTAAGGATCCAGCATTCCCGTGAGCTGTGGTGTAGGTTGCAGATGCGGCTTGGATCCCGCATTGCTATGGCTGTGGTGTAGGCTGGCGGCTAGAGCTCTGATTAGACCCCTAGCCTGGGAACTTCCATATGCGACAAGTGCAGCCATAGAAAAGGCAAAAAGATAATAAATAAATAAATAAATACATACATAAATAAAGTATAAAAAATTGATGGGTGGAAAAATAAATATCTCCCCCTTCCCACTTTACTTCCCACACCCAGGGCAGGCACCCAAACTTCCCGGTTTGGGATTCCGAGTACCTGGTGGCAGCAGATGGAGAGTAGCTGGTAGTTCATGCGTGGTGCCTTGTTGAGTTTAGATGCCTCTGATGCATCCAGTTAAAAATGCCCTGTATGTGGCTGGAAATGTGTGCTTAGAGTCTGGAACAGAGATTTGGGCTGGAAAAAGATCTGGGAGACACCAGCAAATCAGATGGATCTGAATGTTCAGGAATGAAAGAGATTCTCTCCTAAAAACAGACGAGGCAGGAGTGGAAATCTGCAGAGACCAACATTAAAGGGACATCAGAAAGGCAGGGAGAGAGTTCCCACTGTGGCACCGTGCATTAAGAACCTGACTGCAACAGCTTGGGTCACTGCAGAGGCTCGGGTTCAGTCCCCAACCTAAAGGATCCAGCATTGCTGCAGCTGTGGCTCAGATTCAGTCCCTGGCTTGGGAACTTTCATATGATGTGGGTGTAGCCATTTAAAAAAAAAAAAATGAGGGAAATTATTTGATAAGTAAAATTAAACAAGGGAAAAAATAGGACAAGGTAATAATGACTGGAAGCCGAGCAAGTGAGAGGTTTTTGAGATGGAGGCAGCGATCATGAGTTTCAAATGCTGCAATTTAAAGAAGATACACTAGCAAAGGCTCAGTTTCTTTCAGACATGTTTAATGACTCCCCCTGAGTGAAAGGATCAGTGTCTACCTCTTTACATTTGATAGCTTTTATCATTTCATGATTACAGAATTATCCTTTGGTGTCTGGGCTTGGCGGGGACATTTTCAGAAGGCCGGGGGCAGAGGAAGTGAGGGGTAAATGACCAAGGACGTAATGCATTTACCTTCACCTGCGTGGTCCAGCCTTTTGAAAGATCACCCCCGAGAGAGTGGGAACCTGTGCGAAGGATGTGGAGTAAATGGGGGAAGTGATGAAACTGGTAATGTAGACATTGTAATGCAGTGCCTAGCAACGGGCGGGATGCATTTCTCCTGGTCAGTTGGGCAAGGAAAGAAAAGATCTAAGGAAAGACTGCAACCCAGCCTGAGCGCTGCGGACCGCCGTCCTGTGGACAGCTCTGTCCTGTCTGGGCTTGAGTTGAAATGAAATCCAGCAGGTCCTCGGCTTTTAAATCCTGTCCCCACAGGGGTCATAAGCCCAGAGGGGCACTCTTTTCCTCATTTGCATAGCTTCCAACTTCTGGCCGCTTCCTTCCAGTGTCAGCGAAGACGGGAGCACCATTTTCAAAGGTACCCCCAGGTGCTGTGTCCCGGAACTGCAGCCCTGAAATTGGATGAGAGATACCAGGGTCCACCCTGGAGTTTGGATGAAAGAGGATGCTGAGGGAATCTGTCTCTAAGCAGCAGTTCACAGCCTCAGGAAATGGAATAAGGTTCAAAAAAGTTCAAAAAAAAAAAAATGGGGAGAGAAGCAAGCACCAGTGGTCTGGGGTTCTGCATCAGATATTTTATATTTTATTCAGTCCTCATGAAGAAAACATGTCAAGTATGGATGCTTCACCCTGAGCGAGAGATGAGCACAAAAAGACTTTGCATTCAAGGTCACAGAGCAAAAACACGAGGATTCTTTGCACTGAAAGTGATAGACAACCCTTTTGGACCCACTTTAAGGGGAAAGGAGTTGGAAAGCAGTTTCTTGGCTTAAATGGCAGTGATTTCAAGGACTCAATGAAATGGTACAAGAATCATGGTCTCCAACTGGAGCTTGTTTATTTTGCTCTTTCCCTCCTGCTTGGTGGACTTCATTTTCTGCAGCTCAGGAGGATGGCTGCTGACAAATCTAGGCTTTAACTGCGTACTCTGACAGCCTTGGCTGAAAACGTGGGTTCATTCACCAATGAGTGATTCTAACAGGTCACACTTGAATCCAGAGCCCACCTCTCTGGCCAGTAATTTTTTGTCAAAAAGAAAGTGTCAGTATGTTTGGGCAGCTCTGGATTAAACCAGAAAAAAAAAAGGATGATGGACTGTTTAGAATTCAAAATCCCAGACTCTAATCAAACAACAAATACTTGCCGCTCATCACTATACACAGGATCCGATCCCAAGCCCGTCCTTTATCCTTTTTTATTATACTTTGCTTCCTCCACGAATAAGAAATGAGTCAAAGGCAGCCCAGAAGCTTTACATCCTATTGGCCAGGAAGCAGTGCTGGCGTTCACAGGGAGGTGTAAGTCCAGTGGGCCACAATTACGGGTTGGTAATATATTTAGTTACATCAGAAACACGCAGGTGTCAGTTCAAAGACAGATGTCTGGGCCTCGTCCCAGACCCACTTAATTGGAATATTCATAAGGATGCCCAAGAATGTCACTTCTAACAACGGGCCAGGTGATTCTGATTAGCCGTAGTTGTCGTTGCCAGTCTTGGCTGTCCCGGGCTTCGGGGAGACTGGCTGGTGTGAGAGATGTGAGTTTGAGAATCATCCGGGCAGATGTCTGAAGCTGGGCGTGATGAGAGCTGGTGGTGGAGCGTGAGCAACTACAAGAGGTAGACAAGAGTCATTTCTCTTTCCCAGGCAGCCTGATGTTTTCCAGAGCTCTTGCAAAGTCTCCGTTCCGCGCTGCGCTGCGGCGGAGTGCAGAACTTGGCCTTGAGTTGGGTTGTGGGCACAGGGCATCTGATTCTAAGGTGGCCTCTTCAGCTGTGGGCAGGCGAACTGCTTTTCGTGGTAGAGCTTGGGAGAAGACTGAACACAGAGCAGGGAGGCAGCAGGTATAGACGGAGCAGGATCAACAGAGGGGAGACGAGGAGAGAAAGCCTCTCCCTAGCCAAGCACAGGATGGCCAGAGAAGAAATCGATGCCCGTGTCCCAGGAAAGTGTAATCCAAGACTAAAGCGAATTGGAGGAGGGAGAGCTGTTGGTAATTCCTAAACCGTGTTGGCAGATAATCTATGGTCACTTACAAAAAACAGTCCCTGCATGTCATCTGTTTGAATTTCAGTCTTTAGTTTGTATGGCACATGCCTTATCTTTCTGGATGGTTCTCTCTAAGGAAGATGCTTCTGTGTTGTCTTCCTCTTCCCCTATCCCGCTCTCCCCACTGTTTCTGAGGACAGTGCAGTGTTGTCAACTGCACCTTGTTTCTGAGACATTGGCCAGAAGGCAGCCCTTACCTCTCAGGGCTCAAGGATGTAAATCCATCTCCATCTCTTTATTTTTCTTTTTGGCTACTGAGCTGAAATAAGTTTTCTTTCTTTACTTTTTCTTTTCTTTTTTTTTTCCTCTTTAGGGCTGCATCTGCAGCATATGGAAGTTCCCAGGCTAGGGGTCGAAAGGGAGCTACAGCTGCCAGCCTATGCCTTAGCCACAACCACGCCAGATCTGGGCCTCGTCTTTGACCTTCACTCTGCTCATGGCAATGCCGGATCTTCAACCCACTGAGCAAGGCCAGGGTTCGAACCCGAGTCCTCATGGATACTAGTCAGGTTCATTACCGCTGAGCCACAATGGGAACTCTAAGTCTTACTTTCTGTTTTTATTTCATACTGTTCTAGGCTTGGATACATGACCTTGGACATTCTTCTCTTTGGACATGGAACTACTTTCTACAGGAAGGCGTCAGGAATCTGTTAAATGAATCCTGACAAACCACTCAGGGCAGCTTTAAAATACCAGCGGAGGGGCAAGCTCCCTCTGTGAAAGTCAGCTGTGGTGGGAGAGGGGCTAAACATTTCTTTCTGTGGAAGAGGCCCGTGTGTCTTCATGCGGCAGAGGTCAAGGGGATTGCGAATAAATAATGGGGATCGCCATTTATTTCTGGCTCTGGCCGGGAGGAGATACATGATTTAGAGCATAGCATCTTTTAAAAAAAGGTTAAATCCATGTCAGTGTCAAAAGATCAGAAACCAATGCCTTGACATGAACCATGGATTTTAAAGGACAGAAAAAGGGGGAAAGTCAGAGGGAAACTGTGCCATCTCTCAATTTCCCCAGCATTTCCTCCCTGCTTCCTTTGCGCCTTCCTTCCTTGCTTCCTACAAATATTTACTGAATGCCTGCTTGTGGGCCAGGCTCTGGGCTAAGTCTGACTGAACACAATATGACAGAGACTGTATTTTCTTTTTCCCATTGGGCCATGCAATGTTTGTGCCCCTCCCCCAAACTCATATTACTGAAACCTGATCCCCAGTGTGCTCCCATGTGAAAGTGAGGCTTTTGGGAGGTGATCAGCTGATGAGGACTTAGTCCTCAGGAAAGGGGTTCATTCCCTTACCAAAGACCCCAGAGACATCCCCTGCCACCGTATGAGGACACAGCCAAAAGACCATCTATGAACGGGGAAGCAGGATTTCTCTAGACACCAACCGAATCTGCTGGTGCCTTGATCTTGAACCTTCCAGCCTCCAGAACTGGAAGAAATCCATTTTTATTGCTCCTAAGCCACCTAGGTCGTGGTGTCCTCTTCTAGCAGCTCAGATGGACTGAGATGGATTGTTAGGAACTTTAGATATTTTTTTATGGTGTCTTCGATTTATAGTTTTAAAATCAGCTAATATTTACATTTCCAAGTAACTTAGAAGCAGGTGCTCTTTTGCAAGTCACAACTGAGAGGACCCTGCGCTGCTGACTCTCTGTCACCATCTAGAGGCAATTTATACATATTGCAGGGCTAGTTCCCAGAATATTGAGTGTGCAAAATCATCCTCAAAGTTAGGGCTTTGCAGTGTTTGCATACTGGCCCTAGAAACCGGGCCTGGGCATCTGCAAAAGAATAGAATGGGAAGTTGTGCTCAAATGGGACTGTGTGAGACACGGGTCTTGGTTTCTGTACCAAACCACAAAGAGCTGAATATACTGGGTACAAAACTTTCTGAGGATGTAAGAGAAGAGCTGCAAAGTCAGCTGGGGAACAGGAGTGCGGATCAGTAGTGCTGCGGGTGAGCAGCGGCAGTCTGGCATAGACAGAGCAGGTAAGATGCATTCTCTGAGGCTCAAACCCTGACCATTATGAGGAATTTCTATTCCTGGGTGCAAAAGAGGGAAACCGAAGACCTGTGGATGACTTTAGACACAGGCATCTCACTGCAGAGATGCAGGAGAAGCACCCCCCGCCCCCGCTTTCTTTTTCCAGCTGAGTATGGACACACTCTGCCCCTTCAGCTTCCTTTAGAGTAAGGCTGACCATGATGTCCAGCCCAATGTCCTTTTTTGAATCTGGTTTATTCCTTGGTGGTATAGCTTAGAATATGTCCTTCACGTCTAGCTTTTTTTTTCTGTGTACAGCTCTTCACTGAAATCATATACAGCACTGAAGTCACCTGTGGCACAATCACCCACAGGCACTGGCTACAAATGCATATTGGGGCCCTACGCCAAATCTCCCGATTCAGAATTTCCATGGCTGGCGGCCGAGGCATCTGCATTTCGAGCCACCATCATGGGTGATTTTGACGCACCTTCAAGTCTGACGTAGGATGAAGTAACAGAGATACAGGCTATCGACTGTTCTTTTTAAAGCCCACTTATAAAGGGCTCAGAAGAACATTCACTTAATCCTGGGGTATCCCTTTCATATACTGTATTTATTCCTGTTTTACAGATTATACAACGGAGGCCACAAGAGCTTAAAGAGATTGTGTTGTGAAACCCAAGAGATTTGTTGAACCTGGCTTTTCTCGCTGTGTGGCCTTTGCAAAATGATCCCCCCAGGCAGAAGCTGTGCCACGTTCTCTGGTTCTCCGGCCCCAGGTTTATATCTTCACTGCCACATCCAATGAGACAGACAACGTACACTGCACTCCCACTTGTTCTACGCTGTGATGTGGATCTCATCTGGCTGCCCAGGTACCCTTGGAACCAAGCATACAACCGCCTCCACTGCCTCCACCCTGGGCTGAGATATTGTCATTTCTCACCTGAATTCTAGCAACAGCTTCCTGACTTACTGTGCTCTGGCCTTGCCTCAGCATCCCCGGTCCACATCCACACGTGAAAATAGTGTTGCCTCTTACACACATACATAACTGCACATACGTAACACACATCCACTCACATATTATTTTTTAATGTCTTTTTAGGGCCACACCCCAGTATATGGAGCCCCCCGGGCTAGGGGTCGAATGGGAGCTGTAGCCCCTGGCCCACACCACAGCCACAGCATCCCAGGATCCGAGCTGCTTCTGTGACCTGCACCTCAGTTCACAGCAACGTCGGATCCTCAACCCACTGAGCAGGGCCAGGGATCAAAGTTGCATCCTCATGGATGCTGGTCACATTCGTTTCCACTGAGCCACAAATGACAACTCCATGCTCACACTTTAAATCTAAGCTTCTTATATGCTTTACCCCAGCCTACAAGTCCTTTGGACCTGGCCATCTGCTGTTTCTGCCTCTCCCTCTCCCTCTGGCCTGTAAACCTTTCCCAGGCTAGGGCTCCAATCAGAGCTGCCAGCCTAGCCACAGCTACAGTAATGCAGGATCCAAGCCGAGTCTGCAACCTACACCACAGCTCAGGACAATGCGGGCTCCTAAAACGCACTGAGCAAGGCCAGGGATCAAACCCTCATCTTCTTGGATACTAGTCGGGTTCCTTACCGCTGAGCCACAGTGGAAACTCCTCTCTGGTCCTTTTTTGAAATGTCAGCTCCTAAGAGACATCTTCCAGTTACCGTTATCCACCCCCCTCCCCAACGAAACCGAATTCTGCTGTTAGCCTTCCTACTTTAGGAGCCCATTCTTTTCCTAGATAGTATTTGTGATCGTTTTGGTTCTGGTATTGTTGAGTTTTCCCTTGAGGGTCTTTTCCATTAGCCTGTGAGGAGAATATTTTATGTTCATCCGCACCAACGGTAGGGATCAAATGATCAAGTAAATGTGTCGAGTAAATGAACAGGCGCGCGGCAAATGGCATGCATTCATGGTGAAGGCGGCACTGTTCAGGGCTGATTTCCGCTGGTGGGGGCGCGCGTGGGGCGGGGGGCCGGGTAATGGGTCTGGGGTCCAGGATATGATCCTCAGGAACTGGTTTTTCACACGCTGGAGGCAGCAACAAGACTCCTGCTTCCAGCCCTTCACGCCGCCTGAGATTTGCGAATTACCAAGTGAGGGGGTAATTACTTTTCAGACAGAGAGGCTACTTCGAGCCCAGCCGAGCCGAGTTTACCCGTCATTATAAGGGGTTAATAGTTCCCACCTTTGCAAGGCTGGGGCCAGAGGTGAGTGAGAGAAAGCGGGCGAGGGCGCCGGGCACTTTGGAAGTACTGAGAACGCTAAATACCTGGCCGTCTGGCCAGAAGACTTGTAAAAGCGAAGTCTGCGCAGGCAGCGCAAGGAGTGGCGCCCCCCACCTGAGCTTCCCGGACTCAGCTCCCCTCTTCGGTGCGCTTCAGTGGCGCTTTCCCAGCCTGGCCCAGGGCGCTCCCCTCCCTCCCTCCGCGGTCGGTCCCTCCCTCCCCCTCCCGCTCCCCCGGCTTCCCCTCCCCCTGCGCCCCCTCCCTCGGAGCGGGAGCGGGGAATCCCACGCCCTTGCACCAGCCCGGGGGCTCGGACGGGCCCGGGAGCCGCTGGTCGCCAATCACCGAGCGGTGGAGAGGCGGGCGCTCGGCTCCGGCGCGCTGGGGGAGCCAGCTGGCGCTGCCGGCCCCGGGCGCCTCAGACGCTCAGCGCGACACAGACAGACGCACAAACGGGCGGGCGGGAGGGCGCGGACAGAGTACCACGGCCGTCTGCGCTCGGTGGCGCGCGCCAGCCCCGGGCCCGTCCCGCCCCCGGGAGCCGCAGGCGCCGCCGCTGCGCAAGCCGCCGCGGCGCGAGGGAGGTGCGCGGGCGGCCGGAGCAGGGAGGCCCCGGCTCGCCCGGCCCGCGATGTGAGCGGCGGCCGCGGCTCCCACCTGGCGCCTCACCTGGAGCGCCGCGCTCCGGGGCGGCGGGGAGAATGCGCGCCGCCCGCAGCCGCCGCGCCCGCACCTGACCATGGAGTGCGCCCTCCTGCTCGCGTGCGCCCTCCCCGCCGCCCGCTCGGGCCCGCCTTGGGGGCCCGCGGGACGGGGGCGCGTGGCCCAGGCAGGTGCCCGGCGAGAGGCGCGCAGACAGCGGGGTGGCCGGGACGCCGGCCCCGCCGCGCCGCTCACGCGAGGTGTCACCTTTTCTCTTGCAGGCGCTCCAGCTGTGCTGCCTCTGCTGTGCGTCGGTCGCCTCGGCCTTATTCAGTGACAACAGCGTGGTCGGCGGCGGCGACAGCGGTTTAAACCATGGTTCGTATTCGGCTCCCACCCTTAGAAAGGCCTTTCCAGGCACTCTGTCCCTTCTTCCTTCCCCCCAAAGAGAGACAAGGTAGACGAGCTCACCCCTCCCCCAACCTGGCAGGTGTGCGCGCGACCTGGGGAATGGTTCCTGTTTGGAGAGGGGGGATGTGGCCGGGGCTCTGAACTTATCAAAAGAATCAGTGCCTCAAGCTGCAGGTCACATAAATGAGAAAACAATACTTTCCCTCGTTCACAGACGGCTGGTTTAAAAAAAAAAAAATCTTTGCCGCGGTGAGAAATTAGAAAGTGAGTGGACGTTGACCAGGAGGCTGATCTCAAAAGGCACCTTCCCTCATCTCCTTCCTCTTCCTGGAAAGCCGGCAGGAAAGAATTGTTGGTGGGGGAGAAAGAACTTACCCCTTTCTTCTCCCGTCGTTTTACTCCCCCATCTTCCCTCCCCAAGCTTCTTCACTCCTGGCCCTTTTTTCCCTTTCCTCTCTTCTCTCTTTTTCTCTGTCCTGCTGTCATTGATTCCCAGCTACTGCTTTTAGAGGGAGGAAACAGGTAGCTTGAGGTCGGGGTGGGAGGGATATCGTTTTTTTGAGCCCCCCCCCCCGCCCCCGCGCACGCACCTCTCCAGAACACCCTTTACTTCTGTCATTTATTAACGTCTCCCTGGCGCCTGGGGAAAAGAAAAAAATCCTTTCCATTGTTCCTATCAGCTACCAGGGAACAGCTGAACCCCGATCCGTGGTATCTCTGGCAAGAGCTAGTGGTCTAGCTGAGGTTCTATCACTTTTAGCCTCTCAGAGGACCAAGGATCAAGGCGGGGCGGGGCAGGGGGTGGGGGGGAATGGCAGAGTCCTGGCGAAAATCCTGTGCCACCAGAGAGTGGGTGAGTGAGGGGACAGGGGAGGGAGGAATTCGCCCTTGAGAAGTTCACCTTTTGTCCAACCAGAGAGGCTGGCCGCGGTTTCTAAAACAACCCCTCATTGTTTGATCAGGGCTGAATGGCTTGGAGGTCCCCTCTCTTCCTTCTACCACCTGTAAGGACCTCATCTTTAGGCAGCCCCGAGCCTGATTAATCAGATCACTCACTACTGAGGCTCTGACTGCCCCTTTTCCCATCAAGAACTGGCTATTACCATCAGCCTGTACTCATTCCTCCCGCCCTTGGAAACAAACTGGGAGCAGGTGTCTGGGTGGGGGTTTTGCAGGCTGATTCCGTGGAAGGCTGGCAGAATAAAACCTCTGCATGTTCCCCCAACTAAGACCAGGCAGAGTTGTACGTAGTTTGGGACAAGGAGGTAAGAATCCACTTGCTACAGAGACTATTGGGAGCATGTGTCAGGAATGGTTTTCACAGTTAGGTTTTGGTGTTTCCCATACAAAGCAAGCAGGTGATTTGTTGCTAAGAAAAAGCTGTGTTTAATCAAGAGCCATTTCCCTGCGAAGCAACATAGTAGAGACTTTTAAGAGGAATCATGCATACCCTGCTCGCTTTTTTAAGGTTAAGAGAAAAACATTTTTTTCAATTATTTTTTGACATGCATGTCAACAAGGTAATATTTCTAGTGAAAGGAGTGAAGGAGAAAATGGGGAGGGAGTCACAGACGGTTCTTACACAGAAGAACGCAGTGGAAAATTATTGTCATATTGGGTTTTTTTTTTTTTTCCAAATGTAGGACTAGTTAGAATATCAGTCATGGATCCCTGCTAGCTACAGGGACTCTGTTCATTCCTTCTTTCTTCTTCTTCTTCTTCTTTCTTTTTCTTTCTCTCTCTCTCTTTTTTTTTGGGGGGGTTGACTATTTGGGGAAAAGGGAAATTCCTCTCTTTTCCGCCTTCCATCACCAAGGACCCCAGTGACTCAAACACGCCTCTTAGTTATTCGGAATCTTTCTAAACACGATCCAAATTAGTTTCCCATTCTGTGCCTAGAAAGTGGAAATGCAGAGCGGTTTTTAATGCCCAGAGGACATATTCCCGGTCAATTTGTGGGACGCTCCTTTTCAGTTTCAATGTTCTGTGATAGAAAACAGTGTGCTGGTCTCATTTTTTTTTTTTTTTTAGCAGTAAATTGTTGAGTTCCCCCTCTCTGGGACAAGCAGCAATTAGCCCCGCTCTAGGGAGCAGTGGGGAAGGTATTTCTAAACACGTCTTTCCAGGTGTCCTGTGATCTGACACGCCCCCACCAACATGTCTGAGCAGTTTTCCACCTCAGACTGTATAGGAGAGTTCTGACAATTTCGAGGCATTTTTATGTATCCACTCCCTTTTATGCTGACGATTACACAGAGTTGCCCCAGTGCAAGCTCATTGTAAAACTGCTGAATGGTAGAAGTGCTGGAGTTTTGTTATCACGTATAGTTAATATCGGAAATATAACACTACGGTTACTTGTTAAGTATCTGAGACTTCATCTCAAGTTCATCTCAGCACTGTGAGTTATCATTTGAGATTTAAACTCGCCCCTCCCGGGCAAATACTCCCAATATAGTTTGAAAACAAAGATAGCCTCTCCTTAGGGGAAAAAAACAAAACAAAACAAAAAACACATTCCTTTCTCTGCTGTATGGTTTTCTAGTTATTGATACTGTCTGCCCCAAAATCAATTTTTATATATGGATGACTCCATAACTAATAGATTCCAAAGTCCATCTCTCTCTCTGGACAGTGAGGGTTCTGGTATTTTACGCAGACATTCTTGACATCGGGCAAGATTGTGCTTGACTTTCAGTTTCTGTAGGAATTGCAGCGGCAGAGCTGTCAGGACTGTAAAATTCTCCTTTTCAGGAGTTGCTCTGAATTCTCTGTAGTCCAGGGGCCTGGCAGTAGAAATAGGTATCTTTCAGCCGTGCCCTACTCCCCACCCTTTGGCGTTGTGGGCTCTGGGTGCTGACAGCCAAACCTTTCCCATTGCAGATTACGTCTTTGTCACGCCGGTAGAAGTGGACTCGGGCGGGTCATATATTTCCCACGACATTTTGCACAGCGGCAGGAGAAGGCGGTCAGCGCAGAGTGCCAGCAGCTCCCTGCATTACCGATTTTCAGCATTTGGACAGGAACTCCACTTAGAACTTAAGCCCTCGGCGATTTTGAGCAGTCACTTTATTGTCCAGGTACTTGGAAAAGATGGTGCTTCAGAGACTCGGGAACCCTCGGTGCCCAGGTGTTTCTATCAGGGATTTATCAGAAACGACAACTCGTCCTCTGTCGCTGTGTCTACGTGTGCCGGCTTGGTAAGCAGCCCCCTCAGCCCCGTCACCTCCCTCTTCACTGTGTTTCGTAGAACTTGAATGAGCAGATGTCTGCAGAATTCAGTGCTCTCGCAGCCAGCTCCCCCCATTCACACTGTCAGCTTCGATAGTATAATATTCTCAATTGCATTAATCTAATCGGCTCCCAGAAAAAGAAAATATAATAGAACTTTAATGACCATTGAGAACGTTCTTTTGATGTTTAATGGTCTGGGCCTCTTCATTCTCCATGTTTGAGACAGTCCCCAAGGAAATTAATTTGATGGATGCCATTCGCTTTGGAAAGTCTTGAGAGAGCAGGCTTTCTATAAATCTAGCAAGCTGCGTGCCTGCACATTGCTTTGAAACGAGAAAACTGTATTAATGCAAAATTGCATTCCGCAGCCCTTGAAGCTCCCGCTTCCCCGTGGAGGAGAGGCCTCTTGTTTTCCTGTAACTAACGTGTTGATGTTGGCCTCCTCACGGAAGACGTCCTTTTAGAGGGTCCAGGGGTGTGTTTGAAGCCTGGTGGGATTAAGGGTGGCATGCAGAAGGCACGACACTTAAAAGCATTGGGGACAAGGGTTATTTCTTCTCTGTGTAATCCTCAGCTCTTGAGCCGAGACCAAGATGATTGGTGTGAATGATACTTGTGTCAAGATTCAATCATCTATGAGGCAATAAGTGGCGTGTGGGGTTGATTTCATTTTGTGTTGCAATCGAGAAGTGCCTGGGACTGACAGAAGAGTGGGTGTGTGCGGAGACGCACGATGGTTGGGCTCTGGTGTGGCTGAGAAACGGAGAATGCGAGAACGCGCAGCTGAGGTTGCGGTTAGTAACGTACACGATACGTGACAACAGACTCGGAGACCGTGGCTTCGGCGCTGATAAATGGGGACCCTCAGGTTCTTGGCTCGCCGATGCTTTCTTATTTCTCTTTGGTTTTCTGTACAGTGCCTTGAAATGGAGCTACAATCCTGCCTCACCAGCCGAGTAGAGTCTATCCTTTGGTAGAGTCTTTATAAAGGATAGGGAGTTTCTAATGTGGTGCAGTGGGTTAAGGATCTGGCATTACTGCAGCTGTGGCCCAGGTCGCAGCTGTGCCTTGGGCACGTCCGTATGCCTCAGGTGTGGTCAGAAAAAAAAAAAAAAAAAGTGGAGCGAAGCGAAGATGTAACAATTCCCTGCTGAGCTGGGTCTGTTTTAATGAACCATATGGCGTACCGATGATCTGGATATTCCAGCACGGTTATACGCACGCAGCCACCCCGCCCCTGAACCCTGTGAGCATATCTTGATCCTGTGGTTTGGTCACGATGAATCTCCCACGATCTGTGGGGCATCCCCTCCAGCGCTGCCCTCTCTTCTGTCCAGTCCGGTCTCCTAAATTCTTAAGAACTTGAGACGCTCCATCAGAGTGGCTTGAACTGTCGCATTCCGCGTCACCCAGGGGTTGAGGGCCGTCTTGTCCCTTTTTAGTAGGACCTTGGGCAAGTTGCTAACCTCTGTGTCCTCGTGCCTTTCATTTTATACTCTAAAATGGGTATAACGGGAGGTTCCCTGCAGGACGAAGTGACTTCCTGCAGGGCTGATGCTGCAGCACTTCCCAGAAGGAACTCAGTCTCCCGTGTTTAGGACTCTCAGGATCCTACGCTCTGTGAGTGATAGGACATCTGAGCGACTGTCCCATATTAATAGATGTGGGGGTATTTCTTCTGAAAAGGAGATTTACTTTTGAATAGGGAACAGATGACCACTTAACACATAGAATGAGGCAAGTGAAATTTGTTCCTCTTTGGGTTGGAGGTGAGTGATGTCACTGGCAACCAAATCGGCCTGTGTATAAGGCCAGTATGGGTGGAAATCATGAAATACTCTGTTGCTGATTTTCAATAAGCCAGGTATATATATCTAATTAACTTTACTTCTCTAGGCTTCAGTTGCCACTCCTGAACCATGTATAATGATTACTGGAGTTCCTGCCATGGGACAGTGGGTTCAGAATCCAACTGCAGTGGCATAGGTAGCTCTGGAGGCACAGGTTCAGTCCCCAGCCCAGGCCAGTGGGTTAAAGGATCGGGCATTGCCACAGTTGTGTTGCAGGTTGCAGCAGCAGCTCAGATTGCATATGCTGTGGGTGCAGCCATAAAAAAATAAAGTAAAATAAAAATAAAATAAAATGATTGATAAGACCACTGCCATCTTTAGGCATTTGACTCTGATTATCTAGTTGTTTGACCCCATCAGGACCCACTTGGTGTGGTGTCTGGAGAGTGTTAAGCTGACCCCTGTTGCATTACGCCATCTCCCTGCCAGAGAACTGCAAAACACAAACACATAACCCATCCTTGATTAAACAATGAGACAAATAAAACAAGGAAGAGGACAGAACCATAAATGAGGCACAGAGACACCACTCTATATTAATTTTTATAACTTGGTATTGAAGTATAACATATATACAAAAAAAGTGCAAAAGCCGTGGAGTACAGCCTAATGATTTTTTCACAGAATTCACACCCCTGTAACCAACAACCAGATCAAACAGGACGTTACCAGAGTCTCAGAAGACACCCCTCCCCCCCAATGGCATGCCCTTCTGGCACAGGTGACCATAAATGACCACTATCCTAATTCCTAACATAGCTTAATTTTGTGTGTTCTAAAGTTTTAACTAAGTAGGAGAGAATCATATGAGATTCCCGCATATGAGTATTCGCCTAATAGTTTCCATCTAATTGTTGGTGGACATTCAAATTGATTCCAGTTTGGGGCTGTTCTGAGGAGGACTGCTATACAGTCTTGTCTATGCCTTTTAGTGAGATTATGGACACATTCTGTTGGACATAGGTCAAAGGTCGAAGTTGCTGGGTCATGCGGTTTATATATATTCAGTTTTCCTAGATTCTGCCAAACAGCTTTTCAAAGTGGTTGCACCAATTTACATTGCCATCAGCAATATATAAGAGTTCCAGTTGCTGGAGTTCCTGTCATGGTGCAGTGGTTAATGAATCTGACTAGGAACCATAAGGTTGTGGGTTCGATCCCTGGCCTCTCTCAGTGGGTTAAGGATCTGGCGTTGCTGTGAGCTGTGGTGTGGGTCGCAGACACGGCTTGGATCCTGCGTTGCTGTGGATGTGGTGTGGGCCAGCAGCTGTAGCTCCAAATAGACCCCTAGCCTGGGAATCTCCACATGCCGTGGGTGCGGCCCTAAGAAGCAAAAAAAAAAAACAGAGAAAGTTCCAGTTGCTCCACATCCTCATCAACACATACTATTGTCTATCTTTTCCATTTCAGCCACTCTGATTGATGAGCTTGCAGTGATAACTTGTAGGTTTAGTTTGCATTGTTTTGATGGTTAATGAAATTGAGCATCCTTTCTTATGCTTATCAGCCATTCTTATTCCCTCTTTTATGGTCTACATCGTATAAGGACAAGAAATAATACTCAGATTTTCTCTGTTCTCTGAAAGTAGAGCATGTCTCTAAAACCATTTGTAAGCCAAAAGGGCAAAAGCAAAGAAGCAGTTACTTGAGGACACACCTGATGCACAACATAAATGGATGGAAAGCACAGCTGCTCAGAGACACAGTTCAGACTAGAGTGGCTTGTGGGAGAGATGCTGAGTGCAGCTCCTGGGGAGGGGCTTGGCAGCACCAGTCTCCCGCTTAGGGTGAGCACTGGCTCTGTAAAGGCTCACTGCAAAGCCACCGAACCAACCCTGACTGCTGTTTATGCCTTTGCTTTTTTGTTTTCGATAAAAATGACAATCCTCTTTGGGTTTCTTTGGCTAGTGAAAACAGATATTAGGTCTTTTCCAAAGCAAGTTTTTGAAAGTGGGGGGATTCCTGTAAATACTTTAATGCCAAACTGTAGTGCTTTTTCCTTTCTTACTGACTAGAAACAAGAATTCTCAGCAAAAACACCTTTGCCAGCTTGGCATCTTTGATACCATGGGTATGACTCTCTAACGATGCATTGACCTGCTCACGAAACACTGTTGAATAGCAGTAGAGCCCTGGGAGATCACTTGAGGCTCCGCATGGAGGAATCAGTTCCCGAGGCACATGGGAAGATGAGGATGGAGGGAGATAATAGGGACAGGAGAAAGAATTTATTCTCTGAGCTACCCAGAACCCCTCGACACTGCTCATCTTCTTCGGTCCAATAAGGGCTTCATATCTTCTCTAAAGTTAGTTAGCCACTACTGTCATGGATTCAGAAGAGTGAATGATTCAAGGGTTCAGGGAAGGGACACATCTCAAACATGCTTGGTGAAAAGACTCATCAAGTTTCACGTGCTCCAAGAGATAAATGATTCTTCCAGGAAAATAGGCACTCATATCAGAGGAAGGAAACGAGAGATGAATTTTCTTCCACCAGAAGTGTCTACACCCATATTTTATCAAGAGGGGAGCTGGACATCTGGCCTCAGAATGACTTGAGAGGTTCTAGCAATCTCCTTGTGTGTATCAGTGTGTGTTAAAAGGTAGTAAGTTGGGAGTTCCAGTTGTGGCTCAGCGGTAAAGAACCAGATGAGTATCCATGAGGATGCAGGTTCGATCCCTGGCCTTGCTCAGTGGGTTAAGGATCTAACATTGCCGTGAGCTGCAGTGTAGGCTGCAGACATGGCTCGGATCTGGCATTGCTATGGCTGTGGCATAAGCAGGCAGCTACAGCTCTGATTAGACCCCTAGCCTGACAACCTCCATATGCTGTGTGTGCAGCCCTAAAAAGACGAAAAGAAAAAAAGGAACTATTGTCACCTTTAGATAACAAGGTACTGGAGTTCCCATTGTGGCTCAGAGGATTAAGAACCCATGAGGATTCGGATTTGGTCCCTGGCCTCTCAGTGCATTAAAAATTCAGCATTGCCACAAAGTGCTGTGTAGGTCACAGATGTGGCTCAAATCCAGTGCTGCTGTCGTTGTGGCATAGGCCTGCAGCTGCAATTCCAATTCATTGCCTGGCCTGGGAATATGCCACAGATGGGGCCATAAAAAGAAAAAAGAAAAAAATCTCTTAAAATGCATCCCTTCCCATGAAGGGTCTCATTTTATTCAGGAGTTAGGTAATCAGTTAATTACTTGGAATAATTCATCAAACAGGTTGCAAATGTCCAGGGGTGAGTCCTTCCTGCGGTTATGTCTGGGGATGATTTTTTAGATTGTAAGTGCCTTTCAACAGAAGCAAGCTCTCTCCAGCTCACCACTGGCCCCTCCACCTGGATGCCATACACTCTGTGAAGGTTATCTGGATTTGCAGAACTTGGTTCCAGAATCTCAGGGTTGCCAGCTAACCAGACCTCATCGCTATCTGCCATGCACTATCTCTCTACCAGCCCCAGGTCATCCTCCGCTACCATGCTGATGGGACGGTCCTTACATCCAGGAAGCCCACAGTCTTCTGAGAAAACTCTTCATCTTGATATTGAACTGCACCTGACCTTCTTGATGTTGAACTGCACCTGACTTTCCCCTGTATGTCTTAATTTTGTTTTCTGGGGTGATAGAACAAACCTTTATCTTTCTTCCTGCATACTAAGTCTAAAAACCCTTCTGCCCCAAAATGTTCCACCTCAGTGCTCCTTTTTTTTTGTGAGGACATTGACTTTTCAGAGCGTGATCAGCAGCATTAGCTTCAAGGGAGGTGTTGGAAATTTGAATTTCTTTGCCCTCATCAGCAGGTCGGGGAGTCTGGGCCCAGGAATGGGTATTTTTAATTCTCCAAATGATTCTCATGCACGCTAATGTTAGAGAACCATTGGATTAAGACATTGAATACACAGGCAAATTGTTTTCATAATTGCTGTTGATTTGACAGATGGAGCTCGTTTCTGAAACTTAGTAGAGCTGTCACATTTGGAGAGCTGGCCAGCAAGACACACTGAATGATTCTGTCATCCAGCTGTGGATAGATCTTCTGTTAGGTCAGGCCCTGTGCAGAGCACGGTGGAGGAAGCTGCAGGCAAGGTGAATCAGCTGTCCTGGGTCTAAGGGAGAAATGGGGTGATGTTATTAGACCTAGAAATGGCTGTTTTATTTTGAACCAAGCTATGATTCAGCAGAGCCCTGGGAAAAGGGGTCCACAGTGTGGTTTTAGATGAGCATACTAACAGTTCAGAAATGTCCTGCATTGAAGACATTGGTTTAACTCTGGTTAAAAATTTCTCTAACTTGTGCCATGGAAACTTTTGTTAAAGGAACCTTTCTTCATTGCCTGATAGTGACAGGAAAATTACCAGAGCAATGATTCCCAAGAGAGATACTCCAATATTATATATTGATTGCTAACTGTAAGGAGGTGTTCCAGGAATAGAAAAGTTTCATGAGTGAGTGGTTTCATGGCCATATATTCCCATTAAATTTGGGGAAACTTTTAAATTGAATTTAACTAAGCAAATGTCTTTTCTGTAATCCATTTCACACCTTTTAATGTGGTCATTTGCACTGTAAAGCTCCAAGAAGTGGAATTTTGATACTGATTTGACCACTTGCCCCCCCCCTTTTTGCCATATTTGGGTGCTTCTTCTTTTTTTGCCCCTCACATTCTGGTTCTTTTTAAAATTGGATTCTAGTTGATTTACAATGTTGTGTTGGTTTCAGGGGTGTGTGTGTGTCTGTGTCTATGTATATATATATGTACATATATATATTTATAATAAGTTATTACAAAATATTGACTAGAGTTCCCTGTGCTATGCAGTAGCTCCTGTCGCTTATCTGTTTTATATATAGTAATGTGTATACATTAACTCCATTCTCCTAATTTATCCTTCCCCCTCTTTGGTAACCATGTTTGTTTTCTTTGTGGGTTTTTTTTTCAGTTTTAAAAAGGAAGATTGCATTATAGAACTACTAACAAGATCAATAATAATTCTTCGATAGTGTGTAATATGCATAAATCTAAATTTCTATAATTGCCTAAAAACAGTGTGCTCAGATGGAGAAGGGAGGGAGGTTTGTGATTGTGTTTGGCTCTTTCCCCGCTCTCTGAAGCTGTGCTTCCATCAGTAGCTTGGCTAGGGCTCCGTGGTTCAAAATTCTTAGATCTAAGGTTATCTGCCCTTTTTTGGTACCTAATCAAACCAGTTACCACATCCTCCAGTTGGAAAAAAATGCACCTCTTGCTTAAGAAACTCTTGCCACCCAGCTCCATTCACAATGTGAAGATTAAAAGGCGTGCAGAAACATTTACTGGTATTGCGTTTCCACACGTTGGTACTTGACCTCCCATGCATAACCTCAGCGAGGGCCCAGCTGGCGAGACTGGGTAGAGAGCTGTGCTGTTCCTTCAGCATCTTCTGTCTTGTCTCTGATTAGGCTCTAGCCTCAGCATCACATCAGGGCCTCGGAATGGAAGAGCTACCGCCAGGTCCCCCCAGCCATGATTTTCGGGGCACTGTCCAATTTTGTCACTTGATTTTCCTTCTTTCCTTTTTTCTTTTGTCCCCAACAATTAAACCGTAAGTAGCGTTTCTCCTCCACGGCTGGCTGCCCTCATGCCCCATTGAGTCTTTCTTAGTGGTGGCCTTTCTGGACTGTGACCACAGGAACCCATTCTCCAGAGATCTTGGGTCCCTGCAAGGAGCTTTGGAAGAGTATGTGGCTTTCCATTAGGCAGTGGGGACACTTTGATCTCCTTCTTTCAGAAGGATTATATGACTCAGAAAGCTCAGCTATTGAGTTGTCTGTTGCTGGTCACTGGCTGCCTGGTAGTCTTTAGAAAGCTGATTGCCATTCCTAAAAGGGCTGAAGTTAAATGACTTTAGTCCATAGAGGCAGAAAGAAAGCAGGCTCTGCTGCCTTGTGGGGCCTCGTTAATGAACAGACATTTGTTGCGTGACACACACCCCTTTGGAACTTTGCGGTCACTTGAGAGGATCATGTGAAATTAAGGTTCAGCCTGGGTTCCATTTACAGGCTTTGGGACACAGGCTGACCCAAATCAGAGGTGTTTTCTTCAGTGATGACTTGTTTCATCAAAAGTAAAGTGATTCCTTTTTTTTGCTTCTTTTCTGGATGCCCTCTTCAGACATGATTTGGGAAGGTAACTCTTTGCTCAGAACAATGCTTGTAGCAAAATGCCAGCCAATCTCTTAAAAAAAAAAAAAAATCACCGAGGTTCTTGTCAGAGAGGAGGACCTCCAGGCTGTTTGGAAGGGTGCTCCCATGAGAGGATGAGAGACTGGTCCTTCCCCACTGTGCTCTCTGCCTTCTGGATCCTCAGTGGCCATCCTCAGTATCCCCGAGCATCAGAATTGTGAGTATGGTGCTCTGCACCTCAGTTTTCCCATCTGTAAAGTGGCAGTGGTAACTGTCCACCTCTTGCAGGATGATGACAATCTGTGATGAACTCCATCCTTAATTATTCTTGTTGTTTGCTTTTATTGTGTTACAGTGGGTATACAGGATCGGAAAGGTGCAGACGTGCAGTATAGTGATTCACAATTTTTAAAGGTTATCCTCCATTTATAGTTATGATAAAATACTGGCTCTGTTCCCTGTGCTGTACAATATATCCTTGTAGTTTATTTTATACATAGGAGTTTGTACCTCTTGGTCCCCTACCCCTGTGTTTCCTCTTCCCACTGGTAAACACTAGTTGGTTCACTCTGTCTGTGAGGGTCTACTTCTTTTTGGCTATATTCATTAGTTTGTTGTGTTTTTTTTAGATTCCACATATAAGTGATATATAGCATTTGTTCTCTATTTCACTAAGCATAATACCCTCCAAGCCCGTCCTTGTTGCAGAGGGCAAAGCACGTTCTTTTTTATGGATGTATAGTATTCCGTTGTACATATGTACCACATCTTCTTTATCCATTCATCTGTTGGTGGACGTTACGTTGGTTCCATGTCTTGGCTATTCTCAGTGGTGCTGCTCTGAATGTTAGGGTGCCTGTATCTTTCGGAATTAGTGTTTCTGGTTTTCTTCGTGTATATATACCCAGGAGTGGAATTGCTGAGTCATGTGGTAGTTCCTCGCTTATTCTCGACTTTGGACTAGGAAGGGGTCGGGGAAGGAAAAAGTAATGGAAGCTCTTGCTCTGGAACCTTTACAAACCCATCAGAACAGGAAATGAGCCCTTGAATGTTGGCTGTCATCCTGATGAGAATTGATGGGGATTTTGTGGGGGAAGGTAATGGCTGTTTTATCAACTGTGCGGAAATAAAATGCTAGACAGATGAGTCAAAGAAGAAGGATCCAAAAAAATAAATCGATGGAGACAAGGATCAAGGCACATATGATAAGGCAGGGCAGTGTAATGCCTTTGAGCTCCGACTCTGAAGCCCCAGCTTTTACTGTGTGACCCAGGTCAAATTATTTACCCTCTCTGGGCTTAAGTTCTTCATTGACAAGATGAGGATAATGGCAGTCGCTCCCCCAGGGGGTTTATGGATGCTTGATTGGAAGATAAATGCTCTGTACACAATGCTAAAAGCAGTGTCTGGCACCTAGTAATAATATTGGTAGAGGTCGTAGTCTGTCAGGTAGTAATAGCTGTTGAAGGCCTTCTTCCATAAGGGGTTTTTCAGAATTGGCTAGTGGCATTCTAGTTAAGAACCTGACTAGTATCCACGATCCCTGGCCTCGCTCAGTGGGTTAAGGATACACTGTTGCCGCAAGCGGTGGTGTAGGTTGCAAATGTGGCTTGAGTCCCGAGTTGCTGTGGCTGTGACATAGGCCTGAAGCTGCGGCTTTGATTTGACCCCTAGCTTGGGAACTTCCATGTGCCACAGGTGCAGCCCTTAAGAAAAAAAAAATAACAGTGTGTATTGATTGAGCACATATTGAGTTATTAAAACTAGGAGTTCCTGCCGTGGCAGAGTGAGTTGAGAATCTAACTGCAGTGGCTTGGCTCACTGTGGAGGTGTGGGTTCGATTCCTGGCCTGCTGCAGTGGGTTAAGGATTTGGCATTGCGGGAGCTGTGGACATTCTGTCCCTAAACTGGGAACTTCCATATACCATGAGTGCAGAAAAAAAAAAACACTACCACCACCAAAAAAAACAAAAAACTTCAAAACTGGAGCCATCGAGAGGAAGAGGAAGATTCAGCTAAAACTGACTGAGGTCTTGATAATATTTAAGCATCAGTTGGCATTTCGGTTCTCAAGGCTTAAAGTAGCAATTTTTTTCCATGCCCTTCAGAAAGACTTGGGCACTTTGAGGGGATTTAAAAAAAAAAAAAAAAAGCAAAAACTGCATATATTTAGGCTCCACCTCTGAAAATTCGGTAGGTCTTGGGCAGAGCCTGGGTTTCCATTTGAATAAAGCAAAGAGAAAGCTTCACAGCTCCTTCCAGGGGCCACTGTGTATCAGCGTGCTAAAGGAGTCTGCAGAGAACCTTCTCGGGGGAAATGGAGGATTTGTGGAACATCCTTTAGGAGATTTGGTTTTGCTTGTGAAATGCATCACACCTTGTAAGTGTGGTTATCAATCTGACTAGCCTCAGGCAGTGTGTACGCTGAGCGGGACAGGCTAAGGGCGACCGATGTGAAAACAAACGCACAGGTAGTTGTGGTTTCTATGTTACCGGACGTGGCAGTGGCACATAGAACGCCCCCATCTTGAACTTCGTTAAGCATAAGAAAATAAATTTTTTTGTCTCTGGGATAATCTTTCTAATGCCTCCTTTTCTCTCCATCACTCTCTCTCTGCCCGCTGCTCCGTCTTCTTCCTACCCTCTGCGCCTCCTGGAACCTGCACTAGGATAACTAGCTTTCAGCAAGGCTGGACCCTAAAGCCCCCCAGTGACAGCCTCGCAGTCCTCTCTCTTTCTCTGTCTTTCAGCTCTTTTGAATCCCACGTGTGGCCCTTCTGCGTGCAGGACCTCTCGCGTTCTTAAGTCCATTTGAACGTTGCCTTGGGTGTCAAGTGTCTCATGCGACTTTGCAGTAAGGCAGCTATGACCTATATCTTGCGTGAGAACAAGGTGTTGGGGGGCGGGGGCTCTGGGCTTTATTTGCTCTCTCACCCGTTAGTAAACCTTAGAAGGGCACTCTCAGGTCATCGGTGTGTCTGAACAAGACTAAATGGTAGTTTGGTTTATGCGTGGATATGGGCGTTCATGCACAGGAGGAGTCTGGGGTCACGCACAGCAAGCTGAGGGTGCCTCAGTTACCCATCCGATTGAAGCTTTTCTGAAAACCAGAGTTTATTCTTTCTGCTGTACTTGTGTGTGTGTGTGTGTGCACTACTTAAAATGTACATAAATTGTGTTAGCTGATACTTTTCCTGAAATTGTCGAATTTTTGGCTATGCGTATAGCACGTGGAGGTTCCTAGGCTAGGAACTGAACCTGCACCACAGCAACGCCAGGTCCTTAACCCGCTGCACCACAAGGGAACTCCAAGCCTTTTTTTTTGGTTGGGAAGAGGGAGTGCTTAAATAGAATGTATATCTTGGAGTTCCTTCCTTATCACTACTTAAGCATCAAATTGCCTTAAGTGTTGCATGTTTAATCCTTCCCTTCCAGTTAATATTTTTGTTTCCAGTTGTTTTTTTTTTTTTTTTTGCTGTTGCTGAAGGTGTGTGCATATATATGGGTCATCTTAGTTGCATGCGATTCTGTATTTTATGAGAGAGAGAGAAGCAGAAAGACCTACTTTGTGAAAAGCTGAGATGCCACACACAGACGGGGACATCAGCTATGGCCAGAGATGAACTTGCTGATACAGCCGTTAGCCACCCAATGTCCCGGTCACTGTCACCTTGTTCGTATAACATGCAAAGTTGCTGAGCCCTCACTTCACCTTTCTTTTCCACAAGCCCAAGTCAGTTGCTTAGAAAACTAGTTTTCTCCAGCAAAGCGTGTGCTATAAACAATTTAAGAGTACTGATTTAATTCCTAAAGTCCAAGTATAAACAGGCCTAATGTTAACAGTGCACGTGAAGGCTCCCATGACCCAAAATATTTGCCTGGGCTTTCTGCACATCTCTGTCTGCAAACACAGGAGCCCTTCCTCAGTTATATCAAGTTATTCTCATGGAAGCCTGTTCCCACGGTTTTTCTGTCCAATCACAGGGCGGGGCAAACTCAAATACCATAATACAAGTCTGGTGAGAGTGTTCGGGTCTCGGCTACAAGTTCACCTCTCCTGAAGGGGTGCCTTTGATGTATCGAAGGATTTCATGTTCACCCGAATTCTTTTGATTGCTTATTCATGCCACTGAGCTTTGGAGTATTTCGTCTGCCCTCATTCCCACTGCAAGTCAAGGGGGCATGCTTCCCAGTATAAATTATAAAGTGCACATCACTAATTTACCAGGAGTCAGCTATGTGCCCGCCCCGCTTTCGAAACCGGCACTTGAAAGGGATTGAGATAAGCTCGTCAAAGGAGATTATCTTTCTGATGATTTACTAGGCTCCCCCACAGCAGAGTGCTGTGTTGGTGTCTGTGGCTTCGTTCTGTGACCTTACAGTTCCTCCACTGCCTTTCATGCATTCCTCTGTGGGCAAAGGAAGAGGTACCCCAGATGAATTTCTTGGTGAACACGATTTTTATTTCCACCTTGATTGTCTAGGTCTGTCGTAGGCAGCACAGAGATGCAGCCGAAAGAAAAGCTTGGTTCAGTGTGTTCTCAATCTTTAAATAGTCTCATGTGTTTTCCTAAGGCCTGGTCTTGTCTCTGGGTTTAACAGTCATTGTTTTCCAGGAAGCTGCACTGAAGGAAGATGAATTCCAGGCTATGTAAAAGATTCCTTTGGCTGGAAAGTCAAGTGCTAATTTCTGTTTAATACTATTTATTTAATGCTGTGGTTTGTGACCCGATCCTATCTAGATCAGTGATTCTTAATGTACAGAGCTCTAGAAAATGCAGATTCCTGGATCCCACCCCAGGCCAGGGAAAGCAGAATGGCTGAGGATGGGGTCTAGGCATCTGTGTTTTTAAAGGACTCCCTAGCGGATTCTCACGCACAGTCAAGTTTGAGAGTCCCTGCTCTAGATAAAGGCCAAGGGCTTCAGAGGTGCTGTCACCTTAGAAATGCCTTGTTACAGTAGTGGAAGAAGCCAGGATGGTGTGTTCAAACGTAGCGGGTTTTAGGGGTTCATCTCTTTCACTTACTCATTATGTGATCTTGATAAAATTATTCTTCTTACCAAGACATTTTGTTTTTCACATTTTTTTATTATAGTTGATTTACAGTGTCCTGTCAGTTTCTTCTGTACAGCAGTGACCCAGCCATACATTTATATACATTCTTTTTTCACATGATCCTCCATCATGTTCCGTCACAAGTAAATTAGACATAGTTCCCTGTGTTATACAGCAGGATCTCATTGCTTATCCATCCCCAACGCAAGAGTTTGCATCTACTAACCTCAAACTCCCAGTGCAAGGATATCATTTAAAATAGAAGCAGAAAGAAAGGATTTCTCCAACCAACAAAAACTGAAAAATGTGGCAATATTAAACCCATTCTGAAAGAAATACTGAAAGGGCTCCTCTAAATAAAGAAGTAAGAAGAGATAGGATGGAGGAAATCACGACTGGAAAGTAATCACTGAAGCCAGTGTACAGAACTAAAAGGAAAAAAAAAACAACTATTTTAAAAGCAATGATAAACACAAGAACAATAAAAGGAAAAAGATGTTTAAAAAAAGGCATCAAAATCATAACATGTGGGGAAGGAAAGTCATAAAATGTAGACTTTTTTCTAGAATGTGTTTGAGCCTATATGACTACCAAGAAATTTTATTTTCACTCTGCAATCGGCAAAAAAAAAAAAAGGAGTTCCTGTTGTGGCTCAGGGGAAATGAATCTGACTGGTATCCATGAGGACTCAGTGGGTCGGGGATCTGACATTGCCCTGAGCTGTGGTATGGGTCACAGATGTGGCTCAGATCCTGCGTTGCTGTGGCTGTGTGTAGGCCAGCAGCTACAGCTCCGATTCGACCCCTATCCTGGGAATTTACACATGTCATGGGTGCAGCCCTATAAAGCAAAAAAAAAAAAAAAAGGAAAAAGAAAATACTCTGAAATTAGAGAGTGATGATGGTTGCACAACTCTGTGAATACATTTAAAACATTACATTGTACCTTTTAAGTGGGTACATTATATGATATATGAATTATATCTCAATAAAGCTTTATAAAAAAAATTTATTTTTGAAGACTTTTAGACTCACAAGCAGTTACAAAGACAATACAGAGAGTTCCCCTGGCTCCTTCACCCAGCCTTGAGACCTTACAAATTATCTGAGAACCTGGTTTCCTTGTCTGTAAAGCAGAGACAAAAAAAATAAACGGGAACAAAAAACAAAAACTGCAAAGAGTTACGAGATAAGGATAACATATAAAGATTGTGGGAGGGAGAATTCTCAGTTGACCCCTGAGCTTCGTGGCCCCAGGTATACACACGCCTTCTGCCAGTGATTCCATGCATTGCAGACTTAAGAGCTACTGGGAAGGGATTTTGCAAACGTGCAAGGAAGGCTTCAGATGACTTGACCTCAGGATGGGAAGATGTCCAGGGAGGTTTGATCTATCTTGTGATCAAACAAAATCAGGCCAATCAGAGAGGTTCATAGCTAGAGGGGTTTGACATGTGAGCAGTGTTCTGTTGCTGGCTTCGCTGAAGGAGGGGGCCGCATGCATGGCAAGATACGCAGGTGGCCTCGAGCTGGCAGCCCGCGAGGAAATAGGGCCTCAGACCTACAGCCAGAAGGGGCTGATGGCTGCCAACCACCTGGATGAACTTGGAAGTGGATTCTTTCCCGGAGCCTCCAGAGAGAAGTGTGGCCTGGCCTATGCGGAAACCCTGAGCAGAGAACCCACCCACGCTGTGCCCAGACTTCTGACTTGCAGAACTGTGAGCTCATAAATGGCGGTTATTTTTAAGCTGTTAAATATGTGGTAATCTGTTATATAGCGGTAAAAACCAAACGCAGAAACGTTCTCGAGTACTTAATTCTGCAGCTGGTGCGAACACGGAGTGAGTGGCTTTCCTTTGCCGGGTCACGGTCACCTGAGATCATCCGTCTGCTTCTCCTGGGGCGGTTGGGACTGGTGGGTCCGAGGGGAGGCAGCAAGCTTCCTTGGCTTAGTCACCGTTTGCAGTCACATGGGAAATGGTGATGTTTAGGCCAGAGATTCTCAGCAGGGCACTGTTGACCGTATGGGTGGTCTTGTGGGGCAGGGGGCTTCTTGTGCATGAAGTGCCCTCTACCCTTGTGCCAATAGCACCCCCTAGCTATGTCTAAAAATCTTTCCAAGACATTGGAAGTGTCTCCAGCTGAGAACCATTGATACAGCACAATCACAAACTGGCCTCTTTAATAGCATGAATTTATGTAAGTTTTTTTTTTTTTTCCAGCCTATACTTGCTGTTGATTTCGGTGTCATTAGGAATAATGATTTCAGCAAATAAATAATGTGTTTTTAAAAAAAGAGTTCCCTCGTGGCATAGTGGGTTAAGGACCTGGTGGTGTCACTGCAGCGGCTTGAATCACTGCTAATAATTTTAAATGTTAAAAAAAAAATAATGATTCCGGGTAGTGCACTTCCTTTTGAGGAGTTTAGCTGGGGAGACTGAGATGACTAGTACATGGGGGCAAAGGGGTGGATTGGATGGCTAAAGAAAAGCTGTCTGGAGATATATTGGAAGATGTATATTTGCTTTTTTATTTTAGTTGATTTATAATGTTATGCTGATTTCTGCTGTACAGCCAAGTGACTTAGTCATGCATATATATACTCTTTTTTTAATGTTCCTTTCCATCATGGTTTATCCCAGGAGATTGGATATAGTTCCCTGTGCTGTACACAAGGACCTCACTGCTTCTCCATTCTAAATGTATTAGTTTGCATCTCCTACCCCCAAACTCCCAGTCCATCCCGCATCCTCCTCCCTCCCCCTTAGCAGCTGCGAATCTGTTCTCCTTGTCTATGAGTCTTTTTCTCTTTGATAGGTTCATTTGTGCTGTATTTTAGATTCCACATATAAGTGATATCATATGGTATTTGTCTTTATCTTTTTGGCTTACTTCACTTAGTAGGAGAATCGCTAGGCTCACCCATGTTGCTAGAAATGGCACTGTTTCATTCTTTTTAATGGCTGAGTAGTATTCCATTATGTATATGTACCACATCCTCTTTAACCATTCCTTTGTTGATGGGCGTTTAGTTTCCATGTCTTCCCTATTGTGAATAGTGCTGCTGCGAACATAGGGATGAATGTATCTTTTTGAATTATAGTTGTGTCTGGATATATGCCTAGGCATGGGCTTGCTGGATTATAAGGTAACTCTAGCCTTAGTTTTCTGAGGAACCTCCATACTGTTTTCCCTAGTGGTTGCACTAATTTACATTCTTACCGACAGTATAAGAGGGTTCCCTTTTCTCCACACCCTCTCCAGCATTTGTTGTTTGTAGACTTTTTAATGATGGCTGATGTGATCCGTTTGAGGTAGTACCTCCTTACAGTTTTGATTTACATTTCTGTAATAATTATTGATGTTGATAATAAAAGATATGTATTTGCTTTTGAATTTCTGCTGAAAAGAATTGGATCTCTGAAGGCATAGAGATCTGTTTATAAGAAAAATTATTCTTGCATTCTTTTGTGGGAGGAAGCCTAACCGTGTGGATGTAGATTAGAAATGTGGATTGTAGGAGTTCCTGTCATGGCTCAGTAGAAACGTATCTAACTAGTATCCATGAAGACACAGGTTCGATTCCTGGCGTTGCTCAGTGGGTTAAGGGTCTGGCATCACCATGAGCTTGGTGTAGGTTGCAGATGCAGCTCGGATCTGGCATTGCTGTGGCATAGGCCAGCAGCTACAGCTCTGATTCGACCCCTAGCCCAGAAGCCTCCATATGCCACGGCTATGGCTCTAAAAAGACAAAAAAGAAAAGAAATGGGAATTCTATTTCTGGATTCTCAGCTAAGCTTAAAGATCCTGTGTGTTCTCTTGACATATAGGAATGGGAGCAGCAAACTCCTGGGAATGTCCTGGGAATGGCGTGGGAATGTTCTCTGGGTTGTGTAAATGTGTGCTACAGCCAGGAAACCTTGTAAAGGTAATAGTAGATGTTTCTATCTGCTGCATGGAGTTGGACAATTCATTATACATTAACTTCTTTCTGCTTGGAGAGGCAGGGAGCTTTGTTTTAACTGGAATGCTAGAGAAGGAACCTCATTCTCAAATAGACCCACCAGCTGACCTGGTCATTGAACCTCTTTCTTATTATCCCTTCCTTGAATAGGCACATCATCGGCTAAGAGTGATCCAGATTTTATAGCGGTCTTGTACAGTTTGCAATATCCTTTAAATTACTCAACCTCTTCATGAATAGACCAGACAAGCAAAGTCAAGGTCACGTTGGGGCGTCTATTCCTAGCTCCCAGTAACTAATTGCTGACACGTTTTTCTTTTCCCTCTGTTCCTTTCTCTTTCCCATTCATCTACCCATCCTTCTAACCCAAAATATTCATTCTCAGTTTATTAGGTGTTTAAGTGTTATCATGGGCTATGGTAACACAGAAATTATAATATGGTTTTTAAATTCTGGCATATTCCATTGTGAGGATGGGGAGTATTGGTGACAAAAATATAAACACGTAAGGACAGTGTAACAAAATTAACATAATTGCTAAGGTATGTTTATTTAAAGAACTGTGAGAGTACAAGTAAAGTGATGAGATTAATTTTTAATTTGATGGACAGGGAATTTAAATGATTCCATTAGCCCATGAAGCTGTGTAAATACCTGGTGATTTATGTACACATCTGTGTAAATTTCATTGCTCACATGTCAGTTCAAAATATACCCAATTCCTAGCAATTCTTTCCACATTCATAGCCACCACTGTGATAATTTTAAGCCACTGTAATTTATTTTATTTTTATTTTTTTGTATTTTGGTTTTTAAAGTAAATTTTATTGGAGTATGGTTGACTTAGAAGGTTGTATTAGTTTCAGATATACAGCAAAGTAAATCAGTTACACATATACATATGTCCATTCCTTTTCAGATTCTTTTCCCAGGTAGGTTATTATACACTATTGAGTAGATTACTCTGTGCTGTATATAGGTAACTCCTTGTTACCTATATATTTTATATATAGTAGTGAGTATAGGTCAATCCCAGCCCCCGTAATTTATCCCTCCCATCCCATGCTTCCCCTTTGATAACCATAAGTTTGGTTTCAGAATCTGTGAGTTTGTTTCTGTTTTTTAATTTCTTTTGTATCAGTTTTGGTTATATTCCACATATTAGTGATCTGAGTTCACTTAGTATGGTAATCTCTAGGTCCAGCCATGTTGCTGCAAATGGCATCATTTCATTCTTTTTTATGGTTGAGTAGTATTCCATCGTATATATGCACCACATCTTTAGCCGTTCCTATGTCTGTGGACATTCTGTGTCTTATAAGCCATGCTAGTGTGTCACCTGGATTCCTACAGCAGCTTCTTTTCTGAGGATTCTTTTTATTTCCTGTCCCTATAAACTATTCTTGTTGAGCAGCCAGGTTCATTTCCCCTTCCTTTTTCCCCCCAGCTAATGGCTTTCCCATTTGTATGTTGTCCAAATTTCTCACCATGGGCTGCAAGGCCCTTTGTGATCTGACTCCTTTGGCCTAATTTCCTCTCTCTCCTCCCAGTGTAGACTCCACCCCAGCCCTTCTGCCCTCTGCTGCCTTTAACATCCCCAGATGCCCCTGTTCCTGTGACTGCACTTTGAATGCTCTCCCCCTAGATACTCACCTAATTGCTTCTGTCACTTTATGGCCCTTCAGTTCTCTGTGCAAATTGTCATCATTGCAGCACATTCCGCTCTGACACCCTATCCCTTACCTTCCCCTAATCTGGCTTTATTTTTATTCTTACTATTAATCATTCATTACTAACTTGTTTATCATCTTACATATGCTGCCTTCCCTCTTTAATATCTGCTCCAGGAGGGCTGGAGTTTTATCTCTGCTCTTCGCAGCTGTGCTCTCAAGTGGCTAGAATAATCCCCGGCAAACAACTGACATTGGATAAACATTTGCTACACGAATGTATGTAAATAATACCCTGGTATTGGTTTAGAAATAGATGTATCATTTCTGTGTTTGGCATGCACCGTGAATTTGGTATTTCTTAGGCATGCATTGACAAAATTCATGAACTGAGTATCTTTGATGTATAGGTGAGGTAAGGAGATGGAGCGATAGCAGTGGCCCCTGCCTAGCATCTGTTGCCCAGGCTTTTGGTAAAAATGGTGATCTTTTCTTTAGGGACACACCTTCCCCACCTGTCCCTCAAGTTCTTGGAATCTGGGTGCAGGTGACAGGTTTTCCGTGTTTGATGACCAGTCAAATCATCAGCTATCCCTGTCTGGTTTGGAGATTAACATGTAAGAAGATCAGAGCCAATAAAATAAATTCTGGGACACCTGGGAGAAGCAAAGAGAATGGAATCTTAAGCCTAGAGTTGTAACCATCTTGTTATTTGGGAACAGGGTCATCCCAACCTTGATGTCCAATTATGCCTGAAGTTAAAGTAGGCTGGCCTTTTGGTTTCCATGAGCCACACCCCAGCCCCCACCCCTTTTGGGGGTTAATCTAGTTTAACTTTAGTTTTTTATCGCACTTTGCAGTGAAAGTCCTAATTAGATAGGGATAAACAGGTTATAGACACTTTCTGCAAAGAGCTCACAGTCTCCCAGAGGAAGCAAGCATAAGGCAACCAGGTGGTCAGCATGGAGTGGCCAGCAGATAAAGGCAGTGGACAACTCATCCACACCTTTGCTGACCAGCATTTATTGGTTGCAGTGCCCACTCCACAGATGCTGACTGCATCTAAAATTGTCAATATTTGTTCTTAACAGTGCATCTTGGATGCATTATCTAGCTGGCTGATTCACTGCTTTATCTGTCAGTTGTCTTGTTATTCCACACCTCTCCATGTCTGCCAACCATGAACACACATGCTTTAAAGCAGCGAGTACAAGCGAACACGTTATATGCTTGTGGGTGAGCAGCTGGAGATGCAGCCTACACGGTTGGCTAAGCACATGACTTCCCACTGTGCAAGCAACCTTTTTTTTTTCTTTTTAGGGCTGCACCCACCAGCATATGGAGGTTCCTAGGCTAGGAGTCGAATTGGAGCTATAACTGCCAACCTACACCACAACCACAGCAACCCAGGATCCGAGCCGTGTCTGCAACCTACGCCACAGCTCACGACATTGCCAGATGCTTAACCCACTGAGTGAGGCCAGGGATCAAACCCACAACCTCATGGTTCCTAGTCAGAGGCGTTTCCGCTGCGCCATGACGGGAACTCCTGCAACCACTTTTTATTGATTTCTTTGGACGTTGACACGTGGGGCAATGTTGTAAACCAAGAATGCTTAGTGATGGATGACATTGCCTAACGTGCATGTGCAGTTCATTTGTGTCTTTGAAGCTGTTTATTTTAATGAATCTAATTTTAGTGTGTGGTGGATTTTTTTATTTTCTAAAGATGGCAACAAAAGTGTATCCTCTAGAAAATAGCAATTCTCTATTTCTTTTTTTATGATGTGTGGAATTCCATCTCCTCTTGGCTTTCGCCCAGCGAGTAGAATATAATGCAAGCCAACATATGTCATTTAAGCTTTCCTGGGAGGAATTCCCATTGTGGCTCGGTGGTTACCAACCCGACTAGTATCCATAAGGACACAGGTTCAATCCCTAGCCTTGCTCACTGGGTTAAGGATCCAGTATGCCAGGACTGTGGTGTGGGCTGCAGTTACAGCTCAGCTGGTGTGGCTGTGGCTGTGGTGTGGGCCGGCAGGTACAGCTGCAATTCAATCCCTAGCCTGGGAACTTCCATATATGGTGGGTGTAGCCCTTCAAAAAAAAAAAAAAAAAAGGACAAAGCAATTTCTAGGAGTCATGTTCATAAGAAAGTAAGAGAAATGGGTGAGATTTGTGTTGATATTCTATTTAATCCACTGTATCAAAAAGTGATTTCAGAATATAATCACGAAAATTATGAGACATGTTGATTTTACACACAAGTCTTGAAAACCCAGTTTGCGTTTTACAATTACCTTCACCTAAAATTACCTGCACCTTCGGTTCGGACCAGTCACGTTGCAAGTGCCCAGTCATAGCTACTGTACTGGACAAGCACCTCCTGTCTTGGGGTTTCCTTACATGTACAGTGAGAGCAAACAGGTAGGAAGGCTCCCTTTCTATTGACTAGTTGGCTAAAATTCCACAGAGGGAGTTCCCATTGTGGCTCAACAGGTTAAGAACCCGACATAGTGTCTGTGAGGGTACAGGTTCGATCCCTGGCCCCGCTCAGTGGGTTAAGGATCTGGTGTTGCCGTGAGCTGTGTTGTAGGTTGCAGATGCGGCTCGGATCCCGCGTTGCTGTGGCTGTGGCGTAGGCTTACAGCTGCAGCTCTGCTTTGACCTCTAGCCCAGGAACTTCCAAATGCTGCAGGTGATGTCTGTAAAAAAAAAATTTCCACACAGGATTTGTACAGCATCTCTAGTCTTTATTCACATACTTTCTGGTGTGGACGGGTTGATATTTTGCCTCAGAGACTCCCTTACGTAGTTACCTTGAGAACTGCACAATTCTGGTGGCGACGATCTGATTTGAAATACAGAGGCTGGATTAAGTATTTCACTTGAAGTAAAAGATACTGTGTTTTGAAAAACTTCAGACATGTATTTTCTTCTAATTACATTTGGTCAAAACTTGCTAGTTTAACTTTGGTCCTTTTTAAAAAAAAATGGAAACCTTTTTCTTAAGTCTCATCTTTCTGATTTGGTTTCCATTATAGCTTTCTCAGTTATACTAATTAACCTACTTAGAAACCAAAGTAAAATAGAAATTTTAAAACATGGTCAGGACATTAAAAGCTAATATTACATTATTCATAAAGTTCCCCTTGTGGAGGGGAACTTTATGAATAATCCAGATCGGTGACAACTCAAAAAATACTTCATAGGGAGTTACCTGGTAGTCTAGTGGTTAGAACACAGCACTTTCACTGCTGTGGTCCGGGTTCAGTCCCTCATCTGGGAACCAAGATCCCACATCGTCGCTACATGCCATGCCTCCCCCCACATTTTTTAAATAAACAATTGAATAAACTCTTCTTTTAAAATACATTGTATCTAATTTGGGATCATATTTAATGTATCAGAAAATTTAGTTATGCTATTGCATTTCTGCTCAAATGGGTATCTGAGCACATTTTCGTGGCTGGTGGCAATGCTTCCTGAAGCCGGCAGCTTCCACAGGGAGGCAGGAGGCATCAGCGGATGGCAGGGATTCTCCTGAGCCTGCCCAGCAGTGGTTCCCCCCCAGCGGAGAGTTAGAGCTGCCCGACCTGGTGCTAAGGAGCTAGCCCTTGCTGAGTCCTGCCTGCCTCAGCCTGGAAAAGTAAAAGAGGATTTCCTTAGGAGCATCTGAAATGAGGAGCAGGTGGCTTTCGTTCTGCAGAAAGACAGGTGACATTCTCAATCCAGGGAAGCGGCCTCCCTCTGTTCTTGGTGATGGGCCGGGCGTGAGTGGCCTCTACTTGTCAGGGCTCTGCAGCGAAACAGAAGTGTGTGTATGTGTGAGATCTATACGGTACATAGAATATTAATATAGTATATCAATTAGATATTATTAGTACATACTCATATAATACATTATATATATAAAACATCATACGTGTGTATGTGTGTTTATATATGTGTATGTATTTGTATGTGTATGAGGAATTAACTCATGCAATATTATACATATAAAGAATTGACTCATACATTACTATATATATGTAAGGAATTGACTCATGCATTATATACCTGTAAGGAATTGACTGATGCATTATTATATGCATGTAAAGAATTCATTCATACAGTATTATATATAGATACATAAGGCACTGTCTCATGTCTCGTGTGTCCAACATGGAATTGACTCATGCATTATAGATGCTGAGAAGTCCCCTGATCTGCAGCTAGGAAACTGGCGACCCGGGGAGCCTGTGTGAGTCTGAAAGCATAAAGTGATATTCCAGCTCAGAGACAGGCAGAGAGAACAAGTCCTTCTTCAACCTTCAGGAATTGACTGAGGCCCACCCAGGTTGGGGAGGGCAGTCTGCTTTACTCAGTCTGCTGCCTCCAGTGTTCATCTCATCTAGAAACACCCTCACAGACCCACCCAGAATCACGTTCCGCCAGCTGTCTGGGCCCCCGAGACCCAGGCAGACTGACATGTCAAGTTCACCATCACTTGGTCTTTTCCCCGTCCTTTGGCAGTTGATTTTCACCTCCTCTTCTCACAGTGTTCTCCCAGTGTGCTTTTTCTCTTAGTAGTATGTTTATTTCTATAACATCTCTTTCCTGGGCTAGATGGCCTGTGTCTTGAGAGCATGAACTCTGCCGTCAAAATCTTTTTTCTCATCTTTGTAGCTTAGGGATCTGTTACAGTGTGTGGTGCTCACTCTCTCTTTCCAACTGTATGTATTGAAGTATAATATATACAGATATGTATTTCCACATTCATAATGTACTAATAATAAGATCAAACAATATTTGAAGTATTAAAAGTACATCCCAAAGTTCCCAGTGTGGCTCAGCAAGGTAAGAACCCGGCATAGTCTCTGAGAGGATGCGGTTTGATCCCTGGCCTTATTCAATGGGCTAAGGATCTGGCATTGCCACAAGCTGTGGTGTAGGTCGCAGATGAGGCTTGGATCTGGTATTGATATGGCGTGGGCCTCAGCTGCAGCTCCGATTTGATCCCTGGCCTGGGAACTTCCATATGCCACAGGTACAGCCTTAAGAAAGAAATATATATCCAAATTAATTTACTCATCAAATATGTATTGAGTGCAAACCAGGTCCACCCAGGAAGTGTCCAGAAGGCAGAATATCCTAGCAGTCCTGAAGGGGATGTTAGTTTTAGACCAACTGCGCTGTGAATCGTAGCATGTGAGCCTGTGATCTGAGCAGGCTTAAGTCCATTGTACTTTTCGTTTTCCTCCTTAAAAACATATGAAAAAGATCACCTACCTCTTACGGTTGTGTTGTTTCACTTCTTCATGCAAAATACATCTCACGAGGCCTCAGAGAGGACAAGCATCTGTTTCTTCATCATTGAACGTGTAATTTCTGAGTACTCCCATCTCGGGATGTATTCTAGATAACTGAGGATAGAGCAGAGACTAGAGAGGGAAAGTCCCTGTCTTCATGGGACAATGAACACACGTGACAAATCGGAAGGTCAGAGTGCTGCAAAGTGGGTGAGGCAGATGGGATGGAAGACTGGAGAACGGGGCGTTTGCTCTCCCCTCTTGGGCCGTCTGGAAGGGTCTCACTGATGAGTTTCACGGAGACCTGAGGTTGTGAAGGGGCCACTGGTGACCGTGCTGGGGAAGAGGCAGTGGGCGTGAATGCCCAGAGGTGGATGGGATTAGGTGGTGTGTTCCAGGAGCCCCAGGTACTCAGTGGGTATCCTTCATCGCAATAAATCATTGCTGCTACACTCTTATCTCCACTTCTTCACCTCAAACAGGTAGATAGTGTTTATTCATGCTCTAGTGGCACTTTGTGGAAACTAGGAGTTTCCGTTGGAATAAATGGGCCAATCTGAAGTCGTCTGAGGGTCTTCTAAGAGTTCTAGCTAAACAGGGGGTATCTGAAAGGCCAGAATATTATCTTGCTGCCCACACTATGAAGTTTGAGAGCAAAAACGAAGGTTTTGGAAAGACTCACTGTGCTGAACACATCCTGTTGCCATAGTTACTGGGAGGAAGAAAATGCTCTCAGCTGCTTGCACTCAGTCCTGGGTTTAGTTCTAACTAACTCATAAAGAGGGACCTCCAGCGTTTGTAATTGTTAGTGCTCAGTTTTTCTTGTTCACCTTCCCCATAGGGGTTAAAACAAAGAGAAAAATTGCTGGCCACTTGCTAAGGTGGTCCAGGAACCAAGAAACATGATCCTAGTCCCGAAACTCTTCTTCACTGACCCTGTGACCTTGTGGGAATCATTTCCCTTCTTTGGGCCTGGATTTCCTCATCTCAGAATGGTTGGATGGAATTAGAGAAGCATTTCTGAGCTGTCATCTTCGGTTTACCTGCCTAGGTTCCTTTGGCATACTTGGTAAAAAATCCAGATTCCCAGGCCCCACTCCAGATCTCTTGGACTAAAATCTCTGAGGCTGGGGTCCCTGTAATCTGCACTTTCAATAATTCTCATGTTCACCACACTTTGAGAGTCAGTGACATAAAAAACAAAACAAAACAAAACAAAAAAAAAAAAAAAACCAAGAGCCTGGGGGTGTAAAGTACAGTATGGCGACTCTAGTTAATAATATGGGTTGTTATGTTGGAATGTTGCTGAAAGTTTTTTACATCTTAAAAGATGTCATCACAGAGAAGAAAACTGCAACTGTGTGTGATGCTGGATGTTAATGAGACTTACTGTGGTGATCATTTTATAATAGATCATTGAATTGAATCATTATGTTACATACCTGAAACTAAGGTTCTATGTCAATTATATTTCAATTTAGAGAAAGCTTGCCTGGTTCACACACTTGGGAAAAAATTGTAATGCTTTAGAGAAAATAACTTTTTTCAAACTTTGGGGTGAGATCAGTTGTTTTTGAATCAATTTAGTTTTTCTGGGAAACATGAGTAAGAAAGGAAATACTGCACAGTAACATTAAGGGAGGCTAGACAGTACCAGTTGATGTAATATCCAGGAAGGGTAGTTGATCAAATTTTGCACAGTGGGCGTATGTGTGCATTCACTGTCAGGTTATAAAGCGTGCGCGATGTATATGCTAATTTTTTAGACATGGCTTTTAGTCAGAGTGGTTTAAAAGACAATGTTATTAGAGCATCCATATTTAATAGCAATGATCTGGGTAATTACCCCTCAAGAAAGTGGTATTATGTGAGCCACTTAGATCCAACCCAGACAAACACCAAGAACTGTGCTGTGATAATACTGCAGTCATTGAATAAATGCCTTTTCCAGCCCTGATAGGTCTTGAAGATTATGTACATCTCCATACATTTATTCCATTTTTTCTTCTTTACCCCCTCCCCCCAAAGTACAAGAAAGATTTCCATCAAGCGGTTGAACAGAAATGGAGCGTTCTTCCTCCTGTTAGCAAATGCTGGCCTTTCATTAGCCCAGCTTTTAGCTGAGCTCAGGTTCAAGATGAGGCTTGTTTGACGAAGTAAGACCTGTCGGTGTGCTTTGCTATAAATGCCGTAAACGTGTTGATTTCAGTGTTTCAGTGTAATCTGTAAGTCATCAAGCCCCAAACAGAGCACACGGTTTTCTGATCCGAGGATTCAGTGCTCCATTGTAAATCTGCCAGCCTCGGCTGTTGAGTCAGCTACTGAGAGCAGAATGTCTGTGGGACCATTTATCGCTGCTTATCCTGTCATATCAGCTTAGGTGAACACTTCTTTGTGACTCTCTGGGGAATAAACCAGTCCCCATTAAATGCTACTTTTGACTCTAATGCAGTTCTTATCTCGACTTTCTTCTCCTGTCTTAGTAGGACAGAGCTTCAGGGGATGGAGCTTTAGTGGAGAGATTATTCTTTTTTTTTTTTTGACAAAAAATGTTGCCACTCCATTTACAAGGTGATACTGAAACCCTGCATAACCACGGCTCTCCTTTAGAGAATTTTGTCATTTCTCCTTTACAAAAAAGGAACTGGAAGAGCGTAAATCTAGAAAGAGGTGCAAATAATGAGTATATAGTTCAATGAAGTTTTACAGAGTGGTCCTTCATGTAACTGCCACCTACATCGGAATATAGACTGTCGCTGGCATCCCAGAATTTCTTCTCTCCATCACTAATGGCCTTGCTTCTCAAACACAATCATCATCATGACTTCTGTCACACAAGATTCACTTTGCCTGTTTTGAACTCTGTTTAAATGCCGTCCCTGAGATGTTCTCCTGTGACTAGCTTCCTTTGTTCAAGGGTGTGTTAACGGTTTCCGCCCGTCTCGTGGCACCTGGCTAGAGTCCTTTCACGTTCATTGCTCCAGAGTATGCCGTTGTGTTCATCGCCACACTTGAACTGTCCCATTGTTAATGGGCATATGGGTATGTTTCTGGCTTTGGGCTATACAAATAATGCTGCTGTCAGTATTCTTTTGCAGGTCTTAGGGTTCAAAGATTGAGTCATTTCTGTTGGGTATCTAGAAATGGAGTTTCTGGGTCATAAAACCTGTACAAATTCAGCTTCACTAAAAACTGTCTGTTTTCAAAGTGGTTCTACCAGTTTCCATTCCCACAAGCTGTGTATGAGTTTCACTTTTTCCTCATCTTTGCCAACACTTGAGGGTTTTTTCCGTCTGTTTTCATTTTAACACATCTGGAGTGTATGGAGTATATCATATTATGACTTTGAATTTCCCTGATGACTAAAGAAATGGAGCCATGTTCCATGCTTTTAATGGACTGCTTAACGTTCTCTTTTATCAGAAAGGATTGGAGCTTTTGGGGCCATTTTTCTATTGGTTTATCTGGAGATGAGATCAATTTTAGATAAATGTGTTTTTCCCCACTCTGCCTCATCTTTTCACCCTGTTAATGGTTTCTTTTGATACATAACACTCTTAATGGTAATTCTCCCAATTTCTCAGTCTTTGGCATCCTATATTAAAACTCTCTCCTACACCCAAATCATAATTATGTCTTCTAGTGTAAAATTCTAGACTCTTCGTTTATTTATTTACCTTCATGCTTAGTCTATAATCGACTTGGAATTAATTTTTGTGAATGGTATGAGGGGTGGGACATGATACCTTTTTATCTCAATTGGATAGCCAGCTGATAGAGCACTATCGGCTCTCTTTCAAAGCTCTTTCTTTCCTTCTTTCTTTCCCTCTTTCTCTGTTTTTCTTTCCTTCTTGCATTCATTCATTCATTCATTCATTCTTTGTCTTTTTATGACTGCTCCCATGGCATTTGGAGATTTGCAGGCCAGGGGTCTAATCGGAGCTGCATTTGCTGGCCTACACCACAGCCACAGCATCGCAGGATCCGAGCCACATGTGCCACCTATACCGCAGTTCACGGCAACGCGGGATCCTTTACCCACTGAGCAATTCCAGGGATCAAACCTGCTTCCTCATGAATGCTCGTCAGATTCATTTTCACTGAGCCACGACGGGAACGCCTCAAAGATTATTCTTTAAACCACACTACACTGCAGTTGTATCTTTCTCATGAATCATGTGATGGCGTATGTGTTGTTCTGTTCCTGATTTCTCTGTTTTATCCTATTTTAAAAAGTCTTTTTCTAGTCCCACACTTTATTACTTTCTAAAGCTTTATAACTTGTCTTGATACCTAGTAGTGTAAGTTGTACATTTTTGTACTTCAAACTTGAATTTACCATATTGGGTTGTTTGCATTTTCATAATAGCTTTTAGGATGAGTTTGCCAATTCCCCTCAAAATGCTGCTAGGATATTTACTTGGACTGCATTGAATTTATACATTATTTTTCAGTGCATGAATGTGGTATATCTTATTTGTTTTTAAGTTCTTGCAGTGATGTTTTTAGTTTTCATTATAGAGGTATTAGGTTCTTTTTCTTGACCGGTGTTTTCCATACTGCTTGAATAATTGTATTTATTTCACTTTCTAAACTTTTGCTTCTGATTAGTAGAAATGAAATTGACTTTTATATGTACAGTTTTATCTCAAAGTCCTTCACTTAATCAAAAATGACAGTGTTCCTTTTCCTGGAAAGATTTTTGACTTTGCTTTGTCTTCATTGGGTTTAGAATTCTAGGTTGGTCTTTGTTTTCGTTCAGTTCATTAAATATGCTAATCTGTTATCTCCTCAGTTCCACTGTTTCTGTCAAGTCATCTGCTGTCATTCTTACTGTTGCTTTTTTAAGGTAAATATATCGTAATTTTTTCTTATTCTGAGTGATTTTAAGATTTTTTTTTATACCTTGGGTGCACAGCAATATTATAAGGATGTGCCTTGATATATTTTTCTGTTTTATTTAAACTTCTTGAGGCTTATAATGCTTCTTGGATATGTGGCTCAAGTCATTTTAAGGCGTGGACAATTCCTGACCATTATCTTTTCAAATATTTCATCTGTGTTATGCTGTCTCACCGCTTCTTCAGAGATTCCAAGTGCATATGTATCACACATATGTTTTCATAAAATATACCAGTAACACATATATTACACATTTTCTACTTAGCTGTTTTGCAAAACTTAATCCTTTATTCAAGTGGGGTTTTTCACCCTTCGGTCCTATTTCTTGTAATGCCTTATGATTTTAATTAAATGGTAAATAGAGGAGTTCCCGTTGTGGCATAGTGGTTAACGAATCCAACTAGGAACCATGAGGTGGCGGTTCGATCCCTGGACTCGCTCAGTGGGTTAAGGATCCGGCATTGCCGTGAGCTGTGGTGTAGGTTGCAGACGTGGCTCAGATCCTGCGTTGCTGTGGCTGTGGTGTAGGCCGGTGGCTATAGCTCCGATTAGACCCCTAGCCTGGGAACCACCACATGCCACGAGTGTGGCTGTAAAATGACAAAAGGCAAAAAAATAAAATAAAATAAAATAAAAGGTAAATATACATAACAATTGTAAAGATGGGTGATGAGCCTTTAGCTTCGTGAAGCAGTGAGGTGAGACTATATTGTTTTAATCCAATCAACTTGTTTTGAGGGTGAACTGCAGTCTTTTTAAAGTCTGCTCTACTTTCAGTTTTCCTAGGATATACACCTCCATGTGTTTCAACTGAAGACTGTAGATATTTACCATTCTTCCTTGGTGGTTAATGAGCTCAGTTTTCTTTTTACCTCCCCATGAAAACGACCAAGACCTTGGTTTAGGCCCCTCAGACTTTGAGTTGTCATTTTCTCTTTGGCTTCTCTGAATCATCACCATTTATGAAGTAGAAAATTCCTCAAAGAGATAAAAATTTCTGAAAATTGAGTTCATTTCTTTGCACTTTCTATTCTCTATAGAATGTTGGCTCTTCGAGTTCTGGATATTTTGGTAGCCCCAAACACAAGTTATTCAGTCTTGCTAGTTTCTCGAATCAGCAGAAAATTAGGCTGAGGTCTCTGTCTCGTACCACTTGCTTTAAATTAGTCTTTTCAGGCTCTTCATTGAATTCTTTAGGGGAAAAAATGTAGAATGCTCAGATCACTTACTGTTCTTTCCCTTCCCTCTGGGGTCTTTGCCCTTTTGATCTTGGGTATCTTGATAGTGATTTAATATCTTCACGTAGATTTTTTTATGAGAAGGAGTAGACATCTTACAAAAATTATCTAGTTCTTCTTAATGGAAAGGATGGGGTGATACAAAATAATCTCAATTATGTCTTCATTGTCTTACCATTGAGTTATTGACACTGCAGGAAAGAAAGAAAAATAAAATTTGGGAATGATGAAAACAGCCAACATAAACTTGTATACCTGTTCTGTGGCTGGCTGTTGGGAGAACTAAGAGACAGAAATACCACACAGACATTGAAAAAAGTAATCATTTTGCATGTAATGCTATTTTTTTTTAATGAAAACATACTTAAGTTCATGGAACATTTCATTTCCTTATTAGAATTCCTTCTATATACAGCTAGTAAATTACAAAGTATTTTTCTTGGTCTAGGGTCCAGGATTTTAAGCACCGTACTGTACTACCTTTTAATTGATAATAATGGTTTTTCCTTATTTATTTGTTTTTATGGAAGTTCCTGGATCATAGACTAAATCTGAGCCACAGCTGTGACCTGAGCCATAGCTGTGACCTATGCCAGATTCTTAAGCTGCTGTACCACAGTGAGAACTCCTTTTTTTTTTTTTTTTGGTTTATAGGGCCACAGTGGCAGCACATGGAGGTTTCCAGGCTGGGGGTCCAGTCAGAGCCACAGCTGCCAGTCTACGCCAGAGCCCACAGCCGCAGCAACACCAGATCTGAGCCACGTCTGCAACCTACACCACAGCTCACGGCAACACTGGATCCTCAATGTACTGAGTGAGGCCAGGGATTGAACTCACATCCTCATGGATCCTTGTCGGGTCTGTTAACCACTGAGCCACAACCGGAGCTCCGAATCCCTCTTTTTTTTTTTTTTTTTAACATGTCCTAAGTACTTTTCTTTGTCATTCATGTCTTATAATAACCTCATTACAGAGATTTCATTATTAGCACCATTTTATGGAAGAAATCAAGTATTAGAGAGTTGTTACAGACTGAATGTTTGTGTCTTCCTGCATCCCCATATTCATATGCTGAAGCCCTTCCCCCCAGAGTGATTGTGTTTGGTGATAGGATGTGGCAAAGGTTAAAGGATGCCCTAAGAGGGGCCCTCATCTAGTAGGAATGGTACGAAGAGGAGGAGACCCCAGAGCTTTCATTCTCTCCCGTGTGAGGACACAGCAAGAAGGTGGTTGTCTGCAAGCCAGGAAGAGAGCTCTCGCCAGGAACTGAACTGGCTGACACCTTGATCTCAGACGTGCAGCCTCCAGAACTGTGAAAAGATAAATGTCTGTTGTTGAAGCCACCCCGTCCATGGCATTTTGTTTCGGCATCCTGAGCAGACTTACCTAGGTCACTAATGACATCAAGCTTCTCATCTGCTTTGTAGGAGCAGTATGGAATAATATGGGTGTCTTGTCAATAACACACTGGAGGAGTTCATTTCCTAGGCAGTGCATTTCAACATTAAGTGGAGCTGAAACCTGGCCATAGTCTATCTGCTCATTTAAAGCATTAAATTGAATCTGTTCTGTTGATGATTGAAATCGGAGCTGCACTGGATGATGGATTGCACACTGCAGGATATTCTCCCGTGTGGTTTGGAGGAGTACTCAGGAGGGTGAAAAGAATTCCATTGTTTCATTTTGATTCTCATTCAGGATTGAACACTTTTGAATGCATTTGACCAGGAGCTGCTTGTCTGGACATGAATTTCAGTCCACTTAGCTGTCAGCACGTCACTGGGTTGCCCAGATTTTCTCTCCCAGTTCCAGCACAGGGGTGGCCAAATGCTCTTCAAGACAGAGTCTTAAATGAAGTCTCTCTGTTACATTCCCCCTTGTCTGGATTTCAGTGTCACTTTTAGTCAGGGCTGATCTGCCCCAAATCGGTTGGAATATTTTTCCTCACAAATGGCCAAGGTAATTAGCAGCAGTGCTAAAAAATATTTTTCGGGAGGCTCTGGCCTTGTTCTTTCCTTTTTGTTCAGACATCCTTTTCATCAGGAAATCTCTGGTGCTCCCACACGGAGATGGGGGCTCGTGCTTTGGGAGCTTAGCTTTGTCATCACGCTGTGCTGCAATTACCTGTTTACTGAGCCGTCTCCTTGCCTAGGTAGGTAACTCCTTAAGGAAAAAGACCAGATCATAATCTTTACAGTTTTAGAACCTGGCATAGAATCAGTCATTTTAGACACAAAGGATCACAGTGCAAACTGTGTACAAAATACATAGAAAAGTGGATGGACATAAGGAGCAGAGCTTTGAGAGTTTATAGCTTTTCGTTATACCCAGAGAACAAACAGAAAACTCCAGCAGCATTAACTACCCCAACTACATGTATCTGAGAATCAGGTCATGATGACTCTTGTTTCCCATGCGGACTTTGAAACATCAGTTAGTCTTGGTGTTTGTCGTGAATTTTCTATGGTTTTATGTCGTCTCGTCTTATAATTATGTTGCTGTTATTGGTTCAGTTATTTACTTACAGAGAAGGTCTTGGATCCATGTGATTATATAGTAGGATGTAACTGAAATTCACCCTCAAGCTTCATTTTCTCTCAAACCTAGTTTTTTGTGGCCTTGAAACCTGGTCACCAAATCTCTGTTCTTGTCCCTCTGAGAAGCACCTCCTCCTTGGTCACAGGCATCCATGGAGTTTTATGATGGTTGTACAGGAATGCAGAACTCAGTTCAAGCCCTTGATTCCTTCCTTCCCAGCCTTTCCCTCTTCTCCTTCCTTCCTCCTCCTCCTGCAAGCAGACACGGTATTCTTAAAGACCAAGGCTTTCGAGTCACAAACCAGTGTCTGAAGCATTCTCAGAGGTCTTACTGTAAATGCAACTGCAGTTCTAAATGCAGCTGCAGTTCTCCTGCAGAGCTCGGTTCCAGTCGCACTCTAAGGAAAGCCCGCTGGCCAACAAGTCCCTTTGTTTTTCACCTTGACGTTGCCACGTCTCTTTCTTTACAAGTTCTGATCTACATTTGTCACTAGAAGACACTTCATTATGTGGTTCTTTGGTTATTGTTTCTCTCTTCCTCTAGACCTCAAGAACTGTGAGGCAGAACTGTGTCTGACTTTGGTCATAGTGCTCATAAAGCACCCCACATACATCTTTTGAATGAAATGAATGATTTTGTGTCCTGTAATAGATAACGAACTGGCCGAAACGTGATTGTTTAGGCATTGTTCAGAGGACCAGCTCAGGTGGCAGTAGCTTATATCCCAGGTAGAGGGATCCAGATATCCAGAAGCAAAAGAACTGTTGACTTCCAACCATATTGGTCCCCAATACCTCCCACCCTCATTTCCCAGCCTCATATGTCATATGTAGTGTGATATATTTGATTGAAAGCCCGGGCTCTAACCTTAGACAATCTCATGTTCAGATCCTGTCTCTGCTACTTCATGGAACTTTGACATTGGGAAAATTGCTGAGATCTTTGTTTCTTCACATGCCCTGTCCAAATGTGGATAAAATTCTCTTTCCATCAGATATCATTATATGGATTAAATGAGGTGAGCTGAAGAAAGCATACTCAATAAGTGCTTGCATTATTATTCCCGGTCATACCAAATCTTAGCCCAGGGATAAAGTCTGTCCGGATGTGTTTTGACTATTCCACATCTTGAGGGTACCAACACCCCTTCATGATAAACGAACTCCTTTACTTTCCTCTCTTCATCTGTGTGATTGGAGGGGGGTATCAGTTGCCTTAACTATAAAGCTGACATTATTGCTGTCTATGTCATATGTATATTGAACATGAAATCGGGTTAATGCTTGTAGAGAAGTTAACACAGTGCTTGGCTCATCATGAATCATTACGATATTAGCTTTATTTGTTACAATTAATAGAAATGATGATAAAAAATAATTGTTCATAATGTACCACCCTGGAAGCATTGCCCACTGATTGCTTCCTGTGCATTTAATGAAGACTGTGTTTTTATGGCATCGTGGGGCATTTCCTTGAGGAAGCCAGATGCGCAGGTAAAGAATTCAGGGCGTTCAACCATGGCTGGAGCTCTTGGTCTTGAGCCAGACATCTCTTAAAACAGCAGCCAGTTAGAATAATTTTCTAAGAATAAGTACTAGAAAGTTAAAGTTTTATTTGTGGGGGAGAGGCTGGGGGCAACCGTGCTAACCTAGCCTGCCTTCCTTCGTTTTGTAAAGATGTATTTTCTGTTTAGTCTTGAGATTAATTCTCCATGTTGATCAAATGCAGGTTCGTGTATCAAGGGCATGAGAAGGCATAGAAACATTCTCCTCCTCGAGCTTCATTTTTTAAGTCATTTACACTCTGCCGAAATCTGGGACTTGAAATTTGAAAGCCCCATTAGTAATCTCAGCCAGCACTGAAAAGTGGGCTCCGTTCTCTGCTTCCCCATGCTCCTGGGCTCCAGGCTGCCTTCTGGAATTTGCTGGAGCCTGGAAGAGCCCCCCTTGGCACTAGAACCTGTCTTTAGAAAGGTGCTCCCGGGACTGTCAGGGTAATGAACGCTGCCGGCCCCTGAGCCTGCCTCCAGGAAGAGGACAGCGTGGTCACAGGTGGAGACCCTGGGCCTCTCCCGGTGGAAGAGCCCGCTCTTTGGATGGGAAGCCTGTGATGGGTCATGTTCTGTGCTGTAACAGGGAACTTAAGGAATTGAATATCTCATGCCCTAACGTTTAAGTTCCTCTCTGTGTTGTTTTTCAATTCTGTGTGACTAGAGCTCACATTTTTTCAGTTCTTCTAGAAGGGAGACAGAGTTTGTGAATTCTGGTGTCTGATGGGACAGTAGGGCACAGTGATGAGGGCTCTGGGGCCAGAGCAGGTTCAAACCTTACTTCCACCATTTGGTGGCAAATTACGTTGGAGTTGACGCCGTTTCTCAGCTTCCACGTCTCAAACCACAGTCAGCGATATCACCGCTTCAAGGGGCTGGTGAACGGATTGAAGCAGCGCTCTGGCAGGGGCTCTCTGGAACAAGGTGAACACGTTAGCTGTGAATCTCCTCCATTATTGTGCCGTGTCTCCGTTGTAATCTGGTCTCCCTTAGAGCAGAACTTGGGACACCCTGAGCGGTGGCGAGGTTGGCCAGAGAAGTCCTGGGCTTAACCTTCTACGGGTTTCATGATCTTGGACTAAAGATAGGCTCTTTTTCCACAAAATCCATCTCCGTGCACAGGGCTGACTCTCCACGACCGGGATCAAGATGGGCTCGTCTCAGAACCCAAATAGAGTGGCAGCCCCCAAAGCCTGTGGTTGGTACACCTGCCCCTGAGCTCCATGGAATGGCCAGGGGGTGAAAGGCATTTTCCCTAGAAGCACTGTGGCTTCTGGCACAGAAGAAGGGACACCAGTCAGGTCAGAATACCAGTGGCTTCTACATAGGCTCATGGCATCTCTGTTTTTATGTCCATTCATAAGTATGTTATCATTTTGTACGTTCTGCGTTTCCCCGGGGCCATGATTCTGTGCCTGTTTTTTTTCTTCAAGATACGTAACCCAAACTTCTAGATTCATATTTTCATTTTATTTATTTATTTTTAAAAAACTTTTGGCCGCACCTATGGCATGCAAAAGTTCCCGGGCTGGGGATCGAACCCATGCCACAGCAACAACCCAATCCACTGCAGTGGCAACACCAGTTCCCTAACCTGATAGGCCACCAGGGAACTCCAGGATACATATTTTCAATCCTCCGTCTTTTCAGTCGCTTCCATCTGTTTCTTACCTAGAGTGGTTATCAGCCATGGGCGATTTTGCCCCGCTGCTCAGGAGACATTTGACAGTGTCTAGAAACAATTTGGGTTGTCCCATCTGGGGAAGGGGGTACTATTAGAATCACGTGGTCTGAGTCCAAGGTGCAGCTAAACATCCAACAACACGCGGGTCAGCTCCCGACAAGATTTCAAGAAAGTACAGCTAAGGACCCAAGATCTAGTTCAGTTTCTTAGAACTGTTGTGACCAACACCATGTATAAAATAGATAAACACTGTGTAACACAAGGAACTGTATTCAATATCTTATAATAACCTATATGGAAAAGAACCTGAAAATGGATATATATATATATATAAAATACAGCAAATATATATATATATATTTAGGCAGCATAGTTATATATAATACATTTATATATAAACATATAAAATATAAATATGTAGTATTTTATATTATATATAAATACATATTATATGTATATGTAAAAAACTGAATCACTGTTGTAACTAATGCAACATTGTCAATCAACTATACTTCAGTTTAAAAAGCAACCTTGTGACCAGAGCTCTCACATCCTCCCTGTTGCTGAAGCTGGCTCATTGCTCTCAGCCCTCAGCTTATCCAGCTTCTCCGAAGCGCTTGGCAGCTTTGACCATGGCCTTCTGGAAACCCTCCAGAAGGTTCCCTTGGAGGATGTGATTGCCACTAAACATGTGCCCATCTCCGTTGCTTTTTAAGATCCATTATTCCAAATCTAATATTTCCACCAGTAAAGAAGAAAAAATCGTTTTCGAATCTGTTTGAGACACAGGAAACGTGTTTTAGACATAGTTTTAAGGCATCGATTAGATCTTGATTTCCCAGCCTCTGCACTGTGGCTGTTTTGGGGCCAGGTCAGACTTTGGGATGGGGGTAAGGGGACTGTCCCCGGCACCGCAGGCCGTTTCACTGCATCCCTGGCCTCGGCCCGCTAGAATTCTGGTGGCTCCCCTCCCCTTGGGTTCCCTGCTATTCTTCTGAGTATTTCTTCCTCGTATCTTACCCTAATCGCTCTTTGCATCAGGTCACCCAAACTCAAAACCTGGCGTCAGGCAGGATACGCGAATAAGCAAAGCGATCTCAATGTATCGTGCATGAAGGAGGGCCCAGGGGTGCCTGGTAAAGAGGGACAGGGGCCCCAGCTAAAGAGGGGAACTCCTTGTCACTCCCATTTCTCAGGAATGAGGCCCAGTGTTGCCAGCTTCCTTGGGTTTCCCAGACAAGCCAGGCATCTGCATAGTGTGTAAAATCTTCCCACGCTACTGTGGCGTGGAGGAAATGAGCCCGACTAGGAACTATGAAGTTGTGAGTTCGATCCCTGGCCTTGCTCAGTGGGTTAAGGATCCGGTGTTGCTGTGAGCTGTGGCGTAGGTCGCAGACGCAGCTTGGATCCCATTTTGCTGTGACTGTGATGTAGGCCGGCATCTATAGCTCTGATTCAACCCCTGGCCTGGGAGCCTCCACAGGCCGCAGGTGTGGCCCTAAAAAGCAAAAACAACAACAACAAAGTCTTCCCATGTTTAGCGTGAACACTTACTGTATGTTATCAGTGCACAACTACTCTGTCTTCAATATCGGAATTTCCTGGGGACGTTTTCAAAATAAACTCCGTTTGCTTCTCATGCTCTACATTGTGGCAAACATACCAGTTTCTTAGAATTAACCTCAGTAAGCTAATGACTCCCAGTTCTGCAAGGGCTGCATATCTAGTCAGGATGATGCCATTGAGCTCGTCAAACAAGAGGGCGCTCTTTGGAATGGAGTGTGTTGTGCATTCCTGTGAATATAGAATCTGCTGGCTCTTGGTGATGATGAAAATGATAACAGAGAAGAAGAGTTCACATGGAGTATTAATATCCTAACCACAGTGTTTGTGAGGTCTAATATGCTTTTATATTTATACTTAGGAAAATTAGAAAAATGAAGATCCTGATATATATATATATGTATATATATAGTAATTTACACAGGGATAAATTAATACAGAAGGTTCCTCCTTTCCACACAGTTGATTGTTCTTCTCTGCCATATCTAAGACAGATTTGAGAACAACTTTTCTTCTTTACTTGTGGAAGTAATAGTATTAGATTTGGGATAATGTGAATAGCTTCAAAAGCAATGTGGATTGGCACATGTTAGTGAACGAGGTGGGTTGTACTTTAATGTACAACCTTCTGAACACAATAATGTTTTTTGGAATTTACCTGGTCTGTGGCTTTGGTTTACAAAACAAGCCAAGCCCCATTTCTTCCATGTGTTCTTGGAATCCCGGTTTCTCCCCATGTGCTGGAATTTAGACCTGACCCTTTGCAGGTTTTCTCCTGACCGGTTGCCTTACCTTCAGCATTTGTTTTTCCATTAAGATTTTTACCTTTGACAATTTTCTGCGGTTTTGGTCTAAAATGATTTTTCAGCCTTGTGGTTCTGATAACAACTTCCTTCGAAAATTACTCTAAAGCGTATGAAACTGGTACATAACCCATATGGCGTCTGGAAATAGTTACTGTTAAATGACTTTATGCTGAAGTATCGTCGTATTTTTGTAAAAAGGCGGTGATCTGGTTTTAATTTGCGGTGGTTTGAAGCCATATTGATACTTTTTCTTTCTTTTTTTTTTTTGCTGCTGATATTTTAAATTTCCCTTTACAGCAAACACAGTAAGTCGATTAACCTCTTGGCTTCCCGCGCTGTCAAGTGGCAATAGCTTTATTTACCCACTGGGAATGTTTAGAGATTAAAAAATTCTTTGATTCTCTGCGAAACTCGGATGGAGTGTGCGGGAGAGTTCTAGACTGCTGTCTTTTAGGGTGCTGGCTTGGGAACCCAATGGCTGCCCCAGCTCCTGGTGCCCGCTCCCGGCTGGGTGGCCCTGAGCAAATCACTTAACTTTTTCTGAGGCTCGGTTTTCTCATCAACAAAATATTCATGGTATTTCTTCCCACCTGAGAGTGCTGTTAGGAGAACTGAATGAGATTCAGCAGCCTGGCACCGTGCCCAGCTCCTAGTAATAAGTGCTTCATACGCACGACAAAGTACTACTACTGGCCCTGGTACTTGTACTGACAGAAGGAGGAATCATGATTCTGTCCATCACAATTCTCTGGAGTTCTTCCGAACACGCAGAAAGGCTTTTCCAACTCTGATTTCTCCAGCGTCCTGTTGGCTATTGTCCATTCACTACATCCACTCCTTAATTTTGCCATTAACTCCTCTTCAATGGCAGAGCCTTTGGTAGGTGCTCTAGATGGAATGGTTGCCTTTTCAAAAGGTATGTTCTGACCTTGTGGACTTGATGGCTTATAACCTCATCGGAGTGGATGCATCCATGAAAGAATCATGGAGGGAGTTCCCGTTGTGGCTCAGCAGTAATGAGGGTGCGGGATGCAGGTCTGATCATTGGCCCCACTCAGTGGGTTAAGGATCCGTCATTGCGGTGAGCTGTGCTGGAGGTTGCAGATGCAGCTTGGGTCCCGCGTTGCTGTGGCTATGGTGTAGGCTGGCAGCTATAGCTCCGATCTGACCCCTAGCCTGGGAACTTCCACGTGCCGCAGGCGCATATATATGTCATTATATACATATAATCATGGGAATGTTCATTTATAACTTTGGTATGTGCTTCAGGAGGAAGGCGCCTGGTGCCATGAAGGCGCATGTGGTGGAAAGGGATCTTCGAAGAGGAGGCAGCCGGGAAGAAAACAGGGATTAAGATGAGAGGTGGTGGAAAAACACCTTAACTAGGAAAAGGGGAGACCTCACAAACGTTCCACATGGCTGTGTCGCGTTCTGTAGGGGGAGGAAGCACAGCTGGGGTGAGGAACCAGTGAGGCCACCGCAGGGGAGCCATGCTGGATGGGCAGCTGGAGGCGCCGCGTCTTGGCTGAGGCTGCAGAGGTAGGCAGGGGCCAGATCCCAAGGGCATAATGAACTTTCGGAGAACTTGGCCTGCTCCCTGCCAAACACTCTGCCTGCCCACCTTCTAACCCCATCTCAAATCGCATTTACTAACCGATGATTGAATTGCCAAGATGGGAGTATGGTTTCTAGTTTCCCCGAGGCTAAATGTCACCAGCCTTCCTGAGGGCTCCTCCAGTGCTGTGGGTCACCCTGTATTCCCTGAGACCTACCTGCACCAGAAATAAGACTGTCAGGGAGCTCTGCTGATGAAGGAGGGTCCCCGATGTTCTCACTGCCCACCGGTTTAGCCATGGCTTCATCTCTCTGTGGTTTTCTGCCCACTGAGAGTCCAGACTGACCCAGAGGGAGGACCGCAGGTTTGTAACTTAGCTGCAAATGGTGATGTTATCCTAAAGCTTGGCTGCCCACCCAAGTGTGAGAATTGGTTCACCTGTGGAGCTTACAAAAGCACAGAGTTGAAGGACCGTCCCAGATCTGATGGATCCAAGTTTATTATGGTGGGACCTGTGCAGTGATATTCATCCAAGCTTTCCAGTGCTTCCAAGGCATATTGTCCAAAGGCACTTAATACATTTTTGTATGTTTGGACTCTCAAGCCAGATGCCTCTATTGTATTATTATTTCCCAAAAGACAAGATTGGTTTTCAATGAAAAGAGAATAAAAATATACATTCATTATTTCTTAATTTGTATATATGTGTGAATGTATATATGTGTGTGTGTGTATGAAATGATATTGATAAAAATATGGTACTTCAGGGAATAAAGCCAGAAATCCCATGTAAATATCAATCAACTACACTTTCTAAGTCCAAGAATTCCAAAAGTCTGTGTAAGAACTCCTTGCTCTTCATGCTGTGTATTTTCTTGAACGTGTCCTTATAAATCACACTTTGGGCAGAAACATCTTTTTTAGCACTAGAATTTTTATTGATTTTTTTATTGAGGTGTAATTGACATGTTAGTTTAAGGCATACATCATAGTGATTTGTTACGTGTATGTATTGTAAAAATGTTCACCACAAGAAGTCTAGTTAACGTCTACCCCCATATTGAGTTTAAAAATGTTTTTCTTGGAGTCCCCGTTGTGGCTCAGCAGTAATGAACCCAACTAGCATCCATGAGGTTGAGGGTTCAATCCCTGGCCTTGCTCAGTGGGTTAAGGATCCGGCATTGCCGTGAGCTGTGGTGTAGGTCGCAGAGGCAGCTCAGATTCCACATTCTTATAGCTGTGACATAGGCTGGAGGCTACAGCTCTGATTGGACCCGTAGCCATATGGGTCCAATCCATATGCCAGGGGTGCAACCCTAAAAAGATAAATAAATAAACAAGTAAATAAAATTTTTAAATAAAAATGTTTTTCTTGAGATGAAGAATTTTAAGCCTTTCTGTCTTAGCAACTTCCAAATATGCAGTGTAGTATTATTAACTATAGTTGCCGTGCTGTACCTTTCATCCCCAGGACTTATTTTATAACTAGAGTTTGTATCTTTTGAGCCCATCATCCATTTCACTCACTCACACCCCTCACCCCTGGCAACCACCTGTCTGTTCTCTGTATTTATGAGATTTCACATATAAGTGCGATTATATGGTATTTATGAGATTTCACATGTAAGTGCGATTATATGGTATTTGTCTTTCTCTGTCTTATTTCATGTAGTGTAATATCCTCGAGTTCCATCCATGCTGTTGCAAATGGCAGGATTTCATTCTTTCTTCTGGCTGAGCAGCATTTGCACACGCATGTGTGTGTGTGTGTTTCCCATTTTCTTTCTCCACGTTTCTGTCTGTGGACACTTTGGTTGCTTCTGTATGTTGGCTGTTGTAAACAGTGCTGTAATGAACACAGGGGTGCATATGTATTTTCAAATTGTGTTTTCATTTTCTTGGGATAAACACTCGGAAGTGGAATTGCTGGATCACATGGTGGGTCTATTTTTAATTTTTTTGAGGAACTCCGTACTGTTTGCCACGGCAGCTGCCCCAATTTAGATTCCCACCAAGAGTGCACAGGGTTCCAGTTTCTCTACATCCTCGCCAAAATTTATTCCTTGTTGTGTTGGCGAGGGAATGTTACTTTATTTGTAAAGTAAATCAAATGCTTTATCTCAGTCAAGTGGTTTATCTCACTCTTGGGTTATTTTTTCTTTCTTCCTTCTGTTGATTAAGGTATCTGAAAATACTCATAAGTTCTTTTGACACAGATTCCTAGTGCCTATGTTACATTTACTTTCTCCTAAAACTTTCTTCTTGAAATAACACTCATGACTGACCTTTCTTTACATCAGCCCCCAAATAAAGCTATTGTTCTCTCATGTTTCAGTTGAGACCCTTTAAACTCAGGTTAAACAACCTGAGAAGGGTGAGTTAGCTAGTGTCCAGGACTTGAACACTAGTTTAAATAATTCCTTGCCTATTCCATGACTGTGGGCTGTCTCCAGTACGAAGCGATTCATTGTCTATAAACAAACCCTTAAATGCATAGGGCCCTGTTTGCAAGGTGAAAGATCTGTTAGAAGTGAGATGGGTTTCCTCCCCCCAACTTAGGTTCCACGCAAAAGGCTGCTAGGAGCGTATTGGGATATACAGTGATATCAAGTTTAATGAGTACGACGGGATAAATCTTCGTAATGAAACTGATGGTCTTTACAAGTCAAAATCATCAGTCTCGTGAAGCCCTGTTGTCTTGAATCAGACACCTTGGCAGCAATGACCGCACTGGGGTCCGTGCAGGGTTCAGAACCAGGACCAGCTGCAATGGTGCAAACCTGGCCTCGGTGAATCCGGCTGGATGGATATGTCTCCGTGTGTGGTTTACATTTGCCAAAGATACTTGAGGGAAAAACAGACCTGGAGTGAGAGAGGCTGCTGCACCATCAGAGGCGCCGCTCATGGAGGGGGTCGTTAGGCTGGTTTATAAGGCAGCTCGGATAACTCTCTGCTGGGCTCCACATGATTTCAGTGCAATCCGCCTGGTCCCTGCTGGCTCAGACCTACGTGGCTCCCCGTTTGGGATGGACTGCGATCCCCAAGCAGCCTTTGGTTTTGAGACCCTGCATTCAGCCCGTGGTGCGGTGGAGACGGTGCTGAACCCGGTGACTGGCTTGAAAGGGCTGCACGCTGGGTTCTAGGCAGAGCACGGGGACCTCGCCACCCCCACCCTCCTCCAGACATCCCTTTTCATCTCCATGGTGACCAGATGGTCCCTGGGAGCTCTTTCCATTTGAAAGTGAGTTCCCATTGTGGCTCAGTAGGTGAGAACCCAATGCAGTGTCTATGAGGGTATGGGTTTGATCCCTGGCCTTGCTCTGTGGGTTAAGGATCTGGTGTTTCTTCAAGCTGTGGAGTAGGTTGGAGATGCAGCTTGGATTCAGTGTTACTGTTGCTGTGGTGTAGGCTTGTAGCTGCAGTTCCAATCTGACCCCTAGCCTGGGAACTTCCATATGCCACAAGTGCAGCCATTAAAAAAAAAAAAATGTGGCTACATTTTGGTGAAGTTGTCATCTGCTAATTACTGCTTTTATGGTACCTGTTGATTTCTGACTGTGGGTTCTTTTCCTCCTTTAATGCCTGCCTTTCCCTGCTCGTTTACGTACCACGAGCTCTCCATCCCATCTGAAATTTCCCTCTGCCAGTCCACTCATCAAGTCAGCACAGGAAAGGATTGCCATTTATACTTTCTGATTTAAAGCATGATTAAACTTAATCATAAATGAGATATGCCATTCCTGTTACATTAGAAGGATGTGATTTTAGTCTTTCGTGGTATTTTGCACAGGGATTGTAAATTCTGTAAAGACAGAGGCACTCATTCATTGAACAAATATTTTTCATGCCAGGGGCTGGGCTAGGCACTGGGAATAGAGCAGTGAATAAACAGAAGTCCCTGCCCCGCTAGAACCTAAATTCTAGTAGGGGGACGTGGACCCTAAGCAAAGGGGTCCATTTATAATCTGTCAGAAGGTAACGTGTTAGGAAGGAAAGAAAGCAAGAGGGGGTTGGCACCGGGAAGAGTTGGGAGGGAAGTTCATACTGGTCCTCGGGGAAGGTCTTGCTGAAGTTGACACGTGAGCAGGAAGGAAATGAGGGTGTGAGCCAGTCCAGGAGAGCGTTCTGGGCAGAATAAACAGGACTTGCCACGTCCCTACACTGGAACATTGTCCTTGCCTTATTTCAGGATCAGCCTTCAGGCCAGTATAGCAGATGCTCAGTTAGTGAAGGAGAGGCATTGGGAAATGGAGTCAAGAAGAGCAGATATATTTACCTCATTCATTCATTCATTCATTCATTCATTCATGGTTGGACCTGCCTGCAGACGTTCCTGGGTCAGGGGCCAAACCTGAGCCAAATGAACCTATCTACAAAGCAGAAACAGACTCACAGACATAGGGAACAGACTTGAGGTTGCCAAGGGGGAGGGGGGAAGAAGTGGAAAGGACTGGGAGTTTGGGGTTGGTGGATAGAAACTGCTACATTTAGAATGGATAAGCAACAGGGTCCTCCTGTACAGCACAGGGAACTACTTCCCGTCCCTTGGGATAGAACATGACATAAGATAATATGGGAAAAAGAATATGAGAAAAAGAATGTGTACATATCTGACTGGGTCCCTATGCTGTATAGCAGAAATGAAGACAATACAGTGAATCATGTATACTTTAATTAAAAAAGAATAGGTGAATTTAGATCGTGAACACCATGAAATTAACATGACACCCTCATACAGCCCATTACGAGTGCTTTGACTTTTGCTCTGAGCTGGACGGGAGCCACCCGGGAATTTGGAGCAGAGCAGTGGAGTGGTGCCACTTGACCTTGACTGTCTCTTTTCCCCCAGCACGACCAGTGGTGCCTGGCAGGTGGTACCCAGTCAGCAATTTGACTGATTCTCATTATTTCTGTTCCGTTTCCTGTACCATGACTGGGTATCTCCCTTGTGGGAGGGACTGCTGTTCTCGTACTGAGGTTTCTGTGCACGTTGGCAATGCAGCTCCTTTCTTAGTTACTGTTACCAGCAGTATGAATTACACTTTTCAAAGCCAAGGCACCTTAGTCCAGTTCACCAAGCTGCCTTCCTGTGATGTGGATGGATCCTTTTGTGAGGCTATTTGGAAACTCATAGAGTTGAAATGTCAGTTGATCCGAAATGAACTCTTGGGTCCCCTTGCCTCCCTTTGCATGAAGAAAGCAATACCTTTCTTTCTGTCCAACTTGAAACCACATACAGTTGTCATTTTTATTACTGTCTCACCTGTTATAATATGCATTATTTCTAGCTCCAGCAGCTTATAGGTTGTTCATAAGGCTCTTTGAACCTTTAATATTTGCTCTTTGTGAATATTAAAAGGAAATTGAGGTGTTTCCCCTGGGCTTCAGTGGGTTAAGAATCCGACTGCAGTGATTTGGGTCGCTGTGGAGGCACGGGTTCAATCCCCAGCCCAACACAATGGCTTAAAGGATCTTGCGTTACCACAGCTATAGCGTAAGTTATAGTTGCAGCTCCAATTCAGTCCCTGGCCTGGGAATTTCCATATGCCACTGGTATGACCATTAAAAAAATAATAATAATAAAATAAAAGGGAAATTTATAGAGTCTTATTGCTCATGGCCCCCCCTCCCCCTTGGCTATTGGTACTTTATCAGGAATACCCCAAGAATTACTTGTTTTATGACATTACTAGGTCCCAGCTTGTTTGCTGTTCTAGTCTCCTCCAAGACAGAGGAAATAAAAAGGCTGATTTCTAGTCCTGCCCTTTTTCTCTTCCAAATGCACGTGGGTTGTGGCATTTAATGTATACCTATAGGCAGACAGAGTTCCTCCCTTTAGAAGTAGGTTGACATCTTTTATATTAAAAAGGGAGACAAAATATAAATGTATGGGATCATGGACAATTTATTGGGTAACACCAATGGAAGGTTGGTGGCATGGAACATCCTATATTTCTATACCATCCAGGGAAGTAGCCGCTGCCACATGTGGTTAGTGGCACTTAAAATGTGGCTGGCATGACTGAGAAACTGTACCTTTATTGCATTTTAATGAATTAAATTTAAATAGCCCCCTGCGGCCCATGGCTGCCATATTAAACAATATGGATTTGATGGGTTGTAGGGTTGTCTGCAAGAAGTCGGCAGTGCTGGGTGACTCTAAAACCTGAGACCAAAGGCTCTTTTTACCTTTGACCTGCCCATTTGCCTCTAGAAGGGATCTGAGTACCTTCTCTAACTTCCATTCCCAATTATTAAACCCTTAAAAGTCTGCATTCTTTTTTTAAAATATAAATTATCTTCTTTATTCCATCCTTACCATCATTACTTAATTTCCAGTGCCATTTTCTCTTGCAAAACCCCAGGCAGCAGCCTTTGATTTCTTAGGCTCAGTTCATGTCTTCATTTCGATCCATCCTCCATGTTGCAGCCGTCTTAACTCTCTTCAGGATTAAATCCCTTCTCTCCATTTTTCTCATGATAAAGCTTACTGTCCTTAGCTTTAATGAGAAGAAAGGCGCTTTTGCTTCTCAAGTGGTAAAATTCTATTTTCTATGTCAGCTGAATGTAAGTTTTCCTAATAATATCTTTCTTTGAAAGCGCATGGGTGCACATTGTCTTTTTCGTGTTTAGGGCTTTAAAACATCAGCCGCTTTCCACTTGCAAAAGCATATGCATGCCAGTGCATGTGACTGCTCAATGCATAAGGAATCAGATAGCTGCAGGCAACTGAGATTCCCCCCCTTCGCCTCTGCTCCCTCGCCTGGGTATCCTCCCACAATCCCCACCCCCCTGTTCACCTGGCTTCCCTAAAGATTAAAGGCTAAGCTTAGGTATTCTTTCTTCTAAAAAGCCTTTCTAAGAATTTGTTGGGTGTCGCTCCAGTGGTCTCGCAGGAAACTTGGAGGCATGGGGGTGGGACAGAAGGAGATAGTCCTGTGATGTCTGTTTAGCTGTTAGTCTCCCTGGTCAGAATCTGAGCACCTTGGGGCAGGGGCCAGACCTGTTTCCTTCCCTACCCCTGAGGCCTCAGGCACCACCTAGCTCACTGTAAATAATATTTTTTGCATGAATGAATTGACAGTCACATTCTGTCATGTGGGGAATTTTCCAGACCCCTACCCTCTGCAAAAGTAACAAATGAAATGAAACTCCATTCCTCATATAGGCTGTGTAGCCTTATATACATTTCATGGAACTAGCTAATACAAAATTGGATATATCTCTGTTTTTATTTATTGTTGAATCATATTCCCAGTTCTCTACCTAATGACTCCTTAGTAGACTGCTGCCAGCTTCATTAGTGGCCATTACAAAAGGATAGCATTCATTCAGTCAACATACACTTATTCAGAATCTGCCAGACACTACTCTTTTTTAAAATTTAAATATAGTTGCTGTACTATATAAGTTACAAGCGTACAATATAGTGAGTCATGATTTTTAAAGATTATATTCCATTTATAGTTATTGTACAGTATTGTTTCTATTCTCCATGTTGTCCAATATAGCCTTGTAGTTTATTTTATACCTAGTAGTTGGTATCTCTTACTACCTTACCCCTTATTTCCCCTTCCCACTGATAACCACTAGTTTGTCCTTTATTTCTGTGAGTCTGCTTCTTTTTTGTTATATTTGCTAGTTTTTTGTATTTTAGATTACGTATATAAGTAGTATACCATATTTATCTTTCTCCCTCTCTGACCTATTTGTTTAAGCATAATACTCTTCACATCCATTCATGTTGATGCATGTGACAAAACTTCCTTCCCTTTTTATGGCTGAGTAGTATTCCATTGTATATATGTTCCACATCTTCTGTATCCATTCATCCATTAGTGGACATTTAGGCTGCCTTCATATATCAGACACTACTCTTAGTCTGGGAAGCTTAGGGATGAAAACCAGGAACTTACAAGGGCCCTTCTCCCTGTTACCCCATCTTCTAGTGGGAAAGTCCATTGAGAAACACAATACTTTGAGGCAGCACAGCAGCAACTGAAATAGGTCAGCCAGGCACTCACTGTATGTCACACACTGTGCTAAGTGGTTTCCATATATTAACACCTTTGATGCTCAGAGCAAGCCTGTATCCTTCATTTGTCCTCAAGAAACTGAGGCAAAAGGGGTCAAGAAGCTCAGCCTAGGTCACAAGTCTTTCAAGCAGTAGAGCCAGAACTTGGACTCAGACATTTGGTTCCAGTCTGTGGCACAACCACCATGCTGCCCACAATCAGGATGTCAGAAGGGGTCGTTTTGATTAGACGATCAGGGAGAATTTTCTGAGAAGGTGAATCCAGCGGTACAGAGAGCTTGGGGCTACAGTATTCCTACTGGAGAAAAGCCTGAAATGGTTTTCACAAGTTGAAAGAATAGCAGAAAGGCCCACCTGCTTTAATACTACTTTAAGGGTGATTGGGGAGACTAGGGGAGGTGTAGTGGTAGGAGATAAAGGTGCAAGGAATCCAGGAGCAAGCACCATCTTTGCATCTCAAGCTGTGTAGTTGAGTCTGCAACACCCAAATGAGGGCAGCAGCCATCAGGTCAATAGACTGCTGGAGTGTAAAGTTACAGTTCTACTCACAGTCTTGGTAATTGATGGATAAATGCAAGATATTAGCTGTAATCTCAGTTTACATGTTACCTTTGCTATGGTTGGAGAATCAAATAAAACTGTTGTGGCAGACGCTAAAGAACTCCACATCCCACGGCTAATTTTCTTGATGTGGTCAACCACTGATACGCAGTCTGTAATCTCTGATTAAAGGAGAGACGTGACAGCAGAAGCAATTCACTTTAAAATGCTTCACGGTAAAATAAAAGAACAGGCTATGGAGTAAATAGCAGTGCATAAAGCACAAGCAGCTGAGTTAGGAGAGAGCAGACTGTGTGTACACGCTTGAATAGTGCATTTTGAGATGTCTTCCAAGAACCTAGTTGTGCGTTCTTATCAGTAATCTGGAAGCCTGTACATACACGGTTTATTGAAATACAGTTTATCTGAGCCATCTGACATTTGGAATAACTTGGTAAACTGATCCACAGCCTATGACAGACTAATATGTGACTACTGACAGCAGATGAAAGTGACCCAGTATTTTGGCAAGAAAACCGCTTGCCGACTTCCTGTGGATCTGTGCTTGTAACTGGAAGATGAACTGGAAGAGAACTTGTATCGTGGTTGGATAAGCCACGGAAATGAGCGTGAGGGGAAACTTGGAAATCACAGCACACATGTCATTCACCCCTCAGTTATATATTAAGGAGTTAACAGCATATGTGTTTGCCTTACTTCCGACCTTAGGGGTGCCTTTCTGAAGCTGAATCTCAGTGGAGGGTATTCGTTAAATTCAAAGCCCACAGTCCTTTGCTATTTCTGTCCCCAGGCTCCTTCCTCCATCCCCAGCATGTGTTTAGAGAAGTGATTTGGATGCTACAGAAGGCTAGTTTGGATCAGAGAGCAGAAATGTTTACCCAGTTGTAGGCTTCTGGAGTTTGTTTCTGCATGAAGTCACCATGTATTTGCAAACTCACAGACCTCACGAGGTAAATAAACTAGGTCTCTAAGAAAGCTGTTTATCTACCTGCCTCATGCAGTCAGGGACTATGCATTGATCTCTTAATGAACGTCGGTCACCAAGCCATGTTCTTTCCAGGTTTTCCTGTTGTAACCCCCCACAGAGCTAAAAAAAAAACAGAATTCTGTGTTATTCTCATTTTATAGATAAGGAGACTAAGACTAAGGTAGGTCATGCAAATGATGCAGGGTTGCAAGGATTTTATGTGTGGAGTCCGAACTTGAATCTAAGTCCATACTTAAAATCCCAGCTCTTTCTTTTTGCTCAATATAGACTCTTCATTCATAACTGCAAATGTTTTCCTCAATAATTAGGCTTGTGGCTTGTGTGTGACAAGTATGTGGAGTTAGTGTTGTGCTAGGTGATCTGGCCAGTGTGAAATAAAGAAAAAGAAATGCCCCAGACACAGCTTAGACACACACACACACACACACACACACACACAATGGAATATTACTCAGCCATAAAAGGAAGGGAAAGCTTGTCATTTGTGACAGTATGGATGAAGCTGGAAGATACTATGCCGAATGAAATAATCCAGACACAGAAGGACAAATACTGTATGATCTCATTTATTAGTGGAATCCAAACAAGTCACACTCACAGAATCAGAGAAAAGAACAGTAATTGTCAGGGACAGGACAGTGGGGTAAGTGGAAAGATCCTGGTCAAAGGGTACTTAGGCGAAACGAGTAAGTTCTGGGGACCTAGTGTTCAGCATGGTGACTATAGTTATTAATACTCCGTTATAAACCTAAAATTTGTTAAGAGAGTGAATCTTAAGTGTACTTAGACCATACACACAATATATGGGAACTGTGGGAAGTGACAGATGAATTAGCTTGATTTTTGTAATTATTTCACAGTGTATGTATATCAAAATATCATGTTGTACAGCTTAAATACATTCAACTTTTATTTGTCAGTTATACCTCAATAAATCAGCCAGGGTGGGGACAGGGGAACCTACGGAAGGCCAGGTTGGGCTTGCTGGCATCCGTTCTCTGTTCTAGAATATTGGTTTCCAAACCCAAACTGCAGATATGCAGACTCTGAAGGGCTGAGTTGGGTGCGGGAGTGTCGGCATCTTTAAGCTGCATGGTCCACCCAGTTGAAGATGGGATCACAGGGCTCTAAACGCGCTCCAGGCAGGACTTGGCAGCACCATCAGCAAACGTGTTCATTGCGATGTGTGTCCCAGGCTCTCAGGCGAGTTTGCTGACCCGTGAAGAAACTGTATTCTGCAGCACCACGTTACCTTCATGTCACGCCCACTAATAAAAAGAATAGAATTCCAGATGTGAAAGGGCCCTTAAATCATCATGTCCAATGTCTTCATTAAGTAGACCGAGACACAGAGTAATCTGCTGCTCGTCGGCTGTGAGACCTCGAGTACTTCCTTTGTTCTCCTTGGATCCCGTTTCCTTTCCCTGTAAAGTCAGGGGGCTGAAGTACACAATTGCTAACATGCCCTAATCCCATGATTATTTTCTTTGGTTTTACCTTAAGGTAGGGGGCGAGGAGTGGCCGGAGATGATAAATAACTGAAGAAAATTGGGGCCAGGCGTTTCCAACATGGTGCCTGCCTCCGGCTCTCACTCACCAGCTCTGGGGGAAGGTGGGAAGTCCAGTCAATCATCCAGCCCCTCTGTGCAGCCGCCCAATGGGACGCTGCCACGTGGCGTGCTTCATCGCATCTCTAACAGCTGGTTACTGGCATGGCTTCCAGCTCCAGCTGTCTTTTTTTTTTTTTTTTTTTTTAAGCAAATGAATTGCTGTCAGTTCCAAGGGAGGCAGGGCGCAAAGTGGGGTGGAGAGCTTGACATAAGCCATCACCACTACAGAAACAAGTAAAAACATGTGTTTTCCCAATGGTCTGTATCAGCCGGCAGCAGCCTTGGGAATGGAGGAGCAACAGTTAGTCCGAAAATGGATGCTCCACTGTGGCAGACACTATTTATGCAGGTCCGGCTGAGTCAGAGGGCCCGTGTCAGCTGTTCCTTTTAGGAAAATCGCTATTTTCAGCAAACACATATGCAGCACCGGCGACATAAATACCACACTCCCCAGACTCTGAAGCCTAATCAGTTTGAATAATGAGAATTTAAATAGCAAGCGATATCAATAATGTATTCGTTATTTTCAGATGGCAAGGAGTTAAGAGTTTTGTTAAAAGGGGACACTAATCTTGCATGAAATACTCATCTTAATTGATACTGAGGGTTTAGATTTCAATCCTTGAATACCTGTACCTGAAATATATAGGCTCTTTTTAAAAAGCAAGCTGAAGCAAAGATGGTGGAGCTGACAAATTGGATGTCAGCTAATGTATGCTCATTATATAATTTTCTATTCTTGCCTAAATTTTTGGCATATTTCACAATAATGCCAGGCAGAGTACAAAGCATCAATTTCATTTATTCTTGACTCTTCCAGGAGGCAAAGAATTCTTACAACTTGGGTCCAAACAGTTTTCTCTCCCATAGGTTAGCTCTTAGGGCTTTTTCCTTCAAAACCTTCAGCCGTGCCCCACTGCACAAGAGTTTGAACATTATCCCCAGAGGTGGCATGCCCTGATGTTATACTCCCACAGAATTTTGTGTATTTCCTCATTCACTGCAGGATAGTGGAGAAGCCTGTTGGAGGCGCAGGTCAGTCAGAGGATGATTAACTGGTTATATGTTTGTCTCCTGTAGTAGAAGCATCCTTAAGTCTTGCTTGTTTTTTTTTTTTTTTTTATACCAAGTATGTTGCCTTGTTTCTACCTCTTTAATTCCATAGATATTTACAAAGCATCTATCACATGTCCGTCACCAGACGTATGAAAGTGAGCAAGAAAGGCACAAGCCCTAGGCTTTAAGGAGCTAATAGGAACAATGGCTAGTAAACACATAAGCAGTCAGCTCCATGATGGACAATCAAGTAATAATAAAGGCTGTTCAGAAAAATGAAGCTGACCGAGATGGAGGATGACAAGGTCTGCTTTGTTTTATAGGATAGGTTGAAGAGGTAGACTTCAGGCAAGGATTCAATGCAGTGAAGTTTTTGGGAAAATAACATTCTGGACACACAGAGCAGCAGTCATCAAGGACCTGGGGTTTGAGCATGGCTGTCCTGTTGTTACAACAGTGGTGGAGCCAGCATACCTGGAATTCAGTAAAAGAGGATAGAAGATTGATAGGGAGGCTATCGGTGGCTGGATTTAGATTGGACTGGACTGAGAAGTGGTTGGAAGTCCATTTTTCTTGACCCGGCATTCATCTTGTAATAATACAGCATGAATGTGACCTGTTCGAAGTGATGCTTTGGAAAAGTAACTTTGCATGGGCAGAGCTATGACCTCAGAGGTCAGTCATGCACTGACATTGTCAGTATTGTCAGCTGCTTTATGCTGCCTTCAGTAGGGCACTGTTTGTAAGAAATGGGAATTTGAGGTTGGGAATTCAAATTTGGATTCTGAAATTGATGTTGAAAAACACAACTTTAGAAAAATGGAGCTGGAGGAATCAGGCCCCCTAGCTTCAGACCATACTACAAAGCTACAGTCATCAAAACCATATGGTGCTGGCACAGAGGCAGAAATATAGATGAATGGAACAGGATAGAAAGCCCAGAATTAAACCCTCCCACCTACAGTCAACTAATCTATGACAAAGGAGGCAAGAATATACAATGGAGAAAGGACAGCCCCTTCAATAAGTGGTGCTGGGAAAACTGGACAGCCACGTGTAAAAGAATGAAATTAGAACACTCCCTAACACCATACACAAAAATGAACTCAATGGATTAAAGACCTAAATATAAGACCAGATGCCATAAAACTCTTAGAGGAAAACATAGGCCAAACACTCTCTGACACAAACCACAGCAATATCTTCTCAGATCCACCTCCTAGAGTAATGACGATAAAAACAAAAATAAACAAATGGGACTTCATTAAACTTAGAAGTTTCTGCACAGCAAAGGAAACCCTAAACAGAATGAAAAGACAACCCACAGAATGGGAGAAAATATTTGCAAATGAAGTGACTGACAAGGGATTAATCTCCAAAATTTAGGAGCGCCTCCTGCAACTCAATACCAAAAAAACAAACTATAAATGTAATAAAATTCATTGAGTAATTAAAGAGAAAAAGAAAAATACAACTTTGATGGATACTGGGTCTGACCATCTCCTCCCAGACATTCAGCACACACGCCCCTCTTTCCAGAGGATGCTGACATGATGCAGGAAGGAAGAAAGACTGGCATTAGCAGACACCGTATCAAAGCCTCCAGTGATGTGGGGGAAAGCCTGGCTTCGGGGTCCTCTGTGAAGTTCATGGGAAGTCTGGTTTCTCTTAAATCCAGACCTGCTGGCTATCTCCACTTGATCTCTCACAGTTAACCGACAGCCATTCCAGCAGTCATGTGTTTTCCAAATGACATCTTCTTAAGCCGCCTTTGAAATGATCTGATTCTCATGAAAGGGCTGGAGCAGAGGGTCATGTGACACAGGCTGTCCAGTGCCTCCCACCGTAGTCTTACTGAGTCTTCATGACCACGCTGCTTGTAAGGGTCAGGCAGCTTTGACGGCTGTCTTTCTTGTTGATTGTCAGGGCGTAGTTGGCTGTCTGAGGCTGGATAGATGTGGTTTCTCTTCCTTATTTCTCTGGGTCTGTATCTTCCTAAGATGAGCGGGGTGCCTCTGACATCTGGGACTTGCCGTAGCTGTTGCAAAGCAGAGTATCCCAGTCCTTCTCTGAAAGTACTTGCAGTGCACTGGAAGGGAGAAAAAACAAAGCATTACGGGGTGAAATGGGGAAAGATCAGTCATTCAAGGGCACGCTTGGAAGGCGAGCCGGTTATGTCCAGGTCCATGGGGACGCTTTCTCAGTGACGTCATTTGATACCCTCCCATTGGGGTAAAAATGGGAAGGAGAGGCCAAAAGGATGACTTTCTGCTTTTAGTGCCGCCTTCCCTCAGCTGTCATTTCTGGAAGATCTGGGTCTGTGTCCTTCAGATCCCTCAGAAGCGGAAGTACAAGGTAGTTGACAGGAAGTTAAGACCTAAGTTAAGCCAACTCAGAGGTGTCCTGTTCCTAAGAGTCAGTAACTTGGGCTGCTGCCCTGCCCCTGCCGAAGGTCATATCTTCTCTGGAATCTTTCTTTTCCATTTTTCTTTTAGGATTTATTGGGGTATGATTTGACAAATAAAATTGTTAGTAAGGCATACAATGTGATGATTTGATGTACATCACATTATGGAAGGATTCCCCCCGTTGAGTTAACACATCCATCACTTTATATATATCGTGTGTGTGTGTGTGTGTATGTGTGTGTGTGTTTGAGAGAGAGAGAGAGAGAGAGAGAGAGAGGGAGGGAACATTTACTTCTATTGTCTTAGCAAATTTCAATTACAGTCTCTCTGAAACTTTTCCTGAATCCTAATAGGATATGTGTTTAAGAGTGAAGGATTGGAGTTCCCATCATGGATCAGTGGTAACGAACCCGACTAGGATCCAAAAAGATGCACGTTCGATCCCTGGCCTTGCTCAGTGGGCTAAGGACCCAGCATTACTGTGAGCTGTGGTGTAGGTTGCAGACGCAACCTGGATCCTGTATTGCTGTGGCTATGGCGTAGGCTGGCAGCTGCAGCTCAGATTCAACCCCTAACCTGGGAGCTTTCACATCCCGAGGACACAGCTCCAAAAACACACACACCCCTCCCCCGCAAAAAAAGAGAGAGAGAGAGAGAGCAAAGGCTGTGTGTTCAGAGAGTCCTGGGCTACAGAGGGATAAATAAGAGCATCCATCAAAGAGAACTGTTGTGAGAGTAAGGTGAGATTTTTGCAGGTAGAATGCTTTGCATGGTGTCTGGTGCGTAGGAAATAGTGAACTGTTCCTCCAGATGCAGCGGTGGAGGAAGGTGGGGTGGAGGAGGAGAAAGACTCCTTTGAGTCTACTGATCATGACTAAATTACTTGGATTCATTGATAAATGTTGAAACATAGATCATGACTGCTTATTAAAAAACTTGGCACATTTTTGAGCAAGTGTGCAATTCTTTTGAAATAAGTACTAAAATGTATACAGTAGGCCAGGGTAAACATGTCAACCGTTTTGATAGGTTGTTTAAAAAAAAAAGATAGTTTCCTAGATTTATTTGCCCCTCTGAGAATGGGCACAGCCATGAGTTGGCCAGAACTGACCATACCTCCCACCCCAGTGTTGAGTTGTGAACCACTGTTTTCTGGTCTCACAAGATTTGGGTTGTCCAAGTCATGGTTTCTTTTCAGTAGAAATATTGTTAATTCATGAAATAAAAAGGTTTCATCAGCATATTATAAATATCACTTTTGAGCTGCTTAAATAGCATCTTTTCCAGTATACACAGGTCACGGTTGAAGTGCTCCGAAGAAAGGGGCTAAGTCAGTTCTTCTTTGTGTCAGTGGCATAAACCGTTGCGTACAGTCAGAGCCGTCTTAGTTTACGTTGTTTGGGAGTCAGATTTGGTCAGTGTAAGAAAGAAAAGGATCATTCATTTCGAGCCCACTTGAGTACTGGAAGCAGTAACCCTGGCTAGGAAACAGAAAAATGCCATGTGTTTCTTTTTTTTTTTTTTGTCTTTTTTGCTTTTTATGTAGAGCCACACCCCGCGGCATATGGAGGTTCCCAGGCTAGGGGTCTAACAGGAGCTGTAGCCACCGGCCTACACCACAGCCACAGCCACGTGGGATCCGAGCCACGTCTGCAACCTACACCACAGCTCACGGCAATGCCGGATCCTTAACCCACTGAGCAAGGCCAGGGATCGAACCTGCAACCTCATGGTTCTTAGTCGGATTCGTTAACCACTGAGCCACGAAGGGAACTCCAAAAATGCCATGTGTTTCTAAGACTTGCTGCATCAAGATTTTTTGACCTTTTTCCAAATCCATCTTTATCACTGTGACTGAGAAAGCCATAGGGGCTGATAGCACGTGGAGGTGCCGCCTGGCTAGCTGAGGTCAAGGGTTACCTGGATAAATCATCTTTGCCCAGTGATGCAGCTGCGTGTACCATGGGCAGGGTGCTCAGTGAGCATCTGTTGAACAACCTGGGAGTGATCCACTCAGGTGTTCCCTGGCGGGAGGTGGGCCTTTACCTGTCCCATCTGAACAGGTGGCACCTGTATAACTTGAAAGCTCTAATCTACGATTATGGTACATTCCACCATATTCTCCAGAAACGCTATTTTCCCTTTTTTTTTTTTTTTCTTCCAGCAGTAACCGTCCATCTATTCTTTAAGGCTGATTACAAGCGTCCTTTTCCCCATGATGCTGTCTCTTTGTGAGGAGGGCAGGTAGATAACAGGCTAGGTTTTCAGAAGGGACCACAATAGACTTAAATAATTTAACTATGAAAATTATGGATGAGGAGTTCCAGTTGTAGCTCAACGGTAACCAACACGGCTAGGATCCATGAGGATTCGGGTTCAATCCCTGGCCTCGCTCAATGGGTTAAGGATCCAGTGTTGCCATGAGCTGTGGTGTAGGTGAAAGACAAGCCTCGGATCCTGAGTGTCAGTGGCTGTGGCGTAGGCTGGCAACTGCAGCTCCGGTTCGACCCCTAGGCTGGGAACTTCCATATGCCATGGGTGCTGCCCCAAAAAGACACACACACAATATGGATAAGAAGTTGATCAGTCCAAAAAGAATCACAGAGAAGAGGAGGCCAGGATTTCACGTCCCATCTCTCTTTCCTACCCCTTTCAAAACCAATGAATAAATCAAAATTAAAACCTAGAATTCCAGCAGCTCTCCAGGGTAGAAGAATTCATGATTTCCCCTCTGTCTTTAAATATCTTCAGTTATATTTGGAGTTCCTGCCATGGTACAGAGGGTTAAGAATCTGACTACAGAGGCTTGGGTAACTACAGAGGTTTGGGGTTCGAGCCCCAGGCTGGTTGCCATGAGTTAAAGGACCCGACATTGCCCCAAGTGTGGCCATAAAATTAAAAAAATACATACATATCTTCAGTTACATTTGAAAGAATCTCACGAATATGTCTCTTTTGAGGTCTTACCACCTCTTTTAGTCCTTTCATTATTTTCCTCAATAGCAAAGCACTGAGGCCACCTCCCAAAATTTCAAGTCCAGTTGAAGTGGAAATTATAATATACATTGTTAGGAAAAGGCCCGGCCTCTCTGCTCTGTTCCTTCAAATATCCAAATATAATAAGTGTAAAGATAGTAAACACCTCTTGAGTGTTTTCTGTGCCAAGCAGTGTTCTTAATACTTTAAAAGTCTTAACTCATTTAATCCTCTAAAAACCTTCTCAGGGGAAATGCTGTTATTATTCTCATTTTGCAAATCAGGGACTTGTAAGATGAGAGGTTTGTACCTGAGAGGTGTGTCACCTTCCTTGGGAGATAAGAGAGAGGCTGAAGGGGGCACTTAACCATCACAGAATTGAAAATATGTTGTGGCTTTTATTAGCTTCCTGAGCCCCGTCTCTCACCAGGCTATGAGCCACTTGGGGATATTGACGGTGTCCGATTAAAATTTGATGGACTGGGCTTTACAGTTTTTTAAAGACCATGTATGTGAATCCAGAAAACATAAATCCCTTTCTAAATTGCATTGTGCCGTTTCCATCATAGCTCAGCAGAAAGGCATCTGACTAGCATTCATGAGGATGCAGGTTCCATCCCTGACCCCGCTAGGTGGGTTAAAGTAGCGACATTGCCTTGAGCTGTGGTGTAGGTCACAGAGGCGGCTCAGATCCCTCGTTGCTGTGGCTGTGGTGTAGGCCGGCAGCTGTAGCTCCAGTTTGACCCCTGGCCTGGGAACTTCCATATGCCATGGGTGTGGCCCTCAAAAGAAAAAAAAAAAGAGGAATGTCCTGCCTTTGCTGTCCCTTCTCCACTCATTGTTAAAGTAGTTATTTTTTTTGTCCTGTTTTAGTGAGATAAATTAATAGACAGCACTCTGTATAACTTCTGTGTGCCACGAGTGCAGCCATAAAAATAAAATATAAAAAGAAGAAAAATAATTTGGTTACTGATAAGCACAAATACACATCTTTGCCAGTGCTTCTCCAGGCAGCCTCATGTGGGCAGTTTCGTTCCATAGTTTCCATTTACTAAAAAGAGAAATAGAATTATGATACAACCCATGGGGTTGTTTTTAAAATTATTATTTAAAGATATTTCCTTAAGATGCAGTGTCTCGCTTGGAGTTCTGCTTTGCTTTAAACAAATGCCACTAATCCCTTTACTCTTTGGTTTTTAATTATTTAATAGGTGTAAGTGTCGAGATGCAAGTCGTTTCAGACACAACCCTGCCTGCAGGGAGCTCGTCTTGTCCTCATTTTTATTGATCTTTAAGGCTCTTCACACTGAACTTTTAAAAAGAGTTGTGGAGTTCCCGTCATGGCTTAATGGTTAATGAACCCGACTAGTATCCATGAAGATGTGGGTTCAATCCCTGACCTCACTAATTAGGTTAAGGATCTGGCATTGCCGTGAGCTATGGTGTAGGTCACAGATGTGGCTCGGATCCTGCATTGCTGTGGCTGTGGTGTAGGCTGGTGGTTACAGCTCCAATTGGACCCCTAGTCTGGTACCCTCCATGTGCTGCAGGTGCGGCCCTAAAAAGACACACACACACACACACACACACAGACAAAAAACTTGTGTCTTCATACCACCACCTAATTCATCAACTAATTCTGGAATCTGACCTCCCCTTTTCTGTTAAATCTAAACTTTTGATAGAGTTCACGTATGACCTCGAGGGAGAGTATTTTAAATGGAAATGGAGGAAAAATTCTGAGAGTGTGATGATTACCTGACATGTGTCCTTTGAGAAAACTTTTGGCCTTTGAAATAATAATAGGAAATAACTGCTAACAAATAAAACATATTCTCTCTTATAGTATCCCCTGTTTTAAAGTGCAAACTGGTAAACATCTGATCTGAATAGAGTATTGACTCCTGGTCAGTACCCATTGCTTTTTTTTTTTTTTTTTTTGGTCAGATTCAAACCCACACCACAGCTACAGTACATACCACGCTGGGTCCTTCACCTGCTGAGCCATGAGGGGACTCTCTATCCATTGCATTTTTAACCTTAGCGGCTCAACTGTGGGACTGCCTTTCTAGGTCTTTAAAATCGGAAGAGGAGTTCCCACCGTGGTGCAGTGAGCTAAGGATCTGACCGCAGCTGCTCAGGTTGCTGCGGACATGCGGATTCAATTCCCAGCCCAGGGCAGCATGTCAAGGATCTGGCATTGTCACGACTGTGGCAGCGATCACAGCTGTGGCTCAGATTCAGTCCCCGGCCCAGGAACTTCCTTAAGCCAAGGGAGCAGCCAGGGAAGAGGGGGAGGGAGGAGAGGGGAGGAGAAGGTAAAATCTAAAATTAGAAGAGATTGGACCATGTGGATTGAAAAGACCAAACACGTGGGAACAGTATTCCGTCCAGAAGGGGGCGCTGCTAGCCCTTTCTCTCTGGCTCCATTGGTCTTCAGAAGGAAAGGAGTCCCCTTGGGTGGGAAGTTGGGGACAACTCTCAGCTTATCACACCTCCCATCTCCAGGGACCTGGGGCCTTTCCTGTCTTTCTAGCCTGGGGACAAGTGAGGGTTTCCTCAGGCTCCAGCCCTTGCCAAGTGGGCTTCCCAGGTCTCCACCACCTCCTCTGCCTGGCCAGCATCACCCCTTCCCAGTTATTATTTTCCGTCACGGAACCCCGCTTCCTTCCTCCAAACTTGACACAAAGGACTATTGCACCCATTTGTGATCTTGTTTAATTCCTGCTTCCCCCTGTTTAATTGGAAGCCTCTGGGACCGCAGATGGGTCTTCCTTGCCACGTTGTGTCAGAATGTCACATGTGTTCAGTCGCTCAAAGTGCTTCACACATCCTGCAGTTTAGACAGTGGAGGGTCCTGGGTTTATATTTTCAAACCATAAAATGTATTTATTTCCTTAGACTCCATTGTTTTCCATCAAACTAAACGCCAGCCCCCCAAAAGCATTTTCTTCCTTAACATCCAGCCTGGTAAAATCCTTATTTTGCTGTAAAGAGTTGTTCTGGATTTTTGTCCTTGTCGCCCTAGACTGAAAAATAGAGGGCTCTGCGGGCCCAATGTGGTCGTCCTAATATAAGGATGCCAATTTTTTCTTTTTATGGCTTTCTGAGTGCAGAAACTGTCACTCTGCTTTAGTGTTGCCTACCATTCTCAAGAAACAGGAGAAAAGAGAAAGCTTCTCAACCGGTTAGTCCAGTTAAGGCACCTCAGTGGCTTAAGCCTTTGATATTAGTTTAACCAAGTTAGGAAGTTAGTAAGGCTGGAGGGCTTTCACATATAATTCATTGTTTTACTGTGCTTTCATTCTGTCTCTTGGGAACTCTTAAATGGGGCCTTTTGTCTTCATGCAGCTTGGAGAGGTGAGGGCTCTGGGAGGCCTGGGCTGAGATGGCAGGGCCCCCATGTGGAGAAGCGGGAGCTGCTGAATTCTACCTGGGCTCCCAGCTGAGATTCCCTCATAGGATGGCCCTGAGGTGTAAATAAGGTATTATGAAGACCACTCCTGGCTTCACACTGTTACTGAAAACTGGGTTTGCCTCTTGGTGGGTGTCAAGCCATTAGACACGACCGACAGACTGAGCGAGCCAAAGATGGGGAGAAGGGAGGATCTATTACAGCGAGTAAGGAGAAACCCCCCCCCCACCCCGGATCTTTCCCAAGCACTGTCTCCTGAACAGCAAAATTGGGGGAGGTTTAAGCTAAGGATACATGCATGTTCATGAAGGGGCTTGAGAAGAGGAGTCAGCATAGAATGGTGGCCAAGGTGGACAGGGGTCAAGTTTCAGTTGATTGAAGTCATCAGGGTCAGCAGCATCACCCTGTCCCCCGCCTGGGTGGGGCCTTAATTCCTGCAGAACTCAAAGGTGTATTATTACGAATATCCCTTGAGCAGGAACCAGGAGTCTGCTTTATCGCCGCACTACTGTTTGACAGCCGCTTCTCTGTTCCCGCAGAATTCTCTTCCCTAAGATCCTTGATGGCCAAGACCCGTTCAAGGACAAGCCTGGTAGCCAGGCTTAGATCCCCGAGTGGTTCAGGCCAAAATGGTTTCTCTCGTGTCAAGAACGCCCTTCCTGATTCTCTTCCTCCAGGGAACCCCCAAACATATCTGCTTATAAAATCTGTGCTATAGAAAGAGTTCATGGTCTTTATGAATCTGAACGTGTCACTGCCCAGGTCTGGTTTCCCCAGCTGGAAAGGGAGGGGGCCTGCTGGTATGCCCCCTGCGTCCCCTCCACTCGAGGTTCTTTGATGCACTTATTCTGCAGATATCTCTAGGCTCACAGATATCTGTGTTTAATGGTTGATGACGTGTGGCATACACTGTGGCGCCGCCAGTGTACTACATGGTGAGGTGATTGAATTTCCCTGTTTTTCCTTCCTTGAAGATGGGCTGGCAGCTAATAAACCCTGGCCTGAAAGACCTGGGAGTGGGAGAAGGTAGTTTTCAACAGGGTCCTGAGTGCCGTCCCTCTGAGACAAAAGCACAGAGCACCAGAAAGCCCAGCAAGTGAGTTTGGTCATGACCCATGACCGCAGATTAGAAAAAGAATGTTTTGGGAGCTCCCATCATGGCTCAGTAGCAGTGAACGCGACTAGGATCCGTGAGGACTCAGGTTCGATCCCTGGCTTCACTCAGTGGACGAAGGAGGAGCTGTGGTGTAGGTCACAGACGCAGCTTGGATCTGGCGTTGCTGTGGCTGTGATGTTAGGCCAGAGGCTATAGCTCCAATTCGACCCCTAATGTGGGAACGTGCATATGCCGTGGGTGCAGCCCTAAAAAGCCCAAAAAAAAATTAAAAATTAAAAAAAAAGTAATTTTCCAGATTCAGAGCAGGGTGAAGAAAAGACAAGTTTATTGAGGAAAGAAATGCTATTAACACAGTGGGCTGACTTCCTGCCGATAGGGAGAGCCGACCCCACCCGGAACGTGTGGTGGTGTCTGTTTTAACAGCCCAGGGGAGAGGAGAGGTCTCGGGCTACACCAGCTGACTTGCTAATTGGTTGGGGAAAGAGACGTGCTTGTGATACACTTGCTGGTTGGTTGGGGGCATAGAAGGCCCCTACAGAGGTGAGGTGAGGAGTGGGCCTTTCCAACTGTGGGGCAGGAAGGAGCAGGCCCGGTTGCTCAAGGTGGGGCAGGGGGCATTGCGATGAGACAGGTGGGGCAATGATAAAGGTCTAGAAATGCTTATTTTGGCCAGAGGCTTTGAGCTCTATCTCCTTGAAGAGGCCTTGAAGTCCTTCTCTTCTGTGGGGAAAGCAGAGGGTGGGTGAAAGCAGAGGGTGGGTGAAAGAAAAGTGCATACTCGGTTATGAGTGTGTAAGGTGTGTAGGTAAGGAAAAAGAATTTTCCCTTTACTCCTCCAGGTTCTTGGCTGAGACCACCCCCCGCCCACTTAATAAAGAAGAGATTAACAGGAGAAAACAGACATTCAGTAACATGTATACCCCGTGTACATGGGAAGAACCCAGGAAAACTGAGCAACTCCCCAAAAAGGCTCAAGCCATCCCCCCCTTAAATACCATCTCTAGCTAAAGACGTAAGAAAGGGTTGGGGTGGAGCAGTTATGGGAGCCTATCAGGCAAAGGCCAGTAAAGGAGGGTATGGTTGTTATGCAGGTTTAAGGTGGACTCTTCTCAGTTGACAAGAATTTCTAGAGCTTTAGTCAACATCTCCTTCCTGGTAGGAAGAGAGAGGTTCCCCGAGAAATGGACATTTCCCTTATAAATGGACACACTTTTCCAAAAGGGGGAACTTGTACTACGGTTTCAGCGCTGCCCTGCGTCTGCTGTTTCTTTTCTTTTCTTTTTTTCCCTACTGTTTCTTAAAAATAACCAGCTCATGATGATCTGTATGCCAAAGAGGTATATATTTTGAGGTGGTGACTTCCGCTTCTCTTCAAGTGCAAGAATTTGCTCCATTTGTGAACTGAGAGAAGAATGCTGTTCGGAACGGTGTGAAGCAGACGTGACAGATAAAGCTAAGCTGCCGGGCTCCCAAGGGAGTGGGTTACGGAGGGATCCGTGGGCTGGAAAAGGGATTTGGATTTGAGGTGAATAGCAGGGTGCCTGAAGTGAGCTGATTTACCGTGGCTGGCTGGGGACACTGGCTCATTGGGGAGACCATACTGGAGAGGATGGGGGCTTTGGAAGGTCGGAGAGAAGCATCCAAAGGAGGGTGAAGGTGTCTGCCAGCCTGGCACTGGGCCGGGCAGGGAAGGCAGGATGCTCTGAGCTGCAGCCTGAAGATACAGGAGCCAAGGCTTCCCGGGTCCTGCCATTTTACTTCCTTAAGGTTTTGTTTCCAGTTGTTTCTCCCATCATCTCCATGAGGGCATGTGTGTGAACTGTGCCATTACCTTAGGCCTCTTTCTTTCTCCCACCACCCAGAAAAGGGCTATGAATTAGGTGTTCTCTGTGTATTTGCTGAAGGAAGGAAAACATGTTCTCGTATCACGCTGGTGCTCCAGAGAAAAGACAGTTTTTTGTTTGTTTGTTTTGCTTTTTAGGGCTGCACCCGTGGCACACGGAAGTTCCCAGGCTAGGGATAGAATCAGAGCCTATCCACAGCCCCAGCAATGAGGATCTGAGCCCTGTCTGCGACCTACACCACAGCTCACGACAATGCCAGATCCCCTGACCCACTGAGTGAGGCCAGGGATCGAACCCGTATCCTCATGGATACTAGTTGGAGTCTTTTCTGCTGAGCCACGATGGGAGTTCCCAACATAAGACAGTTTTAAAGAAGGCAGCAGACTTCCTGAAATGGAAGGAAAACCAAGACCAAGTCACACATTTCTGGGACTTCCTATAGGAGTGAGGCACTGAATTGTAACATGGGGTTAAAATAAAGTCTGGGGACAGCCCCTCTGGTGACCCAGGTGTGTTAGGTCTAAGGCCGTTTGTTCCTCTGGTAACTTGCCCTCACCCGCCACCGCCTTGCGTACTTGACCATGTGTGTGCCTGGATCCCCAGTAAACCACATGCTGTATGTGTGTATTTCCTGCCCAGCTGTGTGCTTACGCTTCCCTGAGTGTCTGGGCCTCACTGGTGCTCAGTGAATGTGAGTTGATTCAGTCACTCCTCATTGTCCATCATCTGAACTGCTGGAATCAAGAGCGTGGAAGGGCTCGCACAAGAGTCACTTTAGGTCCCCTTATAAAGTGGTCAGGGCAGGAAGCGTGCTCTGTGTTGCACCAGAGAAAGGTGAGGCCTAGAGCACCGGCTCGCAAACCTGCGTGGACATCCAAAGAATCCTTCAGGCACTTAGAGAAAATTCTGATGCATCAGTCACTGGAGATTCAGTTTTTGATGGTATGGGATTCTGCCTGAGTGACTGTGTGTGCGTGCGTGTTTAAGATCTGCAGGTATTCCTATGTTCAGCAAAGGTTAAGAATTTCTGGAAAAAGGAAAAAAAAGGGGGGAGTTCCCTGATGACCTAGTGTTTGAGACGTGCTGCTTTCACTACTGTGGCCTGGGGTTCAATCCCTGGTTTGGATCTGAGATCTCCCATCAAGCCGCTGGACCCCTCGGCCAAAAAAAAGGAAGGATTGTTGGCCTCTGTCAATGCTTCTGAAATGTAATGGGCAGACAGATCACTCAAGGATCCACTTAAACTGCAGATTCTGAGTCAGCTGGTCTGGGGAGAGACCTAGAAGTCTGCATTTCTAACCTGTTGCCTGGGTGAGACCAAAGCTTCTAGCCCACAGACCACACTCTGTACAGCAGGGCCTGGATATCAGGAAGATTCTGAGCCAAATGCAGAGAAGAGAGAGCACGTTGCTGTGACTGTGGCTAGCTCCGATTCAGCCCCTAGCCTGGAAACTTTCATATGCCACAGATGTGGCCCTAAAAAACAAAAACAAAAACAAAAAAAAACCACACACAAAAAAAAAGGAAGGAAGAAAAGAGAGAAAAGGAAAAAAAATATTAAGTACAAAGATAGACATATTGGGCCATGAACTTGGAAAGCAACATTGCCATTGGATAGGCTGACACCAGTCCCCTCTTTCTTCCCCATTTAGCAACTATGTCTCTTCTTCCTGATGCTGCCATAGGATTCCCTGGGCCCCTGATCCTAGATAACCAATAATCACTCACTGTGCCATCCTTGCTAGTTCTTTCCTTCAGGACTTAGGAAATCAAGATGGAACGTCTTTTCCTTTACCACCTACGCTATGAGGGTGGGGCTGGCTTTAAATTCATCACCCTGTCCAGTGTTTAGCATGTGTCTGCTGTGTCCTCAATGTGGTGACTCCCAGAATGTCACATGGCTCAGCCTTTCAGTCCCAACATCAAGACTGGCGGCCTGAAATTGTAGTTACCAGCAGGCACTGCCTCCGAAGGTAGAGAATTCTGGATGCCAGGGCTACCTTTTCTACTTACTAGCTTAGCCTTGGTTTTCTCATCTGTAAAATGGGGTCATAATAGTTGCACCGGCCGGTGATGCCGATAAAGTGACATGATCCATGCCAAGCGTTCAGCACAGGGCCTGCACACGGCCCGTTGGCCGACGCTGAAAATCAGCCCATTAAAAGAGAGGACACATGGAATCATTAATGTCTTCTTTGTGTTTGGCTTTTTAGTCAGGTCTAATAAGGACACGAAAAAATGAATTCCTCATCTCACCATTACCTCAGCTCCTGGCCCGGGAACACAACTACAGCGCCCCCGCTGGCCACCATCCTCACGTGCTGTACAAACGGACGGCCGAGGAGGCGGTCCAGCGTTGCCATGGCTACCCGTGCCGCAGCCGGAACTCTGCAGGTCACCCGCCAAGTCACACTCCCCATCCATCTCGGAGTCCGGAAGGAGAGCATCACCCTGGAAGGTTGCAAAAGCAGCATTTTTGTGGACGACGCAAGAAATGTATGTAAGGAAACTTTTTTCTTGTCCTGTTCCTCTGTGGGCCCTCGACACGTTTTCTCAAGTGCCGCTGGGCGTGCTGACTTTACAGGTTAACTCGGCGCTCTGCTGAGCCCCCGCTGAAATGAGTCTTGCTGACAGACCAGTAGTCGTCCTTGTCAGGCAAAAACTGGGTGATCATTTTGTTCTGCGTTAAACAGGAAAGATTCCCCCCCCCCCTTTTTAACATCTTCTACTTTCTAGTCAAAAGTCCCGATGTTATTTTCATGTCTACGGCCATGAGAAAAGTACACAGTCTTCCAAATGCTGCAGGAGAGCAGGGATGAATTCCCGGGCGTGGCTGGGTGTTCCTTTTGAGGACTTGGTGGGAAGTCTTCCCGGGTAACCAGAACATCGGCGCCTGCATGGAGGTGGCAGTGAACCGCAAAGTCTTGGACATGTTTGGGACCCAGGCACAATCTTCTTCATTTTCCAGACCAGCGGTGTCCTCTGGAAATATACCACCAGCCCCAGATGTAATTTTAGGTTTTCTAAGAGCTGCGTTAAAAATTTTTAAATAGGTACATTTATGTTAATAGCATATTTTAACCCAATATATATAATGTCATCTCAACATATCATCAATATAACAAAATAAATAAGTTAAAATGAAGTATTTTATATTCTTTTCATGTTAAGTTTTGGAAATCGATTGCTTTTACACTTAGAGAATGGTTTCAAACCCAACAAATTCTCATCAAAAATACTTAATCTGGGGAGTTCCCTTGTGGTTCAGCAGGTTAAGGATCTGGTGGTGTCACTGCAGTGGCCTAGGTTGCTGCTATGGCGTGGGTTTAGTCCCTGGCCCAGGAACTTCTGCATGCCATGGGCATGGCCAAAAAAAAAAAGAAAAGAGAGAAAGAAAGGAAGGAAAAAGAAAAAGAAAAGAGATACTAATTTGTATCCAGATTTTGTAAAATTTAAAGTTGAAAAGTAGACTTAGGAGTTCCCCTGTAACACAATGGGATCAGTGGTGTCTCTGCAGCACCAAGACACGGGTTAGAGCCCTGGCCCGGCACAGTGGGTTAAAGGATCCAGCATTGCTATAGCTGTGGCTTAGGTTGCAACTGTAGCTCGAATCTGATCCCGGGCCCAGGAACTCCACAGGCCTCAAGGCAGCCAAAAAAAGAAAAAGAAAAGTAGACTTACCCAAATTGTTCCAAACGTACTTCAATAGCTGAATCAAGTATTACCTTTTAAATGTAAAATAAAGTTAATAAAAATTCAGTTCCTTCAGGGGCACCAGCCACATTTCAGTCTCAGGTGCCTTGAGTAGCACTTACTCCCTAGTTGGACCGTCAGCCAGTTGTTACCCGTGGGGAAGAGGAACTGGTACCCCTGAGATGTTGATCAGGAGCAATAATGCAAGACAGTTTCTACCACTTTAATTGGTTTGGGGAGTCTGGGTGTTATTGAAATGTCCTTTTTAAGGAACATCTATTTGGCATGGATTTATAATAATGGCAGTATTACTATTAGTCATGATATACATAGTGGCTATTATACACATTTGATAGAGATATTAAAGGTAATCTTTAGAGCAACCTTATGGCTGGCTATTGTACTCTTCGTTGATGAAGAAACGAACTCAATCATTTATCACAATGGCCAACCTGGGGTTTTAAATCCAACTCTAAAGGATTTGATCTTTTCCCTTCAGTCTGTGGAGTGCTGACTTTGCTGTTATGACTCTACCAGTTGTTAAGGTATTAATATTATAATATCCATATAAGTAGGACATAATTACTGTCTTGAGATTTTTACAGTCCCTCTCTTTCCCAGAAAACCTTGACTTTGTCACTGTCCATTAACTAACGGGATCATTTCTAACCCAACGGGTACTTCTGGGTCTCTGCTCAAAGACTGTGGCCAGTATCCATTCTGTTAAAGGGTTGCCTGCCTCTTATCTATTATGAAGTCTTTGATGTAATCTTAAGCATCACTTCTGACTGTGCTGTTTCCCCGGTCACCAAGTCAATGTCAGGTCAGAGGGTCCTCACCGACCACTTAGTTTGTGCTACCTTAAAGTTGGTGTTGATTAAACAAGAGTGGAAGACGGGGCAAAGTTCTTCAGGCTATGTGTTTCTAAATTTTGTTTAGAGAATGATAGAGTGCTATCATGAATTCAGAAGCAAAGGATAATGTCTGTCTCTGCAGTTTTTTTTAGCAGGAAAATAAAGCGAGCATTTTCTGTTTTGAGAGATTCTTCCACGATGCTGATTTTTCTTGACATGCTCTACCCGCTAGAATCGTAGCTTGTTTTCCTTTGCTCTTTCTATGGAAAGAATCTCTCTTGTCCACAGGTTAGGTGCAAAGCCCCAGGTCAGGCAGCAGTGGCATCAAGTATCAGTAAACGAGGGAGGTATTGATTACATGGCCTCTCTCCATATCTTGTCTAGACTTCTGCCTCTCTCACCCAGATGTTCTCAGCTGGTCGCCCTTCCAAACGCGCTTCTCTTCTTTGTAGACGCCCCTCAGCCACCCACCAAGGACACCTATCTCAGGTTTGATGAATATGGGAGCGCGGGACGGCCCCGGAGGTCAGCTGGAAAGTCACAGAAAGGCCTGAACGTGGAAACCCTCGTGGTAGCAGACAAGAGAATGGTGGAAAAGCACGGCAAGGCCAATGTCACCACGTACATTCTCACGGTCATGAACATGGTAAGGGAGGCTGTCCAGACTCCAACCCTCTCCCTCTCCGAGATGGCCAAAAATCCTGGGATTCCCTCGCATGGGTTGCCTAGCAGAGGTAGCCCCATGATGTTATTGGAAAAACTCGAGTTTGGAGGAAATGAGCTTCATGGGTACATATGTTTGGTAAAATCGAAGCCTATGTACTGATAAATATGTCTGCCTGATCTCCCCTGGCAGTTTTGGAAATTTTCAAAGTTGGTTTATGTTTGTTGGATTTCACTTGTTCCAACAGGTTTCCAGCCTCTTCAAAGATGGGACCATTGGAAGTGATATAAACATCGTTGTGGTGAGCCTCATTCTTCTGGAAGAAGAACCTGTAAGTGGAGAACTTCATTTATTTCTTCATTCATTCTGCCATTCCGGATGCACTTACTGAATACCTACTGTGTGCCAGCCCATGTGCTGTACTCACTAGAAATTCAATTTTGAAGATAGGCTGACCCTACCCTCAAGGAAAGTTCAGTCTCATAAAGTTGTGTATTTAAATGTTAAAACATCACAAAATAATTGTATGTATATAAACCTATAAAACATGTGTAATATACAATGATAGAAAATATTAAATATGAGAGTTCCTATCACGGCTCAGCAGTAATGAACCCAACTAGTATCCATGAGGATGTGGGTTCAATCTCTGGCCTCACTCAGTGGGTTAAGGATACGGCCTTGCCATGAGCTGAGGTGCGGGTCTCAGACACAGCTCACTGTAGGCTACAGCTGCAGCTCCCATTCGACCCCTAGCCTGCAAACTTCCATATGCTGTGGGTGCAGCCCTAAAACAAACAAACCAAAAAAAAGAATGAAAAAGAAAAAGAAAATATTAAATAAGCATACATAGCATGAAGACAAAATTCGAATATAGATATTCCACTTTATAAATATTATGTAGGCTTCACAAGGAAAGCACGTTTGGTAAGAGATTTAAAAGCTGAGGAATCCCCTGGCGCTCAGGAAGTTAAGGATCCAGCGTTGTCACGGCCGTGGCACGGGTTCAACTTCCACATGCTATGAGCAGGGTCCAAAAATTAAAATTTTTCAAAAAATAAAAGTTAATTGCATCTTGCGAGTTGGAGCTGCTGGGAAATTGCAAAAGATCATTTTGAAAATATACCGAAAATAAGTCATCTGGAAATTCTAGTGGTAAACCTACTGCCTCCTAGCACTGTCGCAGAGACTGCAGGAAACAAGCAAGGAATATCTAACTGCCCTTGAGTTGATTACAGTGAGATGCAAGACAGAACGTATAATAAAGCGTTCAATTCCATGGTACCTACTGCTCTGTAGTGTTCTGATGTTGAGACTGTATTTTCTGAGGTGGGATTTACCAGTCAGTCTAGTTTTTAAGTCCCCTGCGGCTTTTCCTCTTCATCTGTAATCCCAGTAATGAATGTACAAAGCCAAGAGTCAGAGACATGACACAAATTAATCTGATCACCCAGGTCTGGAGAGCTACAGGGGATAACAATGTATGAAATTATTCTCAGAATTTAGAGCAGAAATGATCACCACATTGTAAATTAACTATACTTTGGTGGAGCTTTAAAAAATAAAAAGAGTTAAATTTAAAAAATTAGAATTTTAGAAGGACGGAGTGGGTTTTGGGAAGACAATTCTGTCTCATTTACCACTTAGGCTTTGCCCTGGGACATCAAAGCCAGCAGCATCGTAATTCACAGATAATTAAAGATCTTGTCTAAAAACCCTCAACTTTAACCCAAGTCCCTAGTTCTAAGCAAACATTTTCATAAATCCTTTGAGTAAGCCGTTTCTTACCCTTTAGAATCTTGAAAATATTTTTTATCCATTCATTTTATTTATTGGTTGATCACCTCTATCTTATCTATCTATCATCTATCTCCCTACCTATATACCTATGATATGCCAGGGCAACTTTGTTGAAAACTTTGACATAAAGGTAAATAAGCTATTATCACTACCGTCTTCATGCTCTACTGAAGAAGCCGTTTATCCCCATTAATTAATAATTACGTTCTAAAAGTTGAAACAGTTCTATAAAGATGGTACCAGCATGAGGTGAATGTAGGGGTTTCTGATGTCAGGTTATTTGTTGTAGAATTACCACGGGCCTGAAAGTCTGTAGTTCCTTTAAATATTGGGAGCATTTACCCAAAACAGTCTTAGAGTTTTTGGGTGCAGCACCAGTTGTCTCCAGCCTTGGTTCAGGTGTTGTCCTCTGCTGCGCTTTCCCCCTAGGAACGTGTCTGTACAAATGGAACGATTGGTCCTTCTGCCTGTGACCCACTGACTCTTTGACTTGTGTGGCTTTCCCTTAGGGAGGATTATTGATCAATCATCACGCAGACCAGTCTCTGAATAGTTTTTGTCAGTGGCAATCTGCCCTCGTTGGAAAGAACGGCAAGAGGCATGACCACGCCGTCTTACTCACGGGATATGACATTTGTTCCTGGAAGAATGAACCCTGTGATACCCTAGGTACGGTTTAAGCAAATGCTTTCTGCACACCCGTGTAAACTGAAAACCCAGTCTGGAGAGTTCCTCTTGGGTGGGTGGCCTTTAGGATTCTTAATAAGGAGATTATTTAAATTGGGGAGTAGCCTCTTTGTAAGCTCTGAAGAATGTTGTTCTATTTCACTGAACTCAGTGTGGCATGGGGGACCCCTTATTCTTGTTGTGTTTGTCTTTGTTGAAACTTTGGGTGATCCTTCAGGCATGAGATAAATTGTTGTCCAACTAGACAGGCTTTGGGTTCTTCTGTGAGCGTCACGACAGCAGAACTGGAAAGTTACCTGACCTTGAAAGGACCCGGCTCTTCCATATGTGAACAAGAGAGTGTCTAAAAACTATCTTTCACAGCGGTACTGCATTGTACAGTATATTCTGTTGCACTAGTAGAAATTCAACCTTTTTTAATGAATCGCGGATCATCTAAGTGGGGGTAGGAGGAGCTTTTCTGCAAAGGGCAGGACAGTGAACATGTTAGCCTTCACATGTCATACAAGTGCTGGTGACTGTTCAGCTGTGTTAGGGCAGAAGATAATATGTCAACAAGTGAGCATGGCTGAGCTCCAGCTAAACTTCCATCACTAAAACAGGCGGTGGGAGCCAACTAGATTGAAGTAAAATTGGGGGAAGCTGGGGAACGTTTATATGATTTACCCCCATTTTTTCCTTCAAAATATATTTCTCCCTCAAAGTGCTTTATAGTTCCTCGTAATAGATTTAAAATAAAGGTAGACGAGATTTTATAGCAGTTTTTCTTTGTGTGGTATATGGAACGAGCGGCTGACGGAGACCTGCCGGATAGCACAGGGCGGTCTACCCAGTGCTCTGTGCATACTGCAGAAATTGACACAACTTTACTGCAATAAAACTTTAAAAAATGCAAAAAAAATTCTCTGTAATGCCACTCATGTCCTATAAAGACGTTGATTTCACTAATGCATCATTACGGAATTCCCGTCTTGGTTCAGTAGTGACAAATCCGACTAGGAACCATGAGGATGCGGTTTTGATCCCTGGCCTTGCTCAGTGGGTTAAGGATCTGGCATTGCCATGAGCTGTGGTGTAGGTCGGAAATGCAGCTTGGATTCCACATTGCTGTGGCTGTGGCGTGGGACAGTGGCTACAGCCCAGATTTGACCCCTCGCCTGGGAATTTCCATATGCTGCTGGTGCAGCCCTAAAAAGACAGTATATAATAATTTGTTATTAATCACAGTCTTCAAAAAAGCAATGCATGATTGAGAATCAACTTTTTGGGGGACTGTTCCATAAGCTGCATTTTTATGTTGGGGGATGGTATCTGTTCATTTACAAGTCTGAGTTTGCAGAGTGATATTTGATAGCTCCATGCATTGTTGCTTTTCTGAAGAGAGAGTCTGAGGAGATAGTTTTATCAGCCAACCAGAGACCAAGATAGAAGGAAAGCCATAGAGAAACAAATAGAACACCAGAAACCCCAACAACTGGCCTCTAAGTCCTTTATTTAAAGCACCGTGTCCTGATGCAAAGAGCATGGTGCATAGAGTCCATATATGTCTGTGCTTAACTCCCGGGTTGGAAGTTATGATTGTGAGATCTTGAGCAAATTAATTCACCTTTCTGAGCCTCAGTTTCCTAGTCTTTAATTATACACACTTGTAGACATATACGAGTCATATAGGACAGTGGGTGATATCTGCCATTTATTTGGTGTTGATGGTGAGGGTGACACCCATGACATGTGCCTGTGCATCAAGTTTACCAGATGACCTTCTCACTTACATCTTCACAGTGAGGTGGGTGCAGTCAGTTCACAAGCGTGTATTTCGTGCTACTGGGTACACAGCCTTGTTCTGCTGAGAAGAGGACCCACGTTTGGGAAGAAAGGCCTTCAATGCTATAATATAGTTCAAGATACAGTGAAGCACTTGCTGGAATGATTGTATAACTGCTTTTGGAAGGAAGTCGTTTTAGGGAACAGGAGCCTTTGTCACATTATAACAAATAGGAGAAAAAATAAATTTAATCTGCTCATGCTGTTTAGGCCTTGCCATGTTATCTGCTTTAGAAGAAGAGGAGGATGTGTGTTTTCTTTTAGAAAATACACCTTGAGCTTTGATGATTATACTGCCGTTAGGTCAGTGTTTTACACTGGCTTAGCCATCATTTCAGCGCTTGCTCTAACCCAGATAATGAGCTTCGATCAGGCCTGTAAACATCCTGTGACTTGCTGTCCTATATGTCACATGGGAACCACAGTATTTATATCACCTTCATATGGGGGGGGGTGTTAAGAGGGTTAATTAACGACAGTATCTTTAAAAAGCAAGAAAGTATTAAATATCACTCATCTGTTTAGGCAGGACAGAGAGTCATATACCTTTCATGTTTCCCTGAAAAAAAAATATTTTTTCAATACCTTAGTCCCTCAAACTGAAACTGTGTAGGACTTTTTAAGGACGTAAGAAATGACCAGGTATGTGTGTGGGTTCCCATTAACATTTTGCAATTGCTCTTTCAACAGGGTTTGCCCCCATCAGTGGAATGTGCAGTAAGTACCGAAGCTGTACCATCAATGAAGATACAGGGCTTGGCCTGGCCTTCACCATTGCTCATGAGTCAGGGCACAAGTAAGTGATCCTCTGTGTACCACTTTTTTTTTTTTTTTTTGGACTGCACTTGTGGTGTGTGGAAATTCCTAGGCCAGGGATCGAACAAACGCCATAGCAGCGACAGCCCCAGATCCTTAACTACTAGCCCACCGGGGAACTCCACTTTATAGAAAAACCAGTTGGGCAATTCATTGGCATTCCTCTAATGATTATTATTGGTCTGGAATAAATGGGATAAATCTTACATAAAGCTTAGAATAGCGCTTGATTATATGAAGGGCTCCAATAAATGCTCCTCATTGTTGAGACTTTTGTTTTTTGGTTTTTTTTTGCTTGTTTGTTTTGTCTTTTAAGGGCCGCACCCGCAGCATATGGAGGTTCCCAGGCTAGGGGTCTAATTGGAGCTGTAGCCACCTGCCTGCACCACAGCCACAGCAACGCGGGATCCAAGCCGCATCTGCAACCTACACCACAGCTCACTGGATCCTTGACCTGCTGAGCAAGGCCAGGGATCGAACCCGCAACCTCATGGTTCCTAGTTGGATTTGGTTCCACTGCACCATGATGGGAACTCCTGTTGAGGCTCTTTTTAAACAACTTTTAATACCGACTCAGTGTTACATCGTGGATTGCAAGTTACTTAATGGATCCTCTGCTCTCTTAGGGTGTCTTCATTTTCTTCCACATTCAGCTGCAATGAGGATATTTTTTTCCAATGACCGGAAAATCAGCAGCTGCAGCTCTGATTCGATCCTTTTTTTTCCATGACGGCACATGGAATTTCCTGGGCCAGGGATCAAACCCACGCCACAGCAGCACCACAAGTCACTGCCGTGACAATACCAGACCCTTAACCCACTGTACCACAAGGGAACTCCTGTAGCTCATTTTTATCTTTCTCTTTTCTTACACGCTCAGTGACTCTGTCCCTCACTTGGGTTTCTTGCTTCTTAATACATCTTTTGCTTCCCGTAGTTATAATTTGGAAAACGGCTTCTCAGAAGGTTTTTTATTTGCTTCTTTCTGCTTTAGTTTCGGCATGATTCACGATGGGGAGGGCAACCCCTGCAGGAAGGCTGAAGGCAATATCATGTCACCCACGCTGACAGGGAACAATGGGGTGTTTTCCTGGTCTTCGTGCAGCCGGCAGTATCTCAAGAAATTCCTCAGGTAAGACAGGCCAGAGCCAGGGGTGTTCCCAGGTTTAGAGTAGTTACAGTGAACAGTAGATGTGAAGCAACTGATGTGATCAGTGGGTCAATGATGATGGCGATGATGATGATATTGTCATGATTGTTATTGAAAAAAAAATACATCGAAGGTCTAATACTGTGCTACATGCTGTCTGCATCTTGCCCCCGTTCAATCCCTACATCCTATTACGATCCTCATTCTAAAGTCGAGAAAATTGAGTCTTAGGAAAAGTGATTGTGTTGCTTCAGGTTCTACAGCTGGTAAGCTGTCGACTTAAGAATCACACTTAAGTCTCTTGTGGTTCCAGGGTCTGTGCTTAGAAGTCTCTCTCCTCTAAGACTGCCAGAGGTTGCTGGAGTTATTAGCCTTTTGCTCTGACTAATGTTTTTAATCAGTCAGTTCGGTTATGAGAGTATTAAAAATGCTAAAACAATGTGTTTGTTTTACAATGAATGAAGCGCTGCGTTGATAGGCTATTTGATTTGAAATGACCACGAGCTAGCTCCATGTCCAAAAGACATCCAAAGGGAATGATGACAGCTAGATAAAATCCCCTTAATAACTCAAAACTCCTAGATTTCATTCATGACATGGGAATTAGGAGGGTCAGCACTATTTGATTCGTATTAAATGTTGAACCCAAAGTTGAAACTCTTAGAAGTTATCTTTGGTTTTATTTAGCTGTAACATTTGTCTGTTTGGCCATTGTGCACCACTAAGAGTTGTTGTTAAATATGTATGTATGATGTATATCATTTTATATGTATCTAGATATGTCTTATTAATCTGTGTTGACTCACAGGACACTCAGGTTCTAGTCACATTGCCCTTTGACCCCATATTAGTAAAATTAACCAAGTTTCTTTGGGAATTAATATTCTTTTTTTGAAAACTATTTTATTTTAGGAGTTCATTGTGGTGTAGTGGTAATGAACCCGATTAGTATCCATGAGGAGGTGGGTTCGATCTCTAGCCTCACTCATTGGGTTAAGGATCCATTGTTGCCCTGAGCTGTGGTGTAGGTCACAGACACGGTTCAGATCCCACAGCATAGCTGTGGCTGTGGTATAGGCCAGCAGCTGCAGCTCTGATTTGATCCTTAGCCTGGGAACTTCCGTATGCCACAAGTATGGCCCTAAAAAGCAAAAAAACCAACCAACCCAAAAACAAACAAACAAAAAAAAGCACTTTTATTTTATTGGCTGTCAGGCAGCATATGGAGTTCCCAGGCCAGGGATCAGATCCAGGCTGCAGTTGTGGCCTACACCACAGCTGTGGCCAGATCCTTTAACCCACTGTACCTGCATCTGGCATTGCAGAGACACTGCCAATCCAGTTGTGCCACAGTAGGAACTCCAGGAATTAATGTTTTGATACTCTTTTTTTAACCAGTACCACTGCATATTATTTGCAGATGTATATAGAATTAGCAATACACTCGGGCAAGGCTGGTTCAGTGGAAGGCTGTCTAACCAAGTGCTGCGTCCAAGGATAGTAAAAAATTGACACTTTTGCTTTGTGACTTTGTCACATAAAAGATTTTCTTGTTAAAGTTACGGTCCAGGGTCTGAAATTATCCTTTCTATCTCGTGTGAGAATGGAATCAATAAATTCTATAAGTCACAGTCAACTTAGTGTAGATTGAATTTCCATCATTAGTATGATAGAGTTAAGTGCTTTGGGATGAACATGCTAACAGCAAAACCTAGCTTTGAATGCTTACTGTGCTCTACTGAGCCTGTTAACATTGTCATGCTCTGTCTCTTAACAACTCTTTTGGAAGCCAGATTATGTCCATGATGAGATGTGTAGATAACCTGGTTGACTAGGGACCTCTGTGTCTAACTCCAAAATCATTCATAACCACCATGCTGTTTTACCTCTAATTGACATCCTAGTTTAATTAAGTAAATGGAGCTAAAGTGCTTTCCGAGAATATCTATGCCATCAAGACTGATTTTTTTTTCTTAGCACATTCCAGTTAAATACACCCCAGGGCAATTGTTCTACCTTCTGTCCCAGTGTATCCTTTCTCCTGATTGCTTTCAAAAACCCTGCTTAGTTTTCGCTCATGAAGACTATTTAATGTAAAATACATCTTTAACCACTGCGCCATTATCTGTAAGAACTACAGCCTAACTTTGAACTCCGTGAAGACAGGTGACCGCCTCTGTCCAGTTTATTTTGTACCTTTGCACACTCACCAAAGGACAGGCACTCAGTAAAAGTTTGTTGATTGAGGCTGGGTTTTCAAATACATCAACTTTGCCCATCTCCTGCAGACCAAGCCCAATCATAAGGGGTGGTTCTAAGGTCTAGTTCCTTGTAAAACCCCCTTGTGGCTATGGAAGTTCCATCTTCTTAGGACAGGACAGGAGTTTCTGTCTTAAGCGTACACCTATTTCTTGAACCGTGTTATCTTCTTTGCGTGAGTGCCTTCAGAGGTACTGTTTTACGAGGCAAGATCACAGGGTAACCATGGTAACTAATAAGGATATGTTATCACTGCAGTACCCCTCAGGCTGGGTGTCTGGTGGATGAGCCCAAGCAAACAGGACAGTATAAATATCCGGACAAACTACCAGGACAGATTTATGATGCTGACACCCAGTGCAAGTGGCAATTTGGAGCAAAAGCCAAGTTATGCAGCCTTGGTTTTGTGAAGGTATGTTTGCTTGTGATTTCAAACTTACATTAAGATTCTGTCATGTGTCTGTGTACCTAACAGAAGTATAAACATTTGGTTTGCTAAGGCCAAGGGTTAGAGTCTGGGTTATCTCTCAAATGTCAGTTGTTTGGCCGGATAATTAAGTGGCAATTTTACTGTCAATGAATTATGCAGGCTTGTCCCGCACAGACCGTGGCAGGTTTAAATACCATCTGATTGCATCCTTGGAAGAAAATTCCTCCACTCTAAAGGAAGATTTTATCACAAGTAGTAAATCTGGATACAATAGCTTTTACCCATTGCTCGTAATTGTTTTTGTTGTCGTTGTTTCCTTCTCCCTTTTAATGTAATATATATAAGATCATCACCCCCTCAAATACATGCATATGCCTTTTCCAGTAATATGAACGCTATTATTGGCAGTCAGCTTTTTTGGGAGGTATGTAAAAATTCAAGATGTATCTTGAATAATCATTTATTTATTTATTTATTTATTTTGGCTTTTGTCGTTTTAAGGCCACACTAGCGGCATGTGGAGGTTCCCAGACTAGGGGTCAAATCGGAGCTAGAGCTGCCATCCTACCCCACAGCCACAGCAACGCGGGATCCGAGCCGCATCTGCAACCTACACCACAGCTCACAGCAACACCAGATCCTTAACTCACTGAGCGAGGCCAGGAATTGAACCCACAGCCTCATGGTTCCTTGTCGGATTTGTTTCCTCGGAGCCGCGATGGGAACTCCTTGAATAATCTTAATACAGTTTTTATGTCAAGTCTTTCATTCAGGAAAGACTTACCTCTTATGCGAAAGATGTATGGGAAAAAGGAAAAGTCCAGGGTGTAGAAATGGGAGAAACAGTTGGTCAGCGACTGCATCACCACCTATCTCAGCAGAATTGAAAAGAGTAATTTTTAAGATGGTTTTTTCCTAGTGTCCAAAGAGAAACGTGGAAACTCTAGGTTTCTGGATACATGAGAATTATGGAGACTTATAACTCCTCTTGTCCATGCTTCTCCTTTTCCTTCTTCTCCTTTCTTCTCGCTCTTCCTTTTTCTCCACCACCATCACCCTCCGCCGCCATCATCACCAGTGCCGCCATCGCCACCGCCATCCCCTCCCCCCACCCCAGCATCTGCCAAGTGAGCCTCCACTCCACAGGAAACACTCCACTTAGAGACTCATTTTGCTTTTCCCCAGTCTTCACAAAAACCTTTTGAAATAAGAAATGATCACCACTGTTAAAAAATGTTGATAGTGGAGTATAGTTGATTTATAATGTGTTAGTTTCAGGTGTACAGCCAAGGGACTCCGTTATTTATATACACATGGCCATTCTTTTACAGAGTCTTTTCCCATATAGGTTATTACAGAGTATTACGTAGAGTCCCCTGTGCTATACAGTAGGTCCTTGTTGATTGTCTCTTTTATATACAGTAGTGTGTACATGTCAGTCTCAACCTCCTCTCATTCACCTCTCTCCTCCCCACCTTTAATCACCACATTTTAAGTGGAGCTCAGAGAATGTATTCCATTTGTCCAAAGCCACACAACTTTTAAAGGGTGGAAGTTAAACAAATCACTACACCCACACTGCTGTCGTTTCCCTCTTCATTAGTTAATACCGGTGTTTCCTAAACTGCTACATTAATATTAACATTTAGTCCTTTATTAGTTGCGCCATATGTCTGTGTTATTACTCACGTGTTGCTTTCCTATAAATCAATTCACTTTTAAAAAGTAGCAGTCTAGTCCTAAAAAATAATAGCCAACCAATCATGGGCTTGCTAGGGAGTACCTACGCTTCTGGTGCAATTTAAATACATATCTATTAGAAAAGTTTATTCATAGTGTCCAAATTTTTTTCTGCTCTCTGCTCCACGGTACATGGCTCTTAATTTGGCAAATGCTGTGTATTGTATATATAAATTAATAAATTCACAGCTGTTTCTAATTGCCTTTTAAGTTGATGCTTTTGGCAGAGGTAAGCAGCTATTCCTTTGGTTGAAAAAGATCTGCTTGCTAAGTTTGTCTCCTGTCGGTCTAGTCTTAAGGCTTCACTGGCTTACTCCGTCACTAGTGAATTATTTATTAAGCACTTAATCTGCAGCAAATGAACAATTGGTATAGACTTTGATTTTCCTTGGAAATATAAAGGAAGCTTCTAAAATGACTGCTATTACTTTAGGATCGTATGCTCAACAAACGTTTGTCAGTTGCCTATCCTGTGTCAGCAGCGCGCAGGGTTTAAGCAATCATCGTTAAATTGCAGATCTTTCTCTGGAACCACACCGTATTTTTGAAAGACAGCAAATCAGTATGATGGTCTTTCCTGGAAAGCTGCACAGAGGAGAAAGGAAATTCCAGACTAGAAGACGGAATAAAATGAAGAAAAGCAGAGATAGGACTGTCTGGAGGGACAGGAATATTTGCTTGAGAGAGAGAAAGATTGTTTAAGATAAAGAGGTAAGATAGAGCAGATAGGGTTGGTTGATAGATCTTGAATGTGGAATATTTTTTTTGGCCGTGCTCTCAGCATGCACAAGTTCCCAGGCCAGGAACTGAACATGTGCCACAGAGGCAACCCAGACCACAGCTGTTTGAGTGCCAGGTCTTTAACCCACTGAGCCACCAGGGAACTCATTAAATGTGGGATATTTTTCCCCCACAGCCTAGGGAGAAAAAAAAAAAAAAAAAAACCCACATAGAACTTGAACCTCTGAGGATAATAAGTAGTTCCCCACTAGGCCCTAAGTAGGAAGGTTTTCCCAAACAACAGAATCTCCCATTCATCCTATTGGTCTGAAAGCTTTAGACCAGCTCCAGGAAAAGGATGAAGTTTGTTTTCAAGGTCTCACTGTGCTATCATTAATTTCCCTTTCTAACCTTTTTTCCTCGCTGCCTATTTTTTTCCCTCTGTCTCCCAAAAAGGCAGTTGGGCTTAATCGTTAGAACCACACAAAAAAGGAAATACTTCTCAAAGTGTCTTCTCAAACTAACTAGTGCAGAATATCCACATCACCTGGACCTTTTTAAACATGCAGATGGTCAAATCTTGGCCGGGCCTGAAGAAGAAGAAACTTTGGGTGTTGGACCTGGAAAAATCCCCTGTTTGAACAGGGGATCTGGGTGACTCTGATAACACGCTCAAGATTGACAGCTACCCACAAGTAAAAGAATGAAATTAGAACACTCCGTAACACCATACACAAACTCAAAGTGGATTGAAGACCTAAATATAAGACCAGATACTATAAAACTCTTTGAGGAAAACATAGGCCGAACACTCTCCGACATAAACCAGAGCAACATCTTCTCAGATCCACCTCCCAGAATCATGACAATAAAAACACAAATAAACAGGACTTAATTGAAGTTAAAAGTTTCTGCACAGCAAAGGAAATCCTAAACAAAACAAAAAGCCCACAGAATGGGAGAAAATATTTGCAAATGAAGCAACTGACAAGGGATTAGTCTCCAAAATTTATAAACACCTCCTGTAGCTCAATACCAAAAAAGCAAACAACCCCATCAAAAAATGGACAGAAGATCTAAACAGGCAGTTCTCCAAAGAAGATGTACACATGGCCAAAAAAAGCCCACATGAAAAGATGTTCGACATCACTCTTCATTAGAGAAATGCAAATCAAAACGTCTATGATGTACCACGTTACATCGGCCAGAATGGCCATCATCAAAAAGTCTACAAACAGGAGTTCCCTTCGTGGCTCAGTGGTTAACGAATCCGACTAAGAACGATGAGATTGCGGGTTCGATCCCTGGCCTCGCTCAGTGGGTTAAAGATCCAGCGTTGCCGTGAGCTGTGGTGTAGGTTGCAGACGCAGCTCGGATCCCACGTTGCTGTGGCTGTGGTGTAGGCCGGCGGCTACAGCTCCTGTTAGACCCCTAGCCTGGGAACCTCCATATGCCGCGGGTGCAGCTCTACATAAAAAGGCAAAAAGGCAAAAAAAAAAAAAAGTCTACAAACAATAAATGCTGGAGAGGGTGTGGAGAAAAGCAACCCTATTACACTGTTGGTGGGAATGTAAATTGGTGCAACCACTGTGGAAAACAGTATGGAGATTCCTCAGAAAACTCAAAATAGAATTACCATCTGATCCAGCAATCCCACTCCTGGGAATCTGTCCAGAGAAAACCATGACTGAAAAGATACATGTACTCCAGTGTTCATTGCAGCACTCTATGCAATAGCCAAGACATGGAAGCAACCTAAATGTCCATCACCAGAGAAGTGAATAAAGATGTGGCACATACATACAATGGAATATTACTCAGCCATTAAAAGGAAAGAAATAATGGCATTTGCAGCAACATGGATGGGCCTAAAAATTATCATGCTAACTGAAGTTAATGAGACACCAACATCAAATGCTATCACTTACATGTGGAATCTAAAAAAAGGACACAATGAACTTCTTTGCAGAGAAGATACTGACTCACAGACTTTGAAAAACTTATGGTTTCCAAATGAGACAGGTTGGGGGTGAGGGGATGCACTGGAGCTTTGGAATGGAAAGGCTATAAAATTAGGATGTGATGATCGTTATACAACTATAAATGTAATAAAATTCATTTAAAAAAAAAAGATTGACAGCTACTTGGAATCCCTGCTGTGGCACAAAGGGATCAGCAGCGTCCCTGCAGTGCCAGGATGCGGGTTCCTGGCCCAGCGCAGCAGTTAAGGATCCGGCATTGCCAAAGCTGTGCTGTAGGATGCACCCGTGGCTTGGATCTGATCCCTAATCTGGGAACTCCATATGCCACAGCGTGGCCAAAAAAGAAGAAAAAAAAAAGATCGACAGCTACTGAACAAGACAGTCTTTTTTAAGTGTGTGTGGGCATGCACATGGACGCACCCCTCTGGCTTCAGGATTTAGATAGACCTGGGTGTAACACCTTATTCCATGACCATGATTCTAGAACTTGGGGTACATAACAGCTTCTTTCTCTCAGCTTTGGGTTCACATCCATAAGATGAAGATATCAGTAGCTCTCCCCTGGTCATTGTGAGTCTGAATCTGGGACAGTCCCTTCTTCCTGTCCTCCTGGTGTATCTCAATCAGCATCTGTACCATCACACTGGCTGTTCTCGCCCAGCAGCTGGCTGTTTGGACTACTTGCCCACTTCCCTCTTCTCCCACTCCTCACTTGTCTGTGTCTTTGGCACATCAGGCTTCAACTCTTTTCACATTCATTGCATTCAGGAAAGTGAACTGTTGGAGAGTTCCGTGGTGGCCCAGTGGTTAAGGACTTGGTGTTGTCACTGCTGCAGCTCAGGTCACCGCCGTGGTGCAGGTTCAGTTCCTGGCCTGGGGACTTCCACATCTCACAGGTGCAGTCAAAGAAGAAGTGAGTTTTTAGTTTGGTTAATGGTTTCACATTGTGAGGACAGACCTAAAGAAGGCTTACCCCCGTGGCAACTGGGAAGAATGTGGATTTGATGATTTTGCACTTACCAAATGCTTACTGACTTGGTTAGTCAATCAGTACTATTTACCAGGATGCCCCAAGCACTGCATTCTCATCAGTGCTTCCCCTGATGGTGAATTTACCAAGTTAGAAATGAGCAACCTATTTTCTGCACCTCCGTAGCTGGCAGGCACTGCCACAGAGCAGAAGCTCAGCAAATGTTCATTTAAAACCCAGTGTAGAAGGATGGGCATGTATTTCTTCTCTCAAAATTTGTTGGAAGTTCCCGTTGTGGCACAACAGAAAGGAATCTGACTCATAACCATGAGGTTGTGGGTTCAATCCCTGGCCTCGCTCAGTGGGTTAAGGATCTAGCATTGCCATGAGCTATGATGTGTTAAGGATCCAGTGTTGCCATGAACTGTGGTGTACGTTGTAGACACAGCTTGGATCCCACATTGCTGTGGCTGTGGTGTAGGCCAGCAGCTATAGCTCCAATTGGACCCTTAGCCTGGGAACTTCCATATGCCATGGGTGTGGCCCTAAAAAAGAAGAGAAAAAAAAGGGATAGGAAATTGCAATGAGTGAAGGGGATTAAAAGGTACAAACTTTCAGTTATAGGATAAATACGTCATGGGGATATAATGTACAGCATGGTGACTGTATTTAAAAATACCGGATTGTGTATTTGAAAGTTGCTGAGAGAGTAGATTTTAAAGGCCCCATCGCAAGAGAAAAAAAATAACTATATATGCTAACACATGTTAACTAGAGTTATTGTGGTGATGACTTCATGGTATATACAACGTCAAGTCATTATGTTGTACACTTGAAACTAAAGCTGTATATCAGTTATACCACAATAAAGCTATTTAAAGAAAGAATTTGACATTGGGATAAAAGAATCGAGAATAAAGAGAAAAGTCCTAGTATCTAAATCACAGCTACTTTTTTTTTGGCTGCCCCCACAGGTATATAGAAGTTCCTGGGCCAGGGATCGAACCCATGCCACGACAGTAGCCCCAGTTACTGCAGTGACAACACCAGATCCTTAACCCATGGTGTCGCAAGGGAACTTCTCACAGCTATTTTTTAATTTGCTAAATTTATTGTGTCACATTTCAACCTCTGTTAACTTTCCCGATTGACTTCTATTCCAACTATATTGATGTCCTTTGATGTTTTTCATGTTTATTTCTTCCATGTCTTTGAGCCTTTGTCTGTATGTTTCCCATCCTGGAATTCTGCATGGCCATCCACATGACAGATGTCTATCATTTTTCATTGTTGTGAAGATTCAGCTCAAATGTTACCTTTCTTCTCCAGGAAAATTCACATTTTCATTTCCCTGAGCTCCATCCTCACCCTCTATGTCACCTTCATAAACTGGCGATACTATATTTTAACTGTATCTGTCAATCCCTTGCCTCAGTAAATGGAGAGTATCATCAGTGCCTGGCATGTCCCTGACATGTGAACAGATGCTCAATAATCACTGGATTTATTATGATAACCAAAACTCATGTATTTTTAACACTACCATTTTCTTTTTTTAACTTTTTGTAAAGTAGAGTAGATTTACAATGTTGTGCCAATTTCTGCTATACAGCATAGTGACTCAGTCATAAACACACACACACACACACACACACACACATTCTTTTTCTTATACTGTCTACCATCATGTTCTATCTCAAGTGATTGGATATAGTTCCATGTGCCGTAAAACAGGACCTCATTTCTTATCCATTCTAAATATAATAGTTTACATCTACCAATTCCAAACTCCCAGTCTATCCCACTCCCTCCCCCTTCCCCTTGGCAACCACAAGTGTGTTCTCTTTGTCTATGAGTCTGTTTCTATTCTGTAGATAAGTTCTTTTATACTCTATTTTAGATTGCATGTACAAATGATATTATACGGTATTTGTCTTTTTCTTTCCGATTTACTTCACTAAGTGAGAGAATCTCTGGTAGTATCCATGTTGCTGCAAGTAGCATTATTTCACTCTTTGTTATGGCTGAGTAGTATTCCATTGTAAATATATGTACCACATCTTCTATAGCCAGTCATCTGTCGATGGACATTTAGGTTGTTTCCATATCTTGGGTATTATGAATGGTGCTGCTATGAACATAGGGGTTTAGCATTCCATTTTCATAAAATAGGAGATTTTGCTGCCATCTCCTTGTCACTGCTCTCAAAGAAGCAACAGTGATTTCTCTGGAAGAAAAAAAAGGAGTCAGAGAAGATTCTGTGATTTGAGGCTTGAGCAGCTAGAAGTATGTCATAAAGTGACCTGGAGAAGGCTGAATGTGTTCATTGCAGCACTCTATACAATCGCCAAGACATGGAAGCAACCTAAATGTCCACTGACAGAGGAGTAAAGAAGATGTGGTACATATAGGCAATGGAATATTACTCAACCATAAAAAAGAAAGAAATAATGGCTTTTTCAGCAACACGGTTGAACCTAGAAATTTTCATGCCAAGTGAAGTTAGTCGGACAGTGAGACACCAACATCATGTGCTGTTACTTGTATGTGGAGTCTAAAAAAAGGGTATGATGAACTTCTTTGCAGAACACATAATGACTCAGAGACTTTGAAAAACTTAGCATTTCCAAAGGAGACAGGTTGGGGGATGGGAGGCATGGGCTAGGGGTTTGGGATGGAAATGTTATAAAATTGGGTTGTGATGATTCTTATACAACTGTAAATGTAATTAAAATTCATTTAAAAAAAAAAAAAAAGGCTGAACATGGAACGGGCTTTAGAGGATAGCCAGAGCATTTTGTTTTGGATGTGTTACGTGTGAGGTGCTTTCTAAAGTTTGATTTACAAAGACCATTAACATTTTGAGTGTGTGACGTTTCACTTGAAGAGGCATCCGTTCTTCAGAACACAGCAGGAGAGCACGGCCAGCCGGGGACAGGACAGAACAACATACAGCCTTGAGTTGCTTTCCTTTAAAAATCACGTCCAGGCAGCACGAGACCTTGGAGTCTCCATGGTTATTTTCTTTTTTCCCTTAAATTACGACTTAAGCCTAGGGAATTATAGATAAGGAAAAGTTAGATGACTATGCTAGGGGGCAAAAAAGAGGGAAGAACAAGGGGAAAAAAGTGCAAACTCTCATTTCTGTTTACTTTGAAAGGGAGCTGCCTCGGAGGGTTCTTGGGTCGCTGGAGCATGTAGTTGGCTGTAATTACGTTTGACTTCTGTACTTCACCGCAGAAGAAATAACATGTTCATACAGCCTGTCGTATTTCACTCTGGAATCCCCGGGTGTTTGTGTTTTGCTTTATTTTCCTGGTCTTCTCCAGCTACCCCCTTTCCCTTCGCCCCGTGGCTTGGCTTTGGCTGTGGAATCTGGGTCTCCTTTGCTTTGTTCTGCCTTGGGGTCGTGTTGGTGGCTGCCACGTAGGCTCTGGGTGTGGGTTATGGCTTTCTCTGGCTGTAAGAGGGAAAACAATTTAATCCTCAAAGCCTTTCAAACTCTGGTTTTAATTGTGTCAGTGGTTACCTCCCAGGCCCCCATTTTGATGTAGAATGTCCTTTCCCCAACTTAACCTGTCCCCCTCGGACCCGGGCCGACTCACGCTGGGAGCACACAGAGATGATGGACCTGGTTTTCTTTGTTGGAAGGCTGCCTTGTGCTTTCTACTAATGTCGGTAGCAAGGTCATTCCCATGGGTAACATTTCCACATTGTGTCTTACAAGCTGTTTTGAGATTTGGAAATAACATGTGTGGTGCCTGTCTGGAGCCACTGGTGGTGGTGATGTTGCCGAGAAGGATCATTGAAGTCGCTCCCTTCTCTTTGCCAGGGCACGATTTTATGGTCCACAAGACCAGGTTCACTGCACGTATTTCTTTTTTCCCTATGTTTTCCTGTCTCAGTCCCGTGGAAAACTTTTTTATGAAATATTTCTAAGCACGTTCGCGCTGTATTTTCTGACTATGAAATCTGCATTAACCGGAATTGTCGGAGAAGTGAGTGCCTGGTTAATTGAATTTTCAGGGTTACCAGAGGAGACCGCATGGGTCCTCGAGTTTCCTCCGTCTTTGTTAATGTTTTCCTGCAGGTGAACGTGTTGCATTTCCCAGTCAATAGAATGTGGCAAACAAAATGGAATGACTTTGTCGATTCGTGATGCTGACATTGCACTAGCAAAGTAATTCTGAAGAGCAACTTCACCTGTTTTGTGCTGGAAGGAATCTGGTTTAGTCCCCTTACTTTAGAGGTAGGCAGCTGAGGCCAGGAGAAGTTGAGAGCTTTCCAGCATCCATGGATGGTAAATCCAGGTCTAGAGCAAGTGCTCAAGGGACGAGGACTCTGCAGTCAGACTAGTTTTGAGTCGCCCCTTTGCCCCTTCTCAGCTGGGTGACTTTATAGCTTGAAAGTGTCAGTATCTTGCTCAGCATTCCTTGTGTAGGAGTTCCCTGGTGGCCTAGAGGTTAAGGATCTAACATTGTCACTGCTGTGGCTCGGGTCAGTGCTATGGTGTGGACTCAGTCCCTGGCCCAGGAATTTTTATGTGCCGTGGGCGCAGCCAAAAAAAATTTTTTTTAAAGTTTCCTTGTATAAATGAGTTTATGTGAGGAATTACTTTAGTGTCCAGCACTCAGTAGTATTGATGATGGTATTCATCTCCTGTGGCGGCTGTAAAGAATTTCCATGAACTTAGTGACTTCAAACAACGCCAATTTATTTTCTTATGGTCCTGGAGGTAGACATCTGAAATAAGTACACTGGGCTTAAGGCAAGTGTTGGCAGAGTTGTGATCCTTCTAGAGGCTCTAGAAGAGGATCCATTTTCTTGCCTTGTCCAGCGACCCAAAGCTGCCTACGTTCCTGGGCTTGTGGCCCCTTCCTCCATCTACACAGCCAGCAACACCCACCTGAGTCCTCCTCACACTGCCCTCTTTCTGGTTCCATTCTGCCTTCCTCTTCCCTGTTTTAGTGATTACTTTTGGCCCATCTGGAAACTCTAAGATAGTTTCCGTATCTCAAGGTCAACTGATGAGCAACCTTAATTTTACCTGCGGCTTTAGTTCTCCTTTGTCTCACGTGGTCACAGGCTCCAGGAGTTAGGACATGGTTGTTTGGGGAGAGCCATCATGCTGCCTACTATAATCTAGCGTGAGAGTTAAATTTTCATAGATCTAGTGTAAGAATTAAGCTGTCCAGGAGTTCCCGTCTTGGCTCAGTGGTTAACGAATCCGACTAGGAACCACGAGGTTGCGGGTTCAATCCCTGGCCTTGCTCAGTGGGTTAAGGATCCGGTGTTGTCGTGAGCTGTGGTGTAGGTCGCAGACGCGGCTCGGATGCCGCGTTGCAGTGGCTGTGGTGTCGGCCGGCAGCTACAGCTCCTGTTAGACCCCTAGCCTGGGAACCTCCATATGCCACGGGTGCGGCCCTAGAAAAGGCAAAAAAAAAAAAAAAAAAGAATTAAGTTGTCCAAATGCTTGAAAATTACTATAAAGATGAAAAAGGCAATGATGATAATCATTTACACCATTTATCCTTGAGGACAACCCTGTTGAGGCAAGTGTTACTTTTATCACTTATTCACAGGTGAGGAAACTGCAGCTTAAAGGGCTTCTATAACATGTCCATGGGTCATGCAACTTAGAAGTACAGGACAAAGATTTGAATCAGACTTCATTATCCCAGTCTTAGCCGGTTCTTCTGCTTCAGTGGTGATGATGATGATGATGGTGCCGCTGCTGATGATGGTGGTGGTTGGAGGAGGGGTGGCGATGGTGATGATGGTCATGATGATGATGATGGTGTTGATGGTGGTGATGATGGTAATGGTGATGATGATGGTAATGATGGTGGTGATGGTAATGGTAATGATGGTGATGGTGATGATGATGTTGATGGTCATGAAGATGATGGTGATGATGGTGATGATGGTGATGATGATGATAATGGTGTTGATGGTGATGATGATGGTGATAATGGTGATGATGATAATGGTGGTGGTGATGATGTTGATGGTCATGATGGTCATAATGATAATGGTGATGATGGTAATGGTGATGATGGTGGTGGTGATGATAGTGGTGATAATGGTGAAGATAATGAAGGTTGTGGTGATAATTGTGATGATGGTGATGATGATGGTGATGATGATAATGGTCATAATGGTGATGATGATTAGAAACCAGATCTTTTACTTGAAAATCAAATAGTCTCTAAATTAATTATTGTTACCACCCAGTCTTTACTAAATATACATGAATATACAGGTAGTATAGAAATTTACTCTTACACATTTGGTAGGACATATTACTGGTTGCCTTGCTACTACTAACTTCACTTGCCTCTCCTTTCTGGATAATGTCCCATTTCAGCCACGTCAAAATAGAATATTGTATACAGCAGCTTTAGATGTTTTTGTTTTAATTCTTTCATCACCCTTACCAGCTCCTTCTTTCCTTTCAGGACATTTGCAAATCACTTTGGTGCCACCGAGTGGGCCACAGATGTGAGACCAAGTTCATGCCTGCAGCCGAAGGGACCGTTTGTGGCTTGAGTATGGTAAACTGCATACTTGTTAGTTTTTAGTTCTAGCGACTTCATAAAGCATAGAACCCAAACTGTTTGTAACTGTGACCTCAGAATGGAATGCTTTGGCTGCATTTACTTTCTAACTTTGCTTTAAATGAACCGGCATTCTTTAGTAGCTATTCTAAAACTCAATGCTAATATAACATAGTTGGCTCCATTGTCTAAGCAGTTTGTTTTTCCTTTTGCCTTTGTTTTCCATTTTTAGATGGAGGCTTGAGTCAAAATATTTCTTTATTTTATTTTATTTTATTTTTAGGGCTGCTCCTGTGGCATATGGAAGTTCCTAGGCTAGGGGTTGAATTGGAGCTACAGCTGCTGGCCTACACCACAGCCACAGCAACACCAGATCTGAGCTGCACCTGCGAACTACACTACAGCTTGAGGCAATGCTGGATCCTTAACCCACAGAGCAGGACCAGGGATCAAACCCGCATCCTCATGAATAGTAGTCAGATTCTCAACTCACTGAGCCACAGCAGGAACTCCAAAACATTTCTATTTCAGTGAGCCAGATTTCATTCTTTATCATTTGCCATTTATATTTGATTCAGTATAGACAAGCCTCAGGAAGCAGATGTTTCCTTTAGTAGCAAAGAAAGGACTGTCCCTCCATACAGAACCCTTTATACTCACACCCACAGGACCCATCGTAGCACTTGAGACATGTCTAATAGCATCCCATCCTTTAGAGTGACATTAAGTTGTACCCGAAAGTCTTTTCACCAGCAAGCATCTTCAACCCTAAGAGCCATTTCCGTTGTAGGAGATTATGGGAGATTCTGTGTTTTGAATGAAGGACTCTCATATTTTAGTTGGAATTTTTCTTCCGTCTTCCCTGTAGAGTCTGGAGGGGAAGGTACACTTGAGGTAACAATAAGTGATCCAGATTAGGGATGTAACTTCGAAAGGCCATGACAGAGAAGCTGTGCCCAGTGAGAGAGGCTGAGATATGACAGGGTTTTTGGCCTCTGCCGTTGGTTCCCTTGAGGCAGCCAAGCTGGTAGAGAAGAATTGGCCATTTCAAGTGAATTCAATTCCACCATAATTTCCTAACGACTCGATATCAGTGAAAGGAGGCTCTGGGGTACAGGCATAAATCAAACTCCATTTTATGTCTTCAGACATTTATAGTCCGGTGGGCAAACCTGTGGAGAAACCAATAGCTTTAACACTTTTTTTTTTTTTTTTTTGGTCTTTTGTCATTTTAGGGCCGCACCCGTGGCATGTGGAGGTTCCTGGGCTAGGGGTCCAATCGGAGCTGCAGCTGCCGGCCTTCGCCACAACCACAGCAACGCAGGATCTGAGCCGTGTCTGCGACCTACACCACAGCTCACGGCAACACCGGATCCTTAACCCACTGAGTGAGGCCAGGGATCGAACCCACAACCTCATGGTTCCTAGTTGGATTCATTTCTGCTGCGCCACGACGGGAACTCCTAACATTCTTTTTAAACTTCCCTTCCTGAAGGACATGGTTGGTAACTTGAATGAATGAGAAGTGAATCCTGCTCAAAATTAGTTGTACCCGCAGAATAAACTACGAGGAGTGGGTGCCCCAAGATGGATCTTGGAATTTGAATTTGAAGTTCCTTACTTGGATGAAAGAGAAATTTTTAAAGAGCAACCAACAGTAAAGGCAAAGACAGAAAACACAAAATGAATGAATGTTGAGAAAATGCTCCCTTATACTTGTTACGTTCAATACCTCATAAAAGATTTGTCCCTTTTAACTATTTTAAAGAAATATTTCTTAAAAAATGAAGCATTATGTACCATTTTTAATCAGATGTCCTAGTGTTAGGAAATCCCGCTAGATTCTCTGTGAAAATGTGCAGAAGGGTATTTCATCTGTGATGATACAAAACAACAAATTCACTGAATAATTGAACATATAAGTACTGCCCGAGTCATTTTTATTTTCACTTTTTTGTTTTTAGGGCCATTCCCATGGCATAAGGAAGTTCCCAGGCTAGGTGTGGAGTTGGAGCTGCAGCTGCAGGCCTACACCACAGCCACAGCAACACCAGATCCGAGCCACATCTGTGACCTATGCCACAGCTTGCAGCAATGCCAGATTCTTAATCCACTGAGCGAGGCCAGGGGTCAAACCCGCATCCTCAGGGACACTTGGATGCTTAACCTGCTGAGCCATAATGGAAACTCCTATTTTTATTTTTGATCTTGCACCTTGAGGATTAATGGGCATTCTTTCATTAAGAAAGCAACAATGTTGAACATAAGAGAGATAAAGGAGAAAAAAATTTATGTAGTAAATGAGGAAAAATAAGTGATAACTGGCATAGATATAAGGTCTGTTAGGTAAATACACACAAGATCTAGTTTGACGGGGACTAAAATACCTGTGAATCACTTCAGTTAATGTAACATGAGATAAACCAAGCTAGAAATTGGAAAATACATGTTCTAATACTCTATTTCCTACCTATTTTAGAACACCATAGCATTCTGGTAAATTCCACCCATCATCACTCCAGTGAAATCACTCCACATTCATATATATGGTCCTTGCAGTCTTCCTTCCCTAGGGACGTAGGTGGTACTTATTAGACTGTAAACTCCATGAGGCCACGGCCTAGTTGATCTCATTTTTACCCTGAGTGTCCTGCAGAATAGCGGTCACCCCATATTTAATTTGTTTCTTTCTTTATGACCGAACCCAGTTGAATGGTTCCCGCCTCCTCCTCCTCCCTGGTCCCCGGTAATATTTCTGCCCAGTGACACACACGTGAGGATGTATGTCACATACGTTTATCTAGGTTATGTGTACAAGGAAAGAAAGGTTTGCTTACTGTCTGTTATAAGAAGTATTTGCCCAAGTTGTGGCCATTTAATCTGAAATTAGAAGCAGAGATAGAAATATGTGTGGAGAGATGCATATAACTATGTATGTATATGTTTTATATATTACCTTGTATATGTAGAGTCCATGCAGATCACACATGTATGTGTATGTAATCATATATATTCCTGATTTCTCTACTGATTAAAAACCCCAGAGAATAGTCTCTCTGAACTCAATACTAGATGAACACTGAAATTTTAGAAAAGGCCATTTAACTGTAGGATTGAGACAGAGCTAAAAACCATATTTCTAACGTTCCCTTGTGGCACATTGGGTTAAAGATCTGGCGTTGTCACTGCTGCGGATCAGGTTCAGTCCCTGGCCCAGGAACTTCCGCGTGTCACAGGCACAGCCAATAGATAGATAGATAGATAGATAGATAGATAGATAGATAGATAAGTAAATGAACCATGTATTTCCAGAAAGAAAGAAATTCGCGTTACAGTGCATTGGCAGTTTGCCTCCCTGGTGAGAGGTGAAAATGTCCTGGTTAGGATCTTAGGCCACTGGGTTTAAATCCTAGTCACAGCTAGTTGTGTCACTAGCTGGTAGTTTGAGCAAGTTAGCCTTACTTTTCTAAATTCCTCTCACTCAAGAAATAGTCCTTAACCGCCACAAGCTTCGTTGCTCAGTGCTGCGTAGGACACCCTCCCCGGCCTCCCGCCAGGCACCGTTGTGGACACATGGAAGCAACTTAATAAACTGTAGCTGCTTCTGTTGTCGTTGTTGGCTGTTGCTTTGTCACAGCCGCCGAGCTCAGTCCCGGAGAGACCCAGCCATGCCTGCTCGGGAGGACCGAGGTTCCGGCTTGCGGTCGACAAAATCCTCAAATGACCAGTCGCTTCCCCGCCCTCAGAGTTTTCAACATCGTTGTATGATTTCATTCAAACTCCAAAGTGGCAATTAATCCAGGGCAAAGGAGAAATGGAAAGCAGAAGAATTAATCAGCACATGGCAAGAATTTGAATAAAGGAAGCGATCTCTTGATCTAAGCAAAGTGCGCTAGCAACCAAACCTCACAGTAAACAGTCATGAAGCCAAGTGTATCACAGGGGAACAGTGCAGATTTGAAAGCGAAAACAAGTTCCCCATAATTCTGTAACCAAACCCCCACTCCTTGTCAGAACCTGGCATGGACCAAACCCCATCCCGTTGGATCTAATTGCACAGGCTTTTCGGAAAGTGTGCAGTTAGGCTAAGTCATGCAAAACTTGCTCATAATAAAAGCACCACAGGGAGAAAAAAAAAAACAAACCCACTCCCAGCAGTGAGTGCAACCCCCAGGGACAGAGGCAACTCGCAAAGCTGGACTGGATCACCGAGGAGAATTCAAATGAAAAGGTCAGCACAAGCTGGGCTTGGGGAGAGCACCAGCACGTGGGACCCAAAGCTAATTTAGAAAGGATAGTCAGCTCAAAGTCCTCAGAGGGTCTGACCTTGGGACCTTCATAAGACTCAAGGGCAAAGGGTGTCACCTAAACACACAATTCACATAGCTACTTGGTATCATAAAATATGCTCTGTGGGGAAGGTTTGGAATTAAACCATATGCATCATTGGCAAGTTCCCACTGTGGCACAGTGGGTTGAGAACCTGACAGCAACAGCTCAGGTTGCTTAGGAGACATGGGTTCCACCCGTGGCCTGGCACAGTGGATTAAAGGATCTGGCATAGCGTCACAGGTGTAGCTCAGATTCAGTGCCTAGCCCAGGAGCTTTCATACGCTGCAGGTTTGGCCATTAAAAAAAAAAAAGCATAATTATATGTCTTTCTACTGTGATCATCTTCTGAGTGATCGCTTCCGTGTTCATATATGAAAAATTGGTTCTTGTGGGGGGAGCAGCCCAAAAATTCTCCAGGCAGCATTGTTTCCAGATGTCAAGGGAGGCTCCATGCTGCTTTTGTCTGCACTGCCTGTCCCTTGGCTGCTGGATGGCGGAATCATACGGAACCTGTCACCTGGACTGCTCGCAAAGCCTGTCACGGGCAGCCTGCTGGTGACCTTTGCCCCTTCTCCCTGGATGTCAGCCTTTGAAAATGCACGCAGCCAAGGCAGGGTACCAAGTGCAGACATGCAGCCAGCCAAGGGGTGCACCCAAGGCATCTGCAGTCTCCCAGTTGCCACGGAGCTCGTTCTTCCCGTTACCCTGCAGGTGTCTGCGCCTCCGCGCGCTCTCCCAGGTGGTCTCTGAATGTCGCATATTCTTTTCACAGTGGTGTCGGCAAGGTCAGTGTGTCAAGTTTGGGGAGCACGGGCCTCGGCCCGTCCACGGCCAGTGGTCCGCCTGGTCGAAGTGGTCAGAGTGTTCCCGGACGTGCGGTGGAGGCGTCAGGTACCAAGAGAGACACTGCAATAACCCCAAGTAAGGTCCCGACCAAAAATCAGTATGTGTAAGGCAGGTACCTTCAGCCCGTTCGGTACTGCGTCTTTGTCTTGTTTCCAGCTGAGTTTCAGGTGCAGTTTTCTTGTGTCTGGTTAATAGAGATCAGTGAGGGTTTTACTGTTTGCATATAAAGGCTGTGTGCACTGGGGGCCGTGGGGAGTGGGCAGAAGTCTCACAAGAGCAAAGGAGTTATTCTCTGTATGACTGTGATGATCAAGGATTCCAGAAATGGTGTGAGTTACTTTCTGAATCTAAAATCAGAGCCAGGCAGTCACTCAGTCACATGCCCGTATTGTAGAGCCGAGAAGCTTGGCTGGCGGGACTGTGTGTGTGTGTGTGTGTTTCAAACTGATGAACTGGAGAAAGTATGCTGATTTTTGCCTTGCAGGAATGTACATCAACACGTGTTGACAGATCTGCCTGACTTGTCAAGAAAAAGCAGAAATCCGAAAAAATGTTGTGTGCGAAATTTCCCCGTTTTTAAGATGTTGACAACGAATTCAGTTTTCTTTAGAAAAAGAAAATGCTGGGATCAGAGCATCTCTGGGTTGACACTGGCTTGTGGGCACCTGTAGGCACCGTCAGATCTGGTGGTACTGAGTTTTGGACCTGTCATCTGTGTTCTGTGAAATTGAAGGGGGCTTTACGTTATTTGTATCTGCTGTAAGTCCTGCATGAAACATGTGTAAGACGTATATTTCTCTACTGGCATGGTGATTTAGAAAGAGCCCAGACCTTAAAGATAGAAAGATGTGACTCCAGAAGTTCCCGCTGTGGCTCAGTGAAAATGAACCCGACTGGTATCCATGAGGATGCAGATTCGATCCCTGGCCTCGCTCGGTGGGTTAAGGATCTGGCATTGCCGTGACCTGTGGTGTAGGCCACAGATGTGGCTCAGATCTGGCATTCCTGGGCTGTGGTGTAGCCAGCAGCTATGGCTCTGATTCGACCCCTAGCCTGAGATCTTCCGTATGCCATACCTGCAGCCCTAAAAAACAAACCAAAAAAAAAAAAAAAAGGAAGAAAGATGTGACTCCAAATTCCAGGTCTGCCACTTAATTAACTGTATGGCTTTGGTCAGTTCACTTGAACTTTGAGGTTGGGTTTATATATAAAATGGAAACAATAGGGAGTTCCCGTCATGGCTCAGCAGTTAACGAACCTTACTAATATCCATGAGGACGTGGGTTCGATCCCTGGCCTCGCGCAGTGGGTTAAGGATCCAGTGTTGCCCTGAGCTGTGGCGTAGGTCGCAGACACAGCTCAGATCCGGCGTGGCTGTGGCGTAGGCCGACAGCTACAGCTCCAATTCGACCCGTGGTCTGGGAACCATCATTTGACACGGGTGTGGTCCTAAAAAAGACAAAAATAAGTAAATAAAATAAACAAAATGGAGACAATAACTCCCATCACAGATAGTTTGGGGGGTTAGAAATTGCTTCTGTGGAGTGCCTGGCCGACTGGGGGGCACTCACTGGGCATTCAGTGAAAGGTTCTGGGGTCCATGTGGTTTTTGTCACCTTCATCCTTAAAGTCACCAGGGACTCAGGTGACAGAGGGTCAGCCCTCAGAAGTGCTGGGGAGAGGCCTTCCAGAGGAAACTGACCTTGGGAGAAGGTGATGAAGTGAGAAGAAAGTGCTGGGACCTTGGAAAAATAGTGGATTTAATTTTTCAGCTCGATTTGAATGGTGACATAGCATGGAGGTTGAGAACAGACTCTTAAGCCCAGTCACCTGAAGTTTGCCTCCAGGCCTGCCACCTCCTAGGTGAGTGGCCACGGCAGTCTTCTCTCCTTGCTCCAGCTCCATCATTTGTAAAAATCAGGGAAAGATGGATAGGCATAAATACTCTCCCGCCCGAGTTGGTATTTGTCAAGTGGCTTTTCGAAAGTGCCTGGCACAGGGAAAGCATTGCAGAAATGCCTCATAGATTGAGAATTGAAATCCAGAATGAAACTAGAGCCAAAGGAAATGTTTCCAAAGCGAAGTAGTACATCATCTGAGCTGGATCAAGAGGCTAGCGTGTTCCAAAATAGAAGGACGGGTTTGGAGATGGTTTGTTAGGTGCTGGTGGAATATCTCAGCCTGATCTAGGATTTGTCAGCTTTGATGCTATTCACATTGCGGAATGAAAAATGTTTCTGTTGGCGGGGGGTGTTCTATACAAGGCAGAGTGTTCAGTAGCAACCTGGCCTCTACCTACTCAGCACCTGTAAGAGGCCTCTACCTTTCCTTTCCCCAGCTTCCAAGTTGGGCAGATGTCCCGTAGGGGGCAGAGTGAGCCTCAGTTAAGGCGGTCTGTTCTCATCAGATCCGGTAACTAGGCATTATGGGAGGAAGACTTGAGACGCTTGTACAGTTTATATCAGGTTATTCAACCCACCCTCTTCATCCTTTGAATGTGGCCCGTGTCTTGGACAGAATTGTTAAAATCATTATGTTACTTTTCATTTTTGCAGTATATTTCATGGGTCTGGTTTTCATACATCGCAACATTTTACAATCTCGATCTTTTCCCGAGAAAGAAATAGATTACCTAATTTCATAGCTCTGCTGGTGAAGTGCATGAATGACGCCCCTGAGATTTAAATTAAAACCTCTCTCATATCTGCGGGCTTGAGAACACTCATTATAATAGGGCATTGTTCGTGGAAATAGCATACTGTAATTTTAGAGATGCCTAATAAAAGAAGTAATCACTCGAGAAGTTCCACTGGGTGGAGTTTTATCATTTTGAGCAAGATTCAGATGAATCAGGATTCTGTGTACTTTAATTATGCACAGAGTCACAAATCAAATAAACGAGCCACTCTCTCAAGACAGTTGAATTCGTTCTCCCTTCTTATATCACGTTGTTGTAGAAAAGCTGTTTTTTCCTCCCTGTTTCAAGTTACTGACTTCTTTCTTGCTTCAGTTTAGACATTTGATCTGTGCAGATCACTCAGCCTAACGCTTTTCATTTTCTCAGATGAAGAGCAATGTGCACTTCTGATTTCACGTGACAGTTTTCCCAGAGGGTGTTTTGTTTCATAGAAAAAGCGAGGGGGTTCCTGCTGTGGCACAGTGGGTTGAGAATCTGGCTGCACACGTTCAGGTTGCTGCAGAGGCACAGGTTCGACCCTTGGCCCGGCACGTGGGGTTAAGGGTGTGGTGTGGCCGCAGCTGCAGCATAGGTCACAGCTGTGGCTGGGATTTAGTCCCTGGCCCAGGAACTTCCATATGCCCTGGGTGCGGTCATTAAAAAAAAAAAAAAAAGAATTATTTGTGGCTAATTCGTGTATTTATCCTACTTTCCAGATTCAAAAGAATTGAAAGATTATCTGGTTCTGAAGTGGCCGGTACCCTACTGGCACATGTGGCCCTTTTTCTTTGTCCCACGTCTATGGCAGACCTTTTAAACTGATCAAAGCCTTATTTTCCGTTGAGCCCTACTGTGCCTCAGAAGCCTTCTCAAAAGGTTTTTGCCCCCAGTCAGGTTAGAACAGGTGCCAGGAAGTTGACCTGTTGTTTAATGCAGTTATTTTGCGTCCCCCGTCTTCGTCCTTTGACACGTTTCCGGGCCCCCTGTAAGAGAGCCTGGGGCCATTCCTGTAAATGCCGTTGATAAAATTCATACTGAAAATTAAAATAGTAGTAAGTGAATATGCTAAGGCATTCTAGAACTTTCCTAAAACAGTCAATTTGAGAGAAAATAATATGCCGCTAGAGTCACAGCTCCAGAATAATCATTGAGTCATATCTCTGGCTTATTTTCCAACCAGAAGATCCCAGGCTCAACTGATTATTGAAATCACCAAGTGTGCTTTAAAAAAAAAAGCACTAATTTCTTGATACTCCTCATTACATCGTCTTATTGGGAAAAGCTATGGAGGGGCACAGGAATAAATGTGTGTGTGTGTATGCATGCCTGTGTGTATATATATTTATTTCCTATATTTATTTCCTACCTGTGGTGGTGTGTGTGGGTGTGTGTGTGTGTGTGTGTGTGTATATATATATATATATATATATATATATATATATATATGGTATACAAGTTTTTTTAAACAGAGTTTTGCACCTGATTATAATGATCAGCCAGTCCGCCAACACTATAACCATTTCCGGTCAGGACTTGATAAATTGTGCAGAGGCACACACGGGTATACTTTATGGTAGTCTAATATAAAAACAAAATCATATGCCTAGATGTTTGTTTTCTGTCTGTTTACGTTATTATTTTTCATCATTAAGTTCTTTATGAACATGGTAGCACGACGTCATTGTAGCATTTTCCCTTAATGATCATATTCAAAGCTGCAGGAAGAAAAAAAAAGTATCTGTAATTGAGGATTTGATGGCAGCATCCGGTTTCTTGCCAGTCATTCAAAGGAGAAAGCACTTAAAAATAGTGACAGTTGCTCTGTGCTAGCGCTGCTCTAGACCTGGGCCCTACATTCCTTTTTTTTTTTTTTTTTGTCTTTTTGCCTTATCTAGGGCATAAGGAGGTTTCCAGGCTAGGGTTCTAACAGGAGCTGTAGTTGCCAGCCTTCGCCACAGCAACACGGGATCCAAGCCGCGTCTGCGGCCCACACCACAGCTCACGGCAACGTCGGATTCTCAACCCACTGAGCAAGGCCAGGGATCGAACCCGCAACCTCATGGTTCCTAGTCGGATTCATTAACCACTGAGCCACGACTGGAACTCCATGGGCCCTACATTCTTGACAAACGTTTTCTCGCGTCATCATCGTGAGTGTCCTCATTGTACAGATTAGGAAGTTCACTCAAATTCCCTAAAGATCAGCAGGGAAGAAGCAGAGAATGTTTCCATTCAGATCTGCTTCACAGTCCACGGCCAGCTCCCTAACCGCTGGGCTTCTCTCTCTTCCCAGGCCCCGCCCCTCTTAATTCACTTAATTGCGGGCAGAGCGGGGCAGAAAGCAGCATCCGGCAGAGTCCAAAGGCATGAGGTTGCTCTGTTCCCTTTCTTTAGCCATGTGACCTTCCCTCAGCACATTTTGGAGGCTCTATCAGCTGTTTTTCGCTTCATCTATGAAAAGAGGGATAGCTAAGAGTTCCCTGGTGGCTCAGTGGCTTAAGGATCTGGCATTATCACTGTTGTGGCTCAGGTCACTGCTGTGGCACAGGTTCAGTCCCTGGCCTGGGAACTTCTGTATGCCATGGGCACAGCCAGAAAAAAAAAAAGAAAGAAAAGGAAAATTGAGGGGATGGCTATATGAATGTTGAGGTCTTTTCCATGTTACAGTTTCTAAGCTGAAAAAATAACATGTGGCCCTCTTCATTGAATTTGAGTAGTCTAAATGACAGTTTCTAAGCTGAAAAAATAACATGTGGCCCTCTTCATTGAATTTGAGTAGTCTAAATGAAGTTTGTTTGTAAAATCTTGGAGAAGAAAGTCTTACACTGAGAAGGTTTTAATTATGCCTGGTGAAGATGACCAGGAATCAAGGAAGCCTGTCTTACTACAGTTTCAGGTTTTTCTAAATGCTTTTCGCATAATGATTTAAGAAGTCTTCAGGGATTGGATCGAGCACAATGACTCCTGGATGTTTTAGTAGTTGTTCCAGAATGTTTTGAAATAGCATAAAAATCTCCCTCTGGCGATATGACACTTCCCATTTCTGTTGAATCCATTTTCGCAAAGGAGGATTTGATAAAATATGCTGAGGCACATCCAGGGTTATTTTATAGCATTCTTGTGCTTCCTAAAGAGACGAGGAATTTTAATCACATAAATTTATTAACTTGGAGCCTTCTTTCATGTTACATGTTTGCATTGAGCTTTTGTGCCAGATGATCTCTAGCTGGGTTTTAGCCCTGGGAGAAAAACTACAAAAAAGTGAGTGTGAAAAGCAGCAATTGCCTTGTGCCTGGAGTAAGCTGCATAAGACGTTACTGGTAACTTTCAGGGTGGGTGATGCCCCTTTTTTTCCCCATTGTTTTGCTTTCTGAGTTTTGCAGTCTGCCCCTCTCGATCTTAAAGAGCTTGCCATTAGGTCATAATTATTTATGTTCTCCTGGGATTCCCTACTCTGGAAATCCATTTCCCACGATGCTTGGCAGGAAAGGAGCAGGCCACCTGCAATGTTAAAAAGTGATGATGCAGATGAAAACAAGGGCATGTTTTTCCTTGGGGTTTAGAATCAGAGTAAAGCACACATGAGTCTGGCATCATCAAACTATCAGCTCAGGGACTGGCGGAGCTGGGCTGGAGCGTATGGCACATAGTGTCCTCACTACTGACTGCCTTCGTGTCACAGCAGGTACATTGCAAACTGTAGGAAAACGGTGGGAGACAAGCAGGGGAGGAGGTTGGGGCTGTGTTTGAAGAGCTTGGATGCCAACAAATGGGGCATGTGCGTTGGCATGGGTGGCACCCAAGCACACGTCTACATTCACAAGAACCTGTAGGTGTATTTACAGATTTCCCTCCCACAAGAGGGGACGTGATGGGTGTCAGGTGTGCGCCTTCATCAGTCTTCGTGGAAATTGCAAAAATGTAAAACTTGGATCAGAGATAGCAAATAAGTTTGATCTAACATGACAATTGACGGGTAGCAGTAGTGGCTCCCCAACAGCTACTGCCCTTGAAAAGAAAAGCAAAAGAAAAAAATCCTCGATTGATTTGTTTTGTCTGCCATGGACACAAGAAGGATTGTAGCATGTTGTATGCTGTTTATTTCTGTTCCCTTGTACTTGACTGTATGCACTGCATACACTACGAATTATTGTTGCCTGTGACTAGTTGTGAGCTCTTTGATTGCTAGTGTTAACGTTCTGTCATTTGACTTTCAGGCCTCAGTATGGTGGCAAGTTCTGTCCTGGTTCTGGCCGTACATATCAGCTGTGCAATATTAACCCTTGTAATGAAAATAGCTTGGATTTTCGAGCCCAGCAGTGTGCAGAATATAACAGCAAACCTTTCCGTGGATGGTTCTACCAGTGGAAACCCTATACCAAAGTGGAAGGTAACGTGGTCTCTGTGAACCTCAGTCACATATGTCTCTTTATGAAAAAAGAATCGAGCGGCGACTGTGTCTCTTTGCAAACAGTCATGTGAATATACAACACAGAAGAAATCGCTGCCCGTATGAAAGTGTCTCAGGGGTACCTTTCATTCCCCAGATCTGTCTTAGCCAGTCTTTTTATTCAGTTTTGTAGGTTTTGTTTATTTTCCCACACTTTTCTTTTTCATGACAATGCCCCTTGTCTCCCACATCTGTAAGTCAAAAAGTTCATGTGTTTGGAATGTACTTACATTTCTAAACTTACCTTTGACATTTCAGCAGTTAGGTTTCCTAGGGATGTTAATTGAAATTGGGGTGAATTGTCCAGACCAAAATCTTGTGAAAGCATATATGCGCCATAGAGACACCACACTTGAAAACGGACACGGTAGATGATTATAAGCAGGGAAAGGCCCATTTGCAGAGTACGCACACATACCTGCCATGAGTAGAAGGAGTCTCTATACTAGGTTCTTAGTACTTATTGCAACATAATGTAATGGCTTGTGTTTTACCTTTTACATTGATTTGTTTTTACTTTAGCTCAGCATCAGAACATTTATTTTTGTTACAAGAATACGGGTACCAATTATAATAAGCTTTTTATTCCCTTTGCAGAATAAGCTGTCACCATTCTGATTATTTCCTTTCCATTTTTTTCCCCATTCACTTGTTTTATCAAATCTCGTCCATTCTCCGTTAGAAAGAGGGATAAATGTGAATCCCACGTGTACCTGTGTAGGATGGGAAGAGACCAAATTTAATAATTCCTGGGAAATAAGGGAGGTTCAGCATGAACCCGTATCATCAAGGACCCGAAAGGAGCTCAGAGATCAGAGACATCATTATTACATTATTACGAGCAGCGACTCCATCTCAAAGGAGGTGATGCTGCGGTTTTGCTCAATACCAGCCCGCCATTGTAGGAGCATGGACCTGGCACTGGGTACAAAAGGTATTCATCCAAAAGTGTAGATTGAGGAGTTCCCATCGTGGCGCAGCGGTTAACGAATCCAACTAGGAACCATGAGGTTGCAGGTTCAATCCCTGGCCTTGCCCAGTGGGTTAATGATCTGGTGTTGCTGTGAGCTGTGGTGTAGCTTGCAGACGTGACTTAGAGCTGGCATTGCTGTGGCTACGGTGTAGGCTGGTAACTGTAGCTCCGATTAGACCCCTAGCCTGAGAACCTCCATATGCTGCTGGTGCGGCCGTAAAAAGCAAAAAAAAAAGCATAGATTGAGACAGACATGAAAATTCTGAAATCTGGGTCTTAGGAAGAAGCAGTGAGGGAGGGGCAGATGTTTACTGTAGGAAAGAAACTAATTACCTTCAAATATTCAAAGAGAGTTCCCTGGTGGCCTAGCAGTTAGGAATTCGGCATTGACACTGCTGTGGCTTGGATTCGATCCCTGGCCCGGGAGCTTCTGCATGCCACAGGCAACAGCCGAAAACAAAAAGGAGTTCCCGCTGCGGCAAAGTGGGTTAAAAATCCAACCGCAGCAGCTCAGATCACTGCAGAGGCACGGGCTCCATCCCCAGCCTAGCGCGGTGTAGGTCACAGCTGCAGCTCCGATTCAGTCCCTGGCCTGGGAACTTGCATGTGCCACAGGTGCACCCATAAAAATAAAAAGAGAGAGAGAGAGATTGAACAAGAGGAGATCTACATTTATTTGAAATTGCTTCCCAAAACAGAATTAATTCAGGTGTTAAGAGCTTCCTGTGGTTCTGTGGCTGTGTCCCCAGAGAGACCTTCCTTGCCAGCCCAGCCCCTAATCCTTCCTTCCCGTCATTCTCTGGGCTCTTCGCCCTGTTTTATTCTTCACTGCTCTTATCAGTGCATGAATTGAAATTGCACTGGCATTTATCCATGAGCTTTCTCTGCACCAGAATGCTTAGGTTCCCCGGGGGTGAAGGCTTGTCTGCTTTGAGTATGCTTGTTATCTCTAGCATCTAAGAGCAGCACTCGGAATATATTTATAAGTTTTGGAACAAATGAATAAATAAATACCAGCCGTCCTTAATGGAAGTGAGTCCTTTCATGAGCAGGAGGTTCTCCATCACTAGAGGCATTCTGTTAGGACCGGAGAAATTTTCGGGAAGGATACCCGTGGACCCTTAGAATAGCTGCAGTTGCTTTCAGGTCTGACAGTTGAAGACTTATTTTCTCTTGTTATTCTCCCGTAATGCCGTGTTTCTCATCTGTGGTTCTTTCTCCAAGACTCTCTTGTCCTTGCTCTGCTCTGTCCTCTTGGAGTCCCTGGCCTTTCGCATGCCTTCCTTTAAATATAGTGTTTATGGAGTCCCTTGGTGTCATCCTTTAGGTAAGTTCCGTGTTAAATCCCTAAGGAGAAAGTTAAGCACCTAAACCTTGTTACTTAGAAGATGTCTCTGGTTGCCAATTTCTTTCACTAATTTTATTGCAGTTTTTACTAGGTAGGGAGCCTGCAATTTCATTCATTTACTTACTTACTGCATTGGAGACACTCTGCCAGATGCAAGGCAAGTACATTGAATAAAACAGAGACCCCAGCCTTTGGGTCTCACAGCCTAGTGCCAGGGACACAAAAGTCGAGGCTTATCTTCCCCTCTTCTCCTTTTGATACATATTTAAAATCAGAAAAACTGACCTTGAAGGTCTGTGACATCCGTGAAGAAGAATAAGATTTTATTCATAAATGTAGACAGTCCGTGTCGTAAAGTCATGAGTTTTCTTCTGTGTTTCTTTCTTTCTTTTTTTTTTTTATTAAATTGGAGTTGATTCATAAGGTTGTGTTAGTTTTCGGTGTACAGCAAAGTGATGCGGTTATACATATATCCGTTCTTTTTCAGATTTTTTTTTACATCATAGGTTTTTACAAGATATTGAATATAGTTCCCTGTACTACACAGTAGGACCTGTTATTTATTTTATATATAATAGTGTGGATATGTGTATCTCAAACTCCTAATTTATCTCCCTCCTCGCCCAGCTTCTTCTGTTTATAATGGACTAGTTCCTAAACATTCTCAGGAACCTGTACTGGAAAAACTGAACTGTCTTTTTTTTTTTTGTCTTTTTTTGTCATTTCAGGGCTGGACCCGCAGCCTGTGGAGGTTCCCAGGCTAGGGGTCTAACAGGAGCTGCAGCCGCTGGTCTACACCACAGCCACAGCAACGCGGGATCCGAGCCGCGTCTGCAACCTACACCACAACTCACGGCAACGCCGGATCCTTAACCCACTGAGCAAGGCCAGGGATCGAACCCACAACCTCATGGTTCCTAGTCGGATTCGCTAACCACTGAGCCACGACGGGAACTCCAAAAACTGAACTTTCTAGAGCTCATTCATTCCTGGAAATGGTGGAGAAAAGTGAGGGTATATATGTGTTCCAATGTCATATGCATGCACAGAGTAGCAGGTGTGAAATAAAACTGCTGTTAGAGAAAATTCCTAGGTGAGATAAACAATGGAATCTATCCGCATGGATGCATATTTGGACCAGGATCACTTAGCTCCTGTTAGATTTTTGACTTTGTCTCATATTGAGAAGTTTCATGAAGCAAAGCCATTTGCATGCTGTTGACACGTTTGTTGTAAAACTGTTGTCAGAGAAATTGCAGTGTCACCCACATCGGGTCTCATGTGAGAAATGTCATGTGGAATTCTTAGCCAAAAAAAAAAAAACCTCTTTCTATTGAAAAAATTGGCACAGTAACTGCTGTCTGATAACAAGAGCTCTATAAAGGTAATATTTATTTTTATTTTTGTCTTTCTAGGGTTGCACCCGAGGCATTTGGAAGTTCCCAGGCTAGGGGTTGAATCGGAGCAGCAGCTGGCAGCCTACACCACAGCCATGGCAATGTGGGATCCAAGCTGCGTCTGTGACCTACACCACAGCTCACGGCAACACTGGATCCACAACCCACTGATCGAAGCCAGGGATTGAACCCACGTGCTTGGGTTCATCACTGCTGAGCCACAACGGGAATATTGTTTCTTTTTGCCTGTGATACCAGAAACTTCTCAGGGGCATAATGGTCAATAAAAGTTCTTTCCTTTTTTTTTTTTTTTTTTTTTTTTGGCTGTGCCCATGGCATGCAGAAATTCTTTGGCCAGGGATCAAACCCATGCCACAGCAGTGACGGCACCAAGTTTTTAACAGCTAGGCCACCAAGGACCTGCCCAGAGTTAAAGTATTTAGCCCTAATGCTTAGTTTGTTTGTTTCCTCTTCTTTTTCATGACGTGATTCTTTTCTGTCTGTTACGTACACATTACTGACTACATGCCTTTTTTCCAAAGTGCCTAAAATTTTTCCTCTTAACAGACTGAATAAATATCTCAAGTAATCCATGTCTTAAATCACAGTCAACACACTGTGACCCATGGGCCAAATATGCCCCCATTTCGTTAAAGTCAGGTTTTATTGGGACACAGCAATACTCTTTGCATTTACAGGTTGTTAATTGCTGACCTTCGGGCCCGAGAAGCCTAAATATTTACAGTCCAAGGAGGGTAGCAACACAACCCACCGATCATGTGTTTTGTGGCTAAGGATTAGAAAAATAGTATTCTCTCTCCTATTAATGTTGAAGCAGATTTTATGTGGATTGCTAAAAGTAATTCCTTTTTTTTTTTTTTTTTTTTTTTAATTTGGCTGCACCCTCAGCATACAGAAATTCCTAGGTCAGAGATCAGTCCCACACCACAGCAGTGATGACGCTGGATCCTTAGCCGCTGGGACGTCAGGGAACTCCTTATTTTTAAAAGCCACACACGTCTGCCCTCAATGAAGTGCATTCTCCCCACACACACACACACGCACGCTTGGAACTGTGCATAACCTTTCCATCCCATTCATGATATGTTTCTAAATAAATTTAACTCTTCCTTTTGGTCGTCGAGTCATTTTCCTGTGATTTCCTCTTGACCATGACATCTTTTGATCTCTTGCTTCCAGAGGAAGATCGATGTAAGCTGTACTGCAAGGCCGAGAACTTTGAATTCTTTTTTGCCATGTCCAGCAAGGTGAAAGATGGAACTCCTTGCTCCTCAGACAGAAATGATGTTTGTATTGACGGGATTTGTGAAGTAAGAGAACACTTCTGCTTTGGGATGTACGGCCGTGCTCGTGTTGTCTCTTAATAAATGCAGAGCCTGACAGCTATTGCACGGGGTTCTTGCATATGGAGAAAAGCACGTGGGTGGCCTGGGGGAAGGAATAGCATTTTCCCAGCTGGACGTGGGCTCAGTCTCCGAATTCCCTCTCACTTTCTGCGTGATTCCCATCTGATGGGTTTCTCTTTGACTCTGTTTCCACATATGGAGAGGACAGTATATCCTACTGTCCACAATAGTTGTAAAAATTATATAAGAATATAAATGATCATAGTAGCAGACTTTTCTTCTGTGCTAAGTACATTCACTGTGTGATTAGAACTTCGTAAATGTGTTTGGAAATAACACTTCTATATATTTCAGGTTTGTTTTTCTTTCTCTTCGGGTAGCCACTTTCTTCTTTGTTTTAATTTGATTGTGACCTCTTTGATCTTGTATGTATGTGTGTGTATGTGTGTATGTGTGTGTGTGTGTGTGTCCAAGAGTTTTATGTTTCATTGGTAGAGCTGATCCGAATAAGTTCACCTACCATTAGTAACAATGGTGACTTTTCATTCCATTTTATGGATGAGGGCTCAAAGCCTTTTTTTTCTTTTTTTTTTTAGGGCTACACCTGCAGCATATGGAGGTTCCCAGGCTAGGGATCCAATCGGAGTTGTAGCTACTGGTCTACACCACAGCCACAGCAACGTGGGATCCAAGCCACGTCTGTGACCTACACCACAACTCACAGCAATGCTGGATCCTTAACCCACTGAATAAGGCCAGGGATCGAACCTGTGTCCTCATGGATACTAGTGAGATGTGTTTCCACTGAGCCACAACGGGAACTCCAGGGCTTGAAGCCTTTGATAAGGTATGTAACTCACTAATCATGCATCTCTTAGTGCAAAGGAAGGATCTGAGCTCTTAGTCAGTCCGACTTTAGACTCTGCTTTTTCCCATAAAACTGCACTACCGTCCTAATAGCAGTTTGGAAAACCATGTACCTCTTGGTTATTCTAAGCCACTGCCTTCTGTGATGTTTTATTTTTCTCTCCCCCCACTCACCTTTTTTTTATTATTGTTGTTCACAGCCAGTGGGATGCGATCATGAACTTGGCTCTAAAGCAGCCTCAGATGTATGTGGTGTTTGTAAAGGTGATAATTCAACTTGCAAGTTTTATAAAGGCCTGTACCTCAACCAGCATAAAGAAAATGGTAAGAGATACTGCAGATTCTTTGCTGTCACTGGTGGGACACATCCTTTGCTGCTGAAGAAGTCTGAGTCATGCTAAATACGGTCGAGCTTTTTACTGGCTAACTTGACACAAAGAAGATGATGGCTTTTGATACTTAGGCAAGATCATGGAAAGATAGGTGTGGTTTTGGTGTGAGCAGTTTCATCGATACATACATTTCAGAGATGTGTTCAACAAATGCCTTTCATGTATTTTCATGAAGTTTCAATATGTTGACCAGGCTGCTATATGCCCCACTGGCATTTGTTAAACAAAGAACTATTACAAAACTTAGATGGTTCACACTTATTATGCTAGAAGAATGTTTGAAGCAATTAACTGAACATCTTGAGTAGAACTGAGCCCTGTCTTCTGCACTGGGCTCACTGTTGAGAAAAGGTGGCTCCAGGTTTCTTCCAGGTAGATTAAAACTAAAAAGCTTTTTTTCTGTGTGTGTGTTTTTAGTGCTGCACCTGCTGCATACGGAGGTTCCCAGGCTAGGGGTCCAGTCGGAGCTGTAGCCACTGGCCTGCGCCAGAGCCACAGCAGTGCAGGAGCCAAACCACATCTGTGACCTACACCACGGCTCACAGCAACCCCGGATCTTTAGCCCACAGAGTGAGGCCAGGAATCAAACCCATGTCCTTATGGATGCTAGTCCGGTTCATTAACCAATGAGCCACCATGGGAACTCCCTAAAAAGCATTCTTGGGTTTGTTCTGGAAAGGAGAAGAGTGTTTCCTGTCCCTATTCATGTGCTTGGGAAAAAGTACCTCCGTTTTTTTCTCTCTGGTGTTCCTACCACTTGGAAATTGAAATCACTGACCATTTTCACTTTGTAAGAGTAGATACGAATGTCATTGATTCAGAAACCCCCCCCCTTTAAAAAAAGCCCCTACCTGCCTATGAGCCTGTCTCCACTGCCTGATGCGGATGATAGAAACGTTCTGTTCTTTCCATTTAGAATATTATCCAGTTGTCACCATCCCAGCGGGCGCCCGCAGCATCGAGGTCCAGGAACTGCAGATTTCCTCCAGTTACCTCGCCGTCCGGAGTCTCAGTCACAAGTATTACCTCACGGGGGGCTGGAGCATCGACTGGCCAGGGGAGTTCGCCTTTGCAGGGACCCTGTTTGAGTACCAGCGTGCCTTCAACCGCCCCGAACGCCTGTCCGCGCAGGGACCCACCAATGAGACACTGGTCTTTGAAGTAAGTACCTTCTGTATATTCAACGCTCACTGCCTCTTGCTGAATTTATAGTGAGGACCCCAGCTGGGTGTAGCTGAACCAGCTCGGGTCCTCGTAGTTCAGTTTTGTTTTCTAATGGGCTGAATGCCAAAGGGCCAAGGAGGAGAGACAGAAATCCCATTTGGAAGAAGAGGCCAGGGAGCCGGTGGATCTCTAAGAGATTGTGTTGATTCTCATAGTTAGAAACCAGCCTTTCCCCAGTACACGTGGCTGTGCTGAATGCTGGGGGATACAGGAAGGGTGCTTCTTGCATTTTCCCAGTTTGCCTGTGTCTGCCCTTTGGAGAGTCCTTTGTAGCTCTTTACAACATAGACACACTGACCTAGGAGGCAAAGTGATGCCGTAGAAAGAACACTTGTTAGGTGTCAAGAAAGTTTTAGTCGTGGCAGACCATCTTATTTCTGTAGGTCATCATTTCCCTAGAGGTGAGAAAAGAGGAAGTGTTCGTAGGCAATAATAAAGAAAATACAAAAACAGCCACAGTATCTGCACATGACTCCGTAACCCAGTTATCCTGGGTACGTTTTCTTTGGTCCTCGCAGTGTCTCTGGCTTTGCTTTTTCCGGTTTGTAAGATGGGCCAGTCCTTTGCTTTCAGAGGCTCAAGATTTGCTTGCGGTTGTGCAGGAGTCACACTGGCTACCACGTACAGAGAACTGACGTAACCAGGCACTCGTGTTAGCCACTTTGCGGTTCAGTGTCTCACCTGCAAAACTGGGCAAGAAAACCTGCCTCGCTGACATGCCAGAAAAATAAGCAATGAAGCGTGAAGAAATGTTAAAAGACTTGCCTGATGGACATAGCTAGGAAAAAAGGCAGAGTCGAGCTGGAGTCCAAGTCTTTTCCATCTACAGATAGGACATCTGCTCCCAGTCTAATCAAACTTCTCTTCTTGAATCAAGAAACATGCGCTGAATTCAACTAATTGCTATTACTATTATTAAAGGCCTTAAACATTTACTAAGGAGGATGAATTGAAGAAGATAGTTTAACTAGATTTGCAGATTTTAAATGGATGATAATTTTGATATTGCGTCCTCCAGAAGGTGAAACGATTGCATATAATGCATACTTGCAAAATTACATGAAGAAAGTGTACTAAAGGGTCTTGGAAATTTTAAAACATGGGGAACATGAATAAAATGTACTCTTATGCAACTCTCGCTTGAGATTATTTCCCATGCTATGAAACACGTCCAAATTTTAAAAAGAAGAAGAAGTAGAACATAGTTTAAAAATAGAATGATATGTAACTTAGGGTTCTAAGTCAGATGGTGTGACCACTGCACTGCTAAGAGCATCTCAGCCTCGGTGTCACTTAACATCCACACCAATAAAAATAGGCAAACAATACCAGCTGGCTGTTAGGGCCATTGGAAGAATTTAAGATAAGTTCAAGGCTGACAGAGTGCTTCGCATGTAGTGTTTGTAATCATTACCATTCTCTTGTCTTCTGAGCTTATCAGAGATTTTTTTTTTTAAATCTCAGCCTGAGACCATGATTCGCAGTCTGGTAACCACAGGCGAAAAGCAGCTCCCAGGTCTTCATGCTTTAAAAAAAAAAAGGGATCAGTGATTAAATATCAGGTTATTTCTTATAAAATACAGATTTTGACAACTCTTACGAAAAAGGAACTTCTGGCCCCTTAGATATTTGAGTTTGCAACCCAGGCCTCAGGACTTGACCGTGAGTCTACTTCCCTTTACCTTTTGAATTTGACACTAGGCTCCCGTCACCTCAGTGTGTGTGCTAAAAGGACCCACGAAGATTTCACAGCATTTGCTCTGAGAGCAGCTGGAGAAAATATTCTTCCAACCCTCTCTGAGTCTTTTATTTCAGAAGATGAGGTTAGGAACCCCAAATAAAACTGCACTAAAGTTAGGGTAGTTTGGAGCTCGATAATGAATGCCGTCCCTGAAGTTACCCTCTGCTTAAACCTAGGGCATAAGAATTGAACTTTCTGGTTAAAGATTTCTGGATCTTTTTATTCAGTTCTAACGTTTTAGATGTAGATATTTGTTTTATTTCTTTTCTGTCGAGCATCTGAGCAGCAAACATCTTTTCCCTTTCTTTAGAAAAGGTGTATTTTCGGAGTTCCCGTCGTGGCTCAGTGGTTAACGAATCCAACTAGGAACCATGAGGTTGTGGGTTCGATCCCTGGCTTTGCTCAGTGGGTTAAGGATCCGGCGTTGCCGTGAGCTGTGGTGTAGGTCGCAGACGCGGCTCGGATCCCGCGTTGCTGTGGCTGTGGCGAAGGCTGGCAGCTACAGCTCCTGTTAGACTCCTAGCCTGGAAACCTTCATATGCCGCGGGTACGGCTCTACACAAAGGTAAAAAGACAAAAAAGAAAAAAAAAAGGTGTATTTTCTTTAGAAAGGTATATTTAGCTTGCAAGGCATCAGTTCTAGAGCAATGTGGCATCATTAGTTTTGCCAAGAGGCCTCTGATCCATCTCTAAGCAAAACCACACAGCCCAAGTTCTTTGGCTAGGAAATAACCAAATCAGAAGTTGGGTGCCTCTCACAGTTTCAGGCACAGGCAGCCAAAACTGAATTCAGATCATTCCTCATGAGAAAGGTGTGTTTTAATGCTTCATGGCAAGCAAGACTTTTTTTTTTTTTGGTTGTTGTTGTTTCTTTCCAACTTTGTTCGTAATCACCCAGCCGTTCCGGTAGGTTTTCACAGTTCTGTTTATAATTTAAAGTTGGCCGTTAAACATACGTTATCTGCAGGAAAACCACAGCAAAGAATAAGACAAGAAGTGCCAAGCAAAGTGCAAAGCAGAATAACAGTTCCTCCTGAATTTCATCTTTAGAACCCGAGATAGCCCATCTTTATCTGTGTTAATCACATTAACCAGATGATTGACGCACTGTCACTGCACATTATGCCAGCCTCAAGCCAAGGCTTTTTATGGGTGCTTTGCTTAATCTAAGCTTAACTCCTGATCTCTTTCATTTATATTGTTGAGTGCTGACTAAAACTAAATCTTCGAAATATTCACCGGGTCCAAACAGTTGCCTGATGATGGGGAGCTGTTTTTTGAGAAACGGAGGGATGGCCTCGACTGGTGGTGGTGTTCTCCAGAACTGCTTGGGTTCACCAAAGGTCCGTCACCTGGGGAACAGATCATGTAATTATGCCGTGTCACCCCATGAACTCGCTTTCACCAGTAAAAGAAATGAATTATTTACACATAAAACAATGTAGAGTTATCTCAAAATCGTTACACCACATGAATGAAGCCAGGCACAGAAAAAGTAAATATTCTTGTCTTTTTCCCAACTCAGTGTTTAACATTTTCTTGACTATGAGGAATCATGTTATCTACTGCCTCTGTGCTGAAACCCTTTATCATATTGAGAAAGTTTCCAGCTATGTTGAAAATGTTTACCATGTGTTCTTGTTTAATTCTGTTAATGCTTTCTTCTTAAAAAAAACATTGGTCAGGTTCATCATCTGTCTCCTTGCAAATGCAGGCAGCTCCTTGAAAAAAAAAAATCAAAAGTTATGGAGAAACATTGGGTAGATCTGATAAAATTATAAAGTCTTTCCTATGTTCATTTATACGTGTAGGGGTTTTTTAAATAGTTTTTACAACTCTATAAATAGGATAAAAGCTATAATAACATCTCTATGAATACAGAATTATAATTTCATTGCCGTGCAGTAGGTCACATTTGCTTAGCGATTGTTTTTACAGAGTCTTTTATTTTATGTACTGCTTATAGATTCTGTGAAAGCTTAAATTAATGTCCTTGGAATGTGACTTGTCTGAAAAGAATCTAGAGGGAAAATTGTATGATTAATTGGACATGCCTCACTTGTATTTTGTAAAGGAGTTATGTTTTCATTCAAAACTTGCAACTATGTTAGAAGATGAAAAAAAAATCAAATTCAGTAACCTAGTGTTATCTGTTGTATCTTTTAAAAGAATTTGGGGAGTTCCCATCGTGGGGCAGGGGAAATGAATTTGACTAAGAACCATGAGGTTACAGGTTCAGTCCCTGGCCTCGCTCAGTGGGTTAAGGATCCGGCGTTGCCATGAGCTGTGGTGTAGGTTACAGATGTGGCTTGGACCTGATGCTGCTGTGCCTGTGACATAGACCAGCAGCTGTAGCTCCTATTAGACAGCTAGCCTGGGGACCTCCATATGCCATGCGTGCGGCCCTAAAAAAGCAAAAAAAAAAAAGTAATTTTGTTAATGGCTTTAATATTTAAATTATGCTTTAGTACCATCAGGAACACATTATCAAAATTCAGGTCAATTTTTATCACATGCTTATGGCTCTCCAAAATCTATGGAACACAGTGATTTGAAAAAATTAAATCACAATATCAAAAAAATTACATTTACCAAAACTAGGCTTTGTATTGGTATCCAAGTAATCCATGGCCATAGTCTTTAAAGGAAGTTAAATAAAGTTCATACACCTTTCCGTACAGCCGTGAATGGCACCAAAATGAATACTTTTGGAGCCAAAAATACGTTCAGTCCAATATGAAATGTCAAATGCCTTTTATAGTCCTGCGGGATGCTGAAATCAAAGTGTGGGAACCTACCAAAGTGGAAAATGCTGTTTCATCCACAGAAAGTATACATAAGTCTGTGAACGAAAGCACTTTCTCTCTTGGCTGCTTAAAATGACTACATGTTCACTAAGCTCTTATTATAGTGTAAAATTCAACAGGAGTGTGTGTTTGCCAGAACACGTTAGGATGGCATTGTAAGGACAATGATGTCCCTCTTTATATGTCATTCATTTGTGTTAATCAGATCCTCCCAAGGTCTTGGTTAAGTCTTATCTTCACCTTGGCATGTCTTGATTTACGTAGCTTCCTTTAAAGCAATATTCCTCTATTTCTTCTTGTCCGCTAAACAAAAATTCAACTTTTATTGAGAGCCCATTCGACGCCCAGCTCCATATAGACATTGGACATACACAGATGATTCAGACTTAAACCATGTCACCAAATCATGATAGTCTCAGGCCTTTGAGGATTGTGAAGAGTGAATTTTGGTATATGGATCTTATTCTTTTCGGTAACAACATGGGTTAGAACAGGGATCATCTGCATAAAGAGTGGGTGATATAGATTACTAAGATAATCCTAGGTCACTATGCAGGAATCATGGAAACTCAAGCCCAATCTTCTCACTGGGGAATGATTGCTCTAGGCTAAACTGTTAGCTTCTTCTCTCCCCTATAACTCTGTCCTGAAGCTCTTTTAAGCACCTGAAACCCTCTGTTGCTGAAAGATGACTTACTTGGCTTTGTAGCTCCATACCTAGTATAGTATCTGGAACATTGAAGATGCTCAAAAAAAATTTTATTGAACAAATGACATCTGATGAATAAATTCATTCATTCATTTAAAGAGTAGCATCTTCTTTCCAAGTTGCAAAATCCTGCATGGAGACAATAAATAAACTGAGTGAAAGGAGATGTTCTCGGACCACAGTCAGGACTGACAAGCGCAGAGGCCAGGCTGTCCTTCTTCATTTCTGGCCTCCTGTCCCAAACCACTGTCATAATCTGAAGTTCTCTAGAAGGCTTAGACTTCTGGGGTACACATTTTAAAAACCACTGGATGTCATCAGCTTTTAGGACTAGTCTTAGAATTGTGCAGTTGAAAGTTAAGTACAGTGAAAGGCATTTAAGGAATTGAAATATGATCTCCTAAATTGCACTGGAGCAATGGATATGCTTTCTCAAAGGCCTGCCTTTCCCAAAGTGAGTAACTTACACATAAGAACTTGCCAACCAGTTAGCTCACAGTTGACTTACCTTAATCTGGGAGAAGAGCACCAGATCCTTCGCTTATATCTGGATGTTTAATAGTGCAAGGCAGGAGGAAGGCAATCCTGCCAAAAAAATTGACTGCTGTCAGTTAACCCCAAGAAGTAAGTACATGGCCTGACACCAAATAAAAGTGTCTTCTGCTCCTAGTTATTTCTATATGTCAAAATTTTATAGAATGTCTTCATAGGGAAGCTCAACTTAAATGGAAAACAGGCTTTCACTTTTATCACTGAGTCAAGTGCCTGCCCAGTTTTCAAATGCAGTCTCTGTTACAGACCTTCCTTCTCCTTGGAACCTGGATTGTACATGATCCAGCTTTAGCAACAGGCGGATGTCAGTTTAAACCGAGCTGGCCCTGTTGATTTCCTCAGTAGCCCAGGGAAATTCCTAAGGGTAATCAAGGATTTAAATGACTGCCTGAGGTCTTAGATATTGTAGGCGTTATTTAAGTCCGTCATTCAACTTTTTATTCTGAAGTACATGGCTTGGAAAACAGAGCTAGTGTTCATGACTCTGTATCATATTTCTGTATCACCCAGGGGAAAACTACACACACACACACACACACACACACCCCAGCACAAAAAGAAATCAGTATTGATTTGGCAACCCCACCCCTTCTGAGATCACTACAGACACAGTGATTCTAAACTAGATAATCTCCACATATTTCTGTATTTCAACTTATCCCCCACGACATGGGTCTGGCACAAAGTCTAAGGAATTTCTCATTGAACTAGCGTACTCGTTAGTCACCTGAAGGATGTAAAAGTCAACTTAAAAGACAAGCGTCTTCAGGATATTGTGTATAGACTACTGTATGTATTGTATTGGGTTTGGAAACACAAGAAAAGCTAAATCTAAGTTATTTCTGCGCCATACATAGCTAAATTTAGTGTGTGTGTGTGTGTGTGTCTTATGTAAGGAATTTAGGTTTTTTTTTTTTTGGTTGTTTTTTGTTTTTATGCTGTACCTGCAACATTCCCAGGCCAGGAATCTAATCTAAGCTACAGCTGTGGCAACATCAGAGCCCTTAACCCCCACTGCACTGGCCAGGGATCGAACCCACACCTCCTCAGCGACCTGAGCCCCTATAGTCAGATTCTTAACCCACTGTACCACAGTGGGAACTCCCAGGAGTTAAGTAGTAGAAATGTGAAAACTGAAGATGCGAGTTGAATTTTACACGTCTTTGTTGAAAAATAATCATTTAATCTGAAGCAGACATGTATATGCTGGGCTTTTTTGAGTATGGCTGAAAACTTAATGTATTTCCATTTTGAGGCTGAGATGTAGGTGACTGAGAGTTAAGGTCACTGATTTTGTGCTCTAAGTACAGTGCAAAAGGCATGTTTAATGTATAATGTATAATTTTAGAGGGCCTTGGCAAGAAGAATTAAGAATCCCAAGATTCTTTTTTTTTTTTTTTTTATGACAAGCCAAGGTGTCCATACATTCTTTTGAAGGGACCAGAGAGCAGCCTTCTTTACTAACTGGTGCAGACATACCCACCCTGCCTCCCTGTCTATCTCTCGTCCCCGCTTCTCCCTCTTCCAACTTCTGCTCCTCCCCTCCTCCCTTTTCTTCTTCTTCTTTTATTCTCTTTCTCTGTATCTGTTTCTTTCTGTCTATCTCTGTCTGTCTGTCTCTCCCCCACACACACACAACGAATGAGTCATATGCTCCATCAGATTGTCCTGCGGTTGGAGGTAGGTGAGGAAATTGATCATGAGTGTTTCATTATAAAGTAACTTCATCTCTCTCTGATAAATAGTGATCAGGATGGCATGATAACACAGGTTACTAGTCTAGGACTGAAATATGATCACCTGTGTTTTTACAGCAGTCCTTTAAAAAAAAAAGTCTTTAAATCAAAGCTCTTCTTTATGTTAAGGATTTTTTTTTGTTTCTATTAAGAGGCCAAAGGGGGTGTTTAACCCTTTGAAAGCCCAGTCCCAGTTCATAGTGTGCGGGAGAATCCTCAGGCTGAAAGATGCAGCAGCCTTTGTAATGACAGTGAGAAATGAGTTAACCACAGGCCGGTTTCAAGGCAGGAAAAAGACACCTAGAGAAAATTACTATAATAAACAACTTCCTTCACTCTTTGGCAAAAGATGACGGGGTGGCAGGGGGCCAGGTGGTCAGGCAGGTTGATCACTGAACTGACAGTGTGCGAGCGCCTCTGACGGGGTGTTACCTTCCCATCCAGCTCCTTTCCCCCCTGACCCTGCTGTCTGAGTCCCGCCCCGCCCCGCTCCGCTCCAGGGGAAGGGGCTGTAAAGATAAAATCCGTGTAAGAGAAAGGAGATTCGCCAGGGAGCATGGATGGAGCGAAGACACAGAATTCAAAAGGCAAAGAGGGAGTGGAGAATTAATTCAGAACAGATGATAGGAAACTCCAGACTCGGGGGGACGATTCAGAGGCTTCTGCGGTGCCACCTCATTCGTCTAGAGATGGCCATTGGCTGTTTGAAGTGCGGGCCTCCAGTTAATTCACGGGCAAATACTTGTGTGACAGGTCGGAGAACGCTATTTCTCTTCGCTAAACTCGGAGGAATGTTGATGAGCTGAATTAGAACTGTAGTCGCGGTTCAACGTGTCAGCCCACACCTTTGAAGCTGCCTAACAGATGCCCTTCCAAGGCCCAGATCAGGGCCCTTGTGAAGCTGCATCTTGTCAAAGCCAGCTCACTCGCACCTAATCGCCCTGATGATTCCTGGTCGTGTTCTTCAAGCTTTGAAGCGAACAAGAAGGCAAAGACAGCTGGCTGATTTTTCACATCACACAGCTTCCAAGAATCACAGGAACGTACAAAAACATGAATTCTCACTTCCCAACTATCCCTTCCTTGATTTGGTCACCATGTATCATATGATGAAATTCACTCTTTATTGGAAGGGGGTCATCTCCAACATGAGTTGTATTTCAGTTGCTAAAAGAATGGTTAAAGCAAGCATTCAGAAACGCAGGGGAAAATGAATTGAGGAGATGAAAGATCGTGCATTCTTAAATGATATTAGCGTGTTCAAGAAGCAGCATTTTTAGGTCAGAACCCAGTAGTCAACGGAAATGTTTTAGCATGCTGTAGAAGCTCAGTGACAGTGTCTTTTCAGCAGTTCATCCAGTTTTTAGACCTTTAAATCAAAATTCTAGACGTGGCATTTCAGAGCTGGAGATGCAGTGTCCTGAGACTTTAACTGTCAAGTTTGGGAGTCAGACAATATCAGAGACTTGAGTTCCCAGTGTTGTTACTTACTAGCTACGTGACCTTATTTATTGGTGCATTTATCCACAGTACTGGGTGTTTGTTTGTTTGTTTGTTTGTTTGTTTGTTTCTGGCCACACCTGCACCATATGAAAGTTTCCAGGCCAGGGGTGGGATTGGAGATGCAGCTGCAGGCCTGCACTACAAACAGAGCAACACTGGATCCAGGCCACATCTGGAACCTACGCCAGAGCTTGTGCTAATGCCAGATCCTTAACCCACTGGATGAGGCCAGGGATCAAACCCACATCCTCACAGGCACTATGTTAGGTTCTTAACCTGCTGAGCCCCAGTGAGAACTCCCACAGTACTGGGATACTAACAGTAATGGAATAGTGACAGTATCATGCTTCCTTACAACATCCTTATCAGCTTTAGATGAGATAGTGCCAGTACAGTGCTTTGCCGGGCATAAGCACAATAAGTATTGCTATTGTTATTTTTTAAAAACAATCAGTACATTATTGAAGCCAAGAAACAAGATTCTAAGCACGCATTAAATAAAAGGCCAGTCTTTAAAACCTATCCATAACTCTTTCATTTCCATGGGAGAATTAGGACGACTGCTTTAAAAGTAAAGGGGGGGGGTCTTTAAATAATGAAAGAAAGACAAAGCAGTGGAAGGCATTTATAGTTTTCAAATTAAAAATTAAAAATGGGAGTGAAAGAGAGAAAGCTGTTTACTGAAGATTATTCAACGCGTGCTTTGTTTTAACTTCGTCTGCCCCAAGCAGGACCTGCATCCCCCTCCTATGGAGGGCAGTTGGTAGAGTCCAGCCCAGTCTGTGGTTTTCCAGCATAAGAAGCTGTAAATTTTATAACTCTGCACCCTGCGGTCAAAGCTGCTGAGTGTTGTGTCTGAAGTCAGGTGGCTGGTGTGTTAAAGGTAGACATTAAACAGTTCTGCTGAAGACCTGGAAGCATTTAAGGAGGTTGCTTGCCAGCTGTAAATTAGAGACCCGGTGCCAGTTGGCTGGGAAGTTCTCTGGACTAAGTCCAGTTAAGTAGACTGCATCGCCGGTGGGCTTTCCAACTTTGTGCGTTTTCACAGCTTGACTATACAGCCCGACCTTCAGCACTGGGTGGTGTTGTGATATCTCTGTTGGGGGCAGAGGACGGACGTGGCATTCCTGTGACCCAGAGAGCCTTTGTGTTCTCCACTAGTGCTAAAGAAAGCTATTGACTGCACTCGACAGCCAGAAGTGGGTTTTTTTTCTTTTTTTTCTTTTTTTTTTCTTTTTTAATGGCTATACCCACGGCATATGGAAGTTCCTAGGCTAGGGGTCAGATGGAGCTGTAGCTGCCAGCCTATGCCAGAGCCGCAGTAATGCCAGATCCAAGCTGCGTCTGCAACCTACACCACAGCTCACGGCAACGCTAGATCCTTAACCCACTGAGTGAGGCCAGGGATCAAACCCGCATCCTCATAGATACTAGTTGGGGGTCGTTACCACTGAGCCGCAGCGGGAACTCCAGAACTGTTTTAAAACAGACGTGAGTGATGGGAATTATTTTCAGATGACATTGTTTCAGATGTGTTCCTTCTTCGGCATTCACAGAGGCGGTCAGAACCTTAGCTCTGTAGTTATCACACGCTATCCCAAGGGCCTCCTGCTTCCAAGCTTCAAGTAGGACACTGTGTGGGATCAAGATGATGGTCTTGGTCCCACTGAGGTACTTATATGTAGACAGGCTTGCCAGACTAGTGGCTCTATCTGAGAAAAGTGGGCCAAGTCATTATTAGGCCACAGGGCCACTTAGATTTGGAATGTTTTTAGTTGTGTCTTAAAACTGATGCAGGTGAGAAAACCTCTGCCTTCAGGTGGGTCAGAGCTGGCTTCGTGGTTGTGGAACCCGCAGAGTCACAGCAGACACTGGGCTCAGAAGGGCCCTATGTTTGGTTTAATGCCCTGTTGTCACCAACTTGAAATCCTTACACTTTTTTTTTTTTTAAAGGAACTGCTTTGCATGGCCATTTTGCTCTGGGCCCCACAAAGTAGGTAGCCATCCCTGAAGCTAAGATTGATTTTTTTTTTTTTAACAAAGTCCAATCTTTTTTTTTTAGAACAGGGTGAAAGAATGGCTCACAGATACTCTATCAGCCAGTTTGTTTCCAAAGGATTGGCTCTTACAGGCATCAAACGGCAACAATAAGATGACTGCTGTGTATTCCATGCTTAGTTACTTAGTTCCTCATACAGGATAAAGAACAGGGCAGAGAAAGCCTTGATTATCATTGAGGAGCAAATAAGGCAGTTGGTAAACTCCCATCTTTTATATATATTTGCTCTTGGCATCTATTTGTGCAAATAATTACTTTCTTTAAGAGCCCTTTAGGAGCTGATGTTAAATTCTAAAGGCAGCTTTCTGCTGGTTTATACAAATATTGTCTTTTAGGTTACGTGATTACACATACAACTCTCGTGTGAGCTTATAAATACACAGACGTTATAGTTAGGCCTTGAGTCATTTGAGTTTTTTAAAGTTAAGAGTCTTACTCAGTTACGCATTCAGTGACAGCATTAACATGTCCTATATGCCACTAGCTATAGAACTACAGTAGTAATACAACAATCACCAGCTACTGTGTATGTTATTATGAGTTAGGAATTTAAACTGCGTAATTTTGTGAACATTTACCTTAGACAGTGGAAGTTATCTCTCTTCTTGATCTGGCTGCATAAGTAAGCTTCTTATTACCCTGATACTACCAAATGGATTGGTTGCTTTCTTGCTACGAAATAGTCTGCTGGCATTCTAACTTTTAACTGAAGTGTTTTACTTTTCAGAGGATCTTGACATATTTTTATTTCACCTGTAAGGGTAAGGAGGGTGGGAAACTCAATATAAAAGTTGGTCTTGGGAGTTCCCATGTGGCTCAGTGTGTTAAGGATCTGGCATTGTCGCTGCAGTGGCTCAGGTCACTGCTGTGGTACAGGTTTGATCCCTGGCCCATGAATTCTGCATTTCTATACCTTGGCCAAAAAAAAAAAAGTTGGTCCCTTTAGGGGGAATAGAAATCCTCAAAGAGAAATTCTCTTTTTAGTGGCTTTATGGTAGAAATCCTCACCAAAATACTTCAATAATTAACAGCTATGGAGTTCCCATCGTGGCTCAGTGGTTAACTGATCTGACTAGGAACCATGAGTTTGTGGATTTGATCCCTGGCCTTTCTCAGTGGGTTAAGGATCCTGCATTGCCGTGAGCTGTGGTGTAGGTTGCAGACACAGCTCAGATCTTGCATTGCTGTGGCTGTGGTGTAGGCCAGAGGCTACAGCTCCTGTTAGACCCCTAGTCTGAGACCCTCCATATGCCGTGAGTGCGGCCCTAGAAAAGGCAAAAAGACAAAAAATAAATAAACAACAGCTACAAAGCTTCCTTAGATGGTCATGTGTTTGTCCTCCCCCAAGTTCTCAGCAGCATTTGATTTCCTTTTGCAGATTATCTGGCATTTTGTTTTGACACTGTAGTATTTCTGTTGGTGGGCTTGGCTCATCTCCTCCTCTGGAAGGCCATGACCACGGAAATCAGAAGAGGTGATTGTGGCTTAGACCAGGGAAGTGGTGGTGGCAACAGACGAAGTGGGACATGGTCAGATTTGAGTCATATTGAAAGTAAATATAACACCATTTCCTGCTTGACTAGACATGCGGTGTGAGGACAAGAAAAGAGATCTGGGTGCCTCCACCTTTTTTATTTTGACCTAAACAGTTAGAAGGATTGGGTTTCTATTTTATGAAACTGGAAGAACAGCCTTTCAGGGGATGGGGAGGAAAATCATGAGCTCAGTGTTGGACACTGATGTACCTTTCAGACTTTCAAGCAGAGATACTCAGTAGGCCATTTACTCTGTGAATGTGGCGGTCCAAGGACGGGTTTTGTCTGTGGCTGTGCTGTCCAGGATGGTAGCCAGTATTCACATGGGGTTCTTTTAGGTTGAGATTAAATGTGTTTATTAAAGTATAGTTGATTTACAATGTGCCAGTTTCTGCTGTACAGCTCAGTGACCCATTCATACACACATTCTTTTTCTCCTACTCTTCCATCATGTTCTGTCCCAAGAGATGGGATACAGTTCCCTGTGCTGTACTGTAGATTTAGATTAAATTAAATGTAAAGTGTTATTCTTCGCACTAGCATACTCAGTGGCTGCATGTGGCTCGTGGCTGCCATGGGGAACAACATAGGAAGGATCATAGTCATTGTCATCCTTGCAGAGCGTTCTATTGCAAATCAGTGGTATAGAGGTGTGGATTTGGGAGCAGCCACACGTGTAGGATACACGTAAAACCACAGGACTGGACGAGATCACCTAGAAGAGGACAGGAGGTTGGATGTCACTGTGACATTGAATCATTAGGAAATGAGTCAGCCAAGGAGAGCAGGAGTAAGATCAGTGAGGCATGAAAATAACCGAAAGGATGAGTTTCTGATGATGAAAAAAGGAGAGAGTGGTCGGCTACGTCCAGTGCAGGTGACCGGCTGAAGAAGAAGGTGGTTGACTGTTGGCAATGATACGGTGCCTTTGAAAGAGCTCTTTGAGTGATGTGGTGGGAAGGGATACCTGAGAGAAAAGGACCGTGGGTGAAGGAGGGAACATGTGGGAGACTCAGAATGAAAGCAACTCTTGGAGAGACATTTGCTATAAAGGGAAGCCGTGGACGTGAGCTGGAGAGATGTGGAAAGATAAGGTCTTTTTTTTTTCTTGAGAGATACAATAGCATGTTCATGTGCTGATCGGAAGTTTCAGTAAGGCTCAAGAGAGGGGGGACAACTACAGCAGTGATGTCACGTCCTTAGGTGAAGGAAGGTGGGATCCAGAACGATGGGGACAACCTGGACAGAGCCAGGAGCCAGGACAGGACATCCTGGGTAAGAGGAGAGGAGGAGTGGGTGGGTCCAGATGCAGAAACAGGTTTGATGTAGACCGTGTACATCCTCTTCTTGATAGAAGCACTGATAATGTTTTATAGGCAGCTTTCCTGTTTTTGTTTGCTTAATAGTGATGATGCTTTGATCTTCACTGTCTTTTTGGTTTCTCTTTTTTAAATGCACCCTGCTATTCACAGCAATGTTTTAACATGTTTCACAGTGAAACCACATGTCATGTATGGCTAAGGTTCTAGAGTCTGTCTAAAAGGTGAAAGTAGAATAAATTTTAAATGCTCATTGAAAAGGTGCTCAGCCACTCTTTAATCACCAGAACATAAGTCCTCGACACTCAAAAGGCAAGAACTAATGTTCTTTTCTAATTTCTTTGCCTTTCCCTTGGAAATTCCTTTCCCTGATGAGAGTAGAATTCAAGACCTAGTTTGAATACAGGCTGGAATGGAGTGGTCCTAGGAAGCAAAGATAAGTGAGTGGACTTCTTTCTCTATGGCACTTGCACTTGAATTTGTTTATGATACATGCACGTGTGATACAGTTCCACTGTATTATGATGTGGTCTTGCCTCATGAGCCTTAGCTCACTGCAACTGTTAAGCATTCCACCTATATTGCAGCCACCATGCACATGTGGTGTACTACGGTATTTTCTCCCCTGCAGTATCTGTGCATTGCTGTTTCACCAGGCAAGTAGCAATCATGGGTGTTACTTTTGAGATACTATTTAGCTGAAGGAAAAATTGAGTTCAAGTATCAATGAGTGTCACAATTATCTTCTGAATGTAAAGCTGCTCTCAAAAGTCTAGACTGATGGTGAAAAAAACCCAAAAGTTTCTGTGTTTATATCATATCACATGAGGATATTAACAGAGATGCTGCAAAAATCTTGAATAAGGAAAGCATGGTATTTATTCAAACTATAGGAAATGTTGTAACATCATTGAACGTATGATTCCAAGAGCAGTTTGCGTGACTTAGCTGCAAAAAGACAAGCAAAAACTAGGAAGACCCTCAGAACTAAAAGAACTCCTGGGACCTTGATTTTGAGGTTTCTGTTGGTGATTAATGAGAATTTGGCATTTGTCAATTTTAATGGCACTACCTGCTGTGTCTCGTTTGGTTTTTGTTTTGGATGGGGGTGAGGGGGGACAAAGCCGCCTCTACTAACAGCCTCTGTTTTGGCTATTCCTGGGAGACACCAAGGCTTGTTTTGTTGGCTGACACATGATGACTAGACCATGGAATCTTCAGAGTAAGCCTTAGTACTTGTGGAGACTTTTAAGCTAATAGCAAAGAAGTAGAAATCATCCTGCAGTATCCTCAGGAGTGGTCTGGGATAATGGAGCTCCTTGAACAGCCGCCGCCCACCCAGCTGTAACTGGGATCCCACGGATAGATAAAGATAGAGCCAGGGGTTCCTGTTTTTAACTGGAAAACCCACGCTGCTTCTTGGGTATGAATGCCCAGTTCTGGTGGTAATAAATTTCCCACAAAACTCATGGGGCAGAGAAAACCAGCTATTTATATTCATGCTTTGAGCTTGACAGAAAAAAAAAAAAAAAAACAAGGAGTAGTTAAGAAAAGAGAGACTCAGGAAGGGAGGCAAATAAGTGTTTGCCCGCACCAAAGACAAGGTGATATCCAGACGTAGAAACAAACTTGTGGTTCCCAAAGGGGAAAGTGAGGAAGAGAGAAATTGGGAGTTTCAGATTAACATATACATACTATTGTATATAAAGTAAACAACAAAGACATATTATATAGCAAGGGAAACTATATTCAATATCTCGTAATAACCTATAATGGAAAAGAATCTGAAAAAAAAAATATATATATATATACACACACACACACACATACACATTTATATACACACATATGTATGTGTGTATAACTGAATCACTTTGCTGTACACCCGAAACTAACACAACATTGTAAATCAACTATACTTCAGTTAAAAATGAAAAAACAAGGTGCTATCTTGCAGTCTCTAGGCACATTTTGTTGGGGATCTTAAGTTCTCTTTTAAACCCATCCACCAGTCACCTGTGTGATCTGGCAGAAGTTCTTTCTTCTCATTTTTTTTAAATGAAAAAATAGCTACATTATAGAGTTGTTAGAGGACTCTTTTGAGGTAATGCATAGCAGAAGCCCAGCAGAGTGTCTTGACACCTGGGAAGTGCCAGTAAATGACTGCTTTTATGTTAGTAGTCAGAGCTGATAGGATCGGATTTATCCCAAGTCTTCTGCCCTTCTGAGGTCAAATCCATTTTAGTATATATATATATATTACCAACCCCTCCTTCTGGTCATGTTTGTTTTGTCTTCTCTGCTCATACTGGTACGTGGTTAACAGACACATACTCTCTGGGCAACTTCTCTTTGAAAATCCTATTGGAAATCTGCCTGGATTTTAAAATTGGTGGTGGGCAACTCTAAGGTTTTATGAGTGTTTTCCTTGTGCCCAGCATCTCCTGGCATCCAGGAGAGGGTTTGTAAGTTGTGGGATAAATCATATATATATATATATATATATATATATATATATATATATAGATAGATAGATAGATTCAGCTTCGAGCACTATCTGTGGAGCACCGCTGTGTGTTAATACCATGGTAGGCTTTCAAGTTCAATGTGAAGGTTGAGACCTCATAGCATAACCTTTCCTTCAACATAATGTAAAATATATATATTCTTTTTCTTTCTTTCTTTTTTGTCTCTTGTCATTTTAGGGCTGCACCTGCAGCATGTGGACGTTCCCAGGCTAGGGGTCTAATCGGAGCTGTAGCTGTCAGCCTACACCAGACCACAGCAACTCCAGGTCCAAGCCGCTTCTGCGACCTACACCACAGCTCACGGCAACGCTGGACCCTTAACCCACTGAGCGATGCCAGGGATTGAACCTACAACCTCATTGTTCCTAGTCGGATTTGTTAACCGCTGTGCCACGACGGGAACTCCCTAAAATATATATATTCTTGCTTTATTTATTGAGAATACCTAGAGTTGAGGGTAGTGGGCTTACAGCAAATGTCTTGTTTCCCTCCTATCTAAATCACAGTTTCAGTGATTAGAGGCTCACATTTCAAAGCCTCATGGGAAAACTTTAAATCAGTGTAAAACATACTTGGGAACAATGATGTGAACCAACTTTGAGGTCCCAGTGTCACACAGATGTCTTTAAAATGTTCGGTGAGATTTCTGGAGTGCCTGTGCAGAGAGAGATACCGACCTGTATCTTGAGCTCTGATTTTTATGTCTCACACTGTCCAGATTCTGATGCAAGGCAAAAATCCTGGGATAGCTTGGAAGTACGCACTTCCCAAGGTCATGAATGGAACTCAGCCAGCCTCCAGAAGACACATCCACGCCTGGAGCACCCTGTATTCCGATTGTTCCGTCTCCTGTGGTGGAGGTAGATTTCCTGATCCTGTTTTTCAAGTCTCTTCTTCAGACAGGTTCCTTCACCCCAGGCCTCTTTCAACTCTACGGTTTAAAGAAGCAACAAAAGAGCTATCTTTGGGAGAACCATCACTGTAAAAAAGCAAATATTATTTGTTCTCTCTGGGGATTTTCTTATGTAGGAAGGAACTAACTCTTACAAAACTCAAGTCAACCGTGACCAGGACTCAGACGTTACACATCTGAAAATTAAAGGGGAAAAAAATGCAAAATATCTATTTATAAATAGAAGGCTATCTTACTGCATTGATTTTTCAGCTTACAGTTTTGTTTCTTGCTGCCGTGACTTTTGTGTTGCTGTGAACCTCCCAATGGGACATAGAGAGGGACAGGCAGGACAGCTCATGCAATAGTGATCTGCCACCAGGAGACTGTGTCCTGCCGTCTTTCTCTGCAGGGAAAGGATTCAATCTGATAAATAACCCCTGCGAGGAGGAACAACAGTAGCCATCCTCCCAGTGAGTAGAAGGGAGGCGTTTTATTGAGATCCCCAAATATCAGATACTTATGTGAGTCATTCTTTGTCACACATGCTTCTTAGAGGAGGATGAAGGTCCATCCATAAGTCCATGAAACCAAAGCATGAAGGTTACTCATTTCCTCACTGTCAGAGCACCCGGTGATAGAGGGTCTTCCAAGTAAATAGGGCATCTTGGAACCACAGACAAAGCAGAAATAGAGAAAATGAAGAAATTCTTTTATCTCTAGGCCTCTTCTTCAGCTTCCCATGCCAGTTAACAAAATGTGAGGAAATGCTTCTTTTTAAGAAAAAAAAAATGAGCAGAAGGGAATATACTCTCCTTACTGGAGTCCTAGCAGTCAGGTGTGAATACATACTCAGTGAGTTCATCATTTTTGAGTATATGTGCACCATACTCTTAGGGAGGCACAAGATGTCAGATAGAATTTCCACACATAATGCAGCAATGATTTTCCTCCAAAGGACATTTTCCATTAGATGTGTGCAGTTTGAGTTAAAGCTTGTGGGATGTTTCTCTTGACAGCTGCCCTGTTTTCAGTGCCTTTGTCACTGTATGCTTCTAAATCCACTAAGAAGTTACATGTTAAAAAGTATCAAAAGGAGTCCCCTGGTGGCTCCGTGGGTTAAGGATCCAGCATTGTCAATGCTGTGTGCTGTGACTCAGGTTTGACCTCTGGCCCAGGAATTTCCACATGCCCAGGGGCATGGCTGATGAATAAAAATTTTAAAGTATTAAAATATGAAAACTTATATCTCAGGGGGAGGTGAGGGGTAGGGAGTGAGATTCATCTGAGTTGTAGATTTTATCAGAAGGAAGTGCTTTTCACACAATATTTGGATTCTCTATGCTTGATAAAATATCAGAAGCTCTGGTAAAGCTGAAGCTAAACTTGGAAAGTAAATGGAAATGGTTATCTAATTTTGACTTTGTCACTTTTGATATCTTCTTAGGTTACATAAGTGTCAAGGCCATTTGCTTACGTGATCAAAACACTCAAGTCAATTCCTCATTCTGCAATGCAAGAGCCAAGCCAGCAACTGAACCCCAAATATGCAATGCTTTTTCCTGCCCTGCCTAGTAAGTCACCTGGAAATGTCTTTCTGTTTGCCTTCGTGCTCTTTATTATTGATATGAGATCATTAAAGCCACTGTCAATGCTGCTGATCAACGGTGAGTCAGTGATAGCGGTTCCCTGGTGGCCTAGTTGTTAAGGATCCAACATTGTGGGTTTAATCCCTGGCCAGGGGCAGGAGTGGGGGGAACCTTCCACATGTTGAGGTCGTGGCCAAAAGAAAAAAAAAAGGTAATTCAAATTCAGAAGATGGCCTGTAAACCGCCCTCCCCGCCCCACACACACAAAAAAGGCAAGAGACTAAAGAAAACAATAGTTGCAGTTAAAAAATACGTAACTTGAAAAACAAATTTGCTTCAGAGACACTCAGACTCTGGCTAGGCCAACTTAAACCTAGGATTTAAAAAAAACGGTATAAAGGCACATTAAAAAAAAAAGCAAACTTTGCATAGAGACTCCTCTTCTCTGAACTAAATCAAACAGATATTTAAATAATACAGCATCCTATATTAGCTAAATTTCTATGTGGTTGTGTGCTTAACTTTTACACGGCTGCCCAAGAATTTAAAAAGCAAAATACTAAGCAACCCATGAAACCCCAAATGCAAATTACACGGTAGCAAAACACCAAGTAAAAAGAAAGGAACAGAGGCCAAGTGGTCACCCCGCTTTTGATGAGGAGATACTCCGGGGAGCCCAGTGGGTTTGCGTCTGGATTGATTTTAGCCACGCTTTTGTTTGAACACTCATTTTCAGTACTGCGCCCGGCCAAATGGAGCCTCTTCTCGTGTGATTCATCTGCTGCCAAATGTATTTAGATAGAGCTGACACAGTTCCTTCCAAAGCGAGGTTGTGTTCACGGATGTTTCAGATCATCTTAATAAGTAGTGTTTGCTTTGTGGTGATGCAATTATATTGCACAATCTTTTTCAATACATATTTTTTTCCCTTTGTAAATAGGGTATTTGTCCTGTTTGGGGCTTCACCTATCCACTGATGCCCTCTGCCCAGTTGTCAACCCAATTTTTCTCTTAGAATTGGGAACCTGCTGTATCCTAAACACAAAAGGGAGAAGGAAATTTGGGGTGGGGTGGTGGTGGGCATCCTGCGGATTTTTCTCTTTTGCCAAGAAACGCCGGTTGGGCGTTTCCATTGTGGCTTAGCAGGTTAAGAACCTGGCACTGTCTCTGTGAGGATGCAGGTTCAAACCCTGACCTTGCTCAGCAGGTTAAGGATTCGGTGTTGCCACAGGCTGTGGTCTAGGTTGTAGATGTGGTTCAGATCCGGTGTTGCCATGGCTATGGTGTAGACCTCGGCTGCCTGGGAACTTCCATATGCTGTAGGTACAGTCCTTAAATATATATGTATATCTCCAGTGGCTTTAAGACAGTGTTGCTGCCCCTTGTGGAATAATCTCTCCTTTAGACGAGGGGTGTGTGTATGTGTCTGTGTTTCTGTACATGTAGGGGTTGTCAGTACACTTGAATGGCAAGCTCATATTCTCTCATTTTAAGCCTCCTCTCCATCACTGGTTATTTCTGCCAAGTAAAGAAAGGGATCCTGGGAGTTTCCACTGTGGTGCAGTGAAAAACAACCTGACAGGTATCCATGAGGATGTGGGTTCAATCCCTGGCCTCGCTCAGTGGGTTAAGGATCCGGTGTTGCCATGAGCTGTGGTGGAGGTCGCAGATGTGTCTCATATCCAATGTTGCTGTGGCTGTGGTGGAGGCTGGAAGCTGTAGCTCCAATTTGACCCCTAGCCTGGGAACCTCCATATGCCACAGGTGTGGCCCTAAAAAAAAAAATGGAAGGAAAGGAAAGGGACCCCGTTCATATGTACATCCGTGAAAAGGGAGAGTCGGTCCTGCTCAGTTCCTAGAAGCTCCCTGATAACCTCAACATACAGAAATGATACTCTGTGCAGCAGCAAGTTGGCTGGCTGTTTAAAAGCAGAACAGCCCCTGCCATGACACTACAGAGTTGGGAGTGGTGACATGGACAGGATCTTTTTGCTTCTTTTCTCTCTTTTGCTGCCTATTTATTTTAGTATCTGCTGTTGAGTGATCGGACCTTCCAGAGACTACTCTTCCCCGATGTGCTAGAAATAAGAACGTGGGCTATTAGAGTTCTAAGGTTGAAGGAGACCATCTGGTCTACCGCCATTGCTTCCCCATGTAACGACCATGTTATAGGCACTTACTGTGTACCAGGTCCTGAGCTGAGACCTGGCAGACAGAGATTGAATAGCTCGCAGTTCGTGCCATCAGTGAACCCACCACTGAATAGAAGAGGTGGATGTGTAAGCAGATCATTGACACGCAGTGAGATTCCTGCTGTGAAAACATTCTGTGTGAAAGAAGCAGTGAGGGGAAGGTGGAGAGTGGAGGAGTCCACACCCCGAGGTAGGGCTGACGGGGAGGAGGCTTACAGCTGGAGAGCCAGCCAGCGGCCTGAGTGTGGAGAATCAGGAAGGCCACACAAAGCCCATTGGTGTTGTGCTCTTTCTAGTACTGTACACACTCATCATACTTGCCACATAAGGAGAGAATGTTGAATTTAATTGGGCTAGAAAATGCCACCTGGATGGGCAAATGCTGAAATTAATCATTTCATCATAATATATTTTCTTTGCATATTATAAGATAAAATGATGGCACAGTCATACGGATTTACTTGATATTGTTCACTAACTGAATATGATAACATGGAGTAGTGAACGCTTTAGAATACATATAATCCTACAACTCATGTGCTAAATTCTCTTGAGTACAGGAAAGGTCTCGAACCCCACACATCGGGCTTATAAAGGAAACCAGAGCAAAAGTCACAGGACTAGGAAAACGCAGGAATGCAGAGGGATGACAGAAACATATTTGGTCTTAGTAATGTTTTATGTCTTAAAAAAATGACATTTAGAATAATTGTAAACCAAGATCAGTTTTAGACCTTGCTGCTTTACAATGTGTCATGATCTGGTGGATCTCTTTTTTTTTAGTAGGCCTTCAAATCACAGAATTTCAGTTAATCAAAGCAGTTATTGGGCGTTCCCTGGTGGCTTAAGGGTTAAGGACTCTGCATTGTCACTGCTGTGGCTTGGCTGTAATCCCTGGCCTGGGAACTTCTGCATGCCTCGGGCCGAACCTCCTCCTCCACCAAAAAATCGTTTGTTGAAAAGAATTCATAGTTTCAGTTGATCACTCTTTAATGTACACCAAGTCTTGGAAAGGTGTGAAATAAAGTGACCTGGCAACTTTTAAATAAAGAACTCAAGCTTATATCTCTATCATTCTAAGGCTAGCCTGATATTTCCTCGCATTCTGTGGGTTGTGTTTTTGTTTTGTCTAGGGTTTCCTTTGCTGTGTGAAAACTTTTAAGTTTCATTAGATCCCATTTGTTTTTGTTGTTGTCATTATTCTCGGAGGTGGATCTGAGCAGATGTAGGTGCAGCTTATGTCAGAGTGTTGGGCCTATGTTTTCCTCTAAGAGTTTTATAGTATCTGGTCTTGTATTTAGGTCTTTAATTCATTTTGAGTTTGTTTTTGTGTATGGTGTTAGGGAGTGTTCCAGTTTCATTCTTTTTGCATACAGCTGTCCAGTTTTCCCAGCACCACTTATTGAAGGGACCGTCTTTTCTCTGCTGTATAGTCTTTCCTCCTTTGTCATAGATTAGTTGACCACAGATGCCTGGGTTTACTTCTGGGTTTTCTATCGTGTTCCTTTGATATATATTTCTGCTTTTGTGCCAGCTCTGTACTGTTTTGATAACTACAGTTTTGTAGTATTGTCTGAAGTCAGGAAGCCTGACTCCTCTAGCTCCATTTTTCTTTCTCATTATTGCTTTGGCTATTCAGCATCTTTTGTGTTTCCAAAAACTAACTTTAAAATATTTTGTTCTAGTTCTGTGAAAAATGTCATTGGTAATTTGATAGGGATTGCATTGAATCTGTAATTGCCTTGGGTGGTAAGATCAAATGTTAACATTTACTCATCTGGGGTGACAGGCATATAGATTTTTAAAAATATGACCATATTGAGTTGTTTATAGTTTTGACATAGTTAATACAAAATGAAATAAAATATTTTACCAAGGGGGGGGAAAGGTTAGCTAGCAAAGTAGTTGGGGAACTGCCTTCTTAGAAATTCTTTTTAAGACCTCTGAATGCGCCCCTCCCTCTTGCATGTGCACACACGCCCCTCCCTCCTCTGTTGATCTGTCATTTCATTCGTCTCATTATTGTCCTTTATCTGAACTTCTACTCTAGCTATTATCAGAAAGTACTGTTTTTACTTGTTCACTTGTCCGCCTCTTCCATACGCTCCTTAATGGGAAGAGCACTGCTTCGTTCATTTTTCCAAACCCTAATACCTAGACAAGTCCCTGGCGCAGAGTTATGCTCCCAGTCAATTCACCTAAGTGAATCAATTACTCAGATGTCCAAATGGCACGTGTTTCTTCACCTGAAGAGGGCAGGGATGTATTTTTCCCCAGGACGAGGTGGCAGTTAAATGTGATGCCCTATCACTGGGCCATGTTTGCGTAACCTTGAAAAATCTGTAAAAGAAGAATCGGTCTGAATCACGCTTTTTTGGTTGTACAGTTGAGCTAAGGCTTTCCTCAGGTGGCTCATCTTTCAGAATACCTGTTTTGGAAAGTGCTTTCCAAAGTCTCCGCTTCACTGGATGTCATTTTGTCCTTCTCTGGCAGCTGGAAGCCAGGCGAATGGAGTGTGTGCAGCCGGTCATGTGCAGGCGGCCAGCAGAGTCGCAAGGTCCAGTGTGTCCAGAAGAAGCCCTTCCAGAAGGAGGAGGCGGTACTCCATTCCCTCTGCCCAGTGAGCACACCCACTCAGGTTCAGGTCTGCAACAGCCACGCCTGCCCTCCAGAATGGAGCCTTGGGCCCTGGTCTCAGGTAACTGGGAAAGACTTGGGTTCACTGGTCTCATTCCCCATGCGAAAAGGAAAGTGACAGAAATAGAGGTGGTTGAAGTTCCTGCTGTGGCATGGCAGCTTAAGAGTCTAACTGCAGAGGCTCAGGTCACCACAGAGGCACGGGTTCGATCCCTGGCCTGGGGAACTTCTGTGGATGTGGCCATAAGTTTTTTTTTTTAATTAGCTTTGTAAGCACTTCATTAATGCTTCCTCAGCATTCACTGGGAAGACAGTGGTTGGAGACTAGCATGTAAACGGCCGTTTTAATTTTTTCATCTAAAGTGTTCTAAGACCTGTGGGCGAGGGGTGAGGAAGCGTGAAGTCCTGTGTAAAAGTTCTGCCAAAGCAGAGGGCGTCCCTGAGAGCCTGTGTGCCGGCACCCCGAGACCAGAATCGCAGGAGGGCTGCGTCCTGGGAAGATGCCCCAAAAACACCCGGCTCCAGTGGGTGGTCTCTTCGTGGAGTGAGGTATGAGTTTCCATGTACCATTGGGGGTTTGGGGGAATGGTCAGCTCCTCTAGGAGCCTCCAGCCCCTCACAGCTCCTTTTTGTCCCACTCACGTATATGGGTGGCTACTCAGTGTCCTCTTCCTCTCCACGGGTCTCTGCATCACATATTGCCAGGGCACCCATCACACTGGCTGGGCCATGCCTGGGCACGGCGGGAACACAGCCTCATAAGGCACGTGAGTGAAAACACGGGTAACGTGTGAAGGGTGCCCTGACAGCGTTCGTGATGCCATGGGGGACCCTGAGGTCCCCAGCCCTAATGTCAGGAGGAAACCTGGGCGGAGGCGGCTCTCCAGGGAGTGTGGGATGAGGGATGAGCAGGAATCAGGGCAAAGGTGGGGCGAGGGCTGTTCAGGCAGAAGGTGTACCCTGTGTGTGTGAGAGACAGGACAATGTAACACACCCGATGCATCAGGAGGGGTGGGCTGAGGGTAGGTAGAAGCTGAAAGCGTCACCAGGCACCGATCGTGAGGCCCTGGGGTGGCAGACTAGGAATGTGTGCTGTAAATGTTGGGGAGCTAATTCAAACTGTAAATCAAGGAAAGGTGCTTGCGTGGACACGGCAGTGATGAAGATGAAAGGTTTCAGGATGGAGGGAAGCAGGGTCTCTGAGAGTTCCTAAAGGGGCCAGCCAGTACCTTCGGGCACCTGTGGGCAGGGGGACGCTGGAAGATGCCTCCTAGAGTTCTGGCTTGGGGAACTCATTGCGTTCACAGGCAAGAAGCCAAACTGGAAGTGTAGGTCGGTAACCCGTGAGGCGAGGTCTCTGCTCTTACGGAGTCTACGGTCTGGTGAGTGCGACAGAGGCCAGGGCAGAGAAAAGGTCGCCAGTGGGGATGGCGAGGTCCAGCAGAGAAGAGGCTCCTGTCCCAACGGCCTCTGGGTCTTTTCCATGAAGGCCCTTTTCTTCTGTGTAGATGATAAGTGTAGAGCAGTGTGTCCACCTTTCTCCTCTTCACTCACTTTCTTGAAGGGATATTATAACTTCATGGCTCGAGGCTTGGGCTTGAATCAGTCTTAGGCCACCTGAAGGCAGCCTTCAGTGTTGGCCAGGGGTGTGACGTTGGGCCAAGCCTGGCTTTCCTTATCTCAAGGGCATCATCTCCTGTGCGGTGGAGCCAGCACTTCCACCTCCCTCGCAGAGCTGCTCTAAGTGTGGAGCTCGGCGTTATCCTTAATTGTTCAGGATAGTTGCACTGATGCCAGTTCTTACTGTTTCAGTCAGTTCGTCGAGGCCCCATCTTGTTTAAAAGACTCACAAAGAGAAGGATGGAGGCTGATGAAATTAATACGAGAAAACCTCTTTCGGTTTTGTGCCATAACACATCTTAAGGTTCCTTCTTAAGCCAAGAGAGAGGCAGGGTAAAAATTAAGGATCACAATTTGTTGTAGGGCGGTTCTTCCGCCTCAGCTGCCTCCAGCCCCAGTCTCTGTGCCCTGCCTCCTTGGCAGAGACTCGCAGATCCTCAGAGAGGCCTCGGGTAGACCTGGACCCATAGCTGTTGACCCCCAAACTACACAGAGACCCTGACCTCATCCTCTGCTCCTCTGGTCTTTCTCTTGGGAGCTTCTCTCACTCACCTCCATGTGGCGTCTCGTGGTCCCGCTGGGCAGAGCCTCCTTTTGTTTCAGGGTGCTGGTGAGCTCTCTGACTCTGGGTATTGACTCCGGTTCTCTGGCCTCTATAGCATGAGGGACCCGGTGTGGTGGTTTGGGGGCTCTTGTGTTCATGTGGTTGACCTGCTTGCTGAGTCCATCCCTCTGAATTCATGTGGATGATGTATCCTTAGGTCGCAAGTCCGCTCAGCAGACGTGACGGTGGAGCCTGTACACTGATGCCTTCTTTCTTGGCCCCTAGTGTTCTGCCAGCTGTGGTTTGGGTGTGAGGAAGAGGGAAATGAAATGCAGCGAGAAGGCCTTCCAGGGCAAGCTGATAACCTTCCCTGAGCGAAGGTGCCGCAACATTAAGAAACCAAACCTGGACTTGGAAGAAACCTGCAACCGAGGGGCGTGTCCAGCCCGTCCAGTGTACAGCATGGCAGCTGGGTGGTACTCGTCGCCATGGCAACCGGTGAGTGCATACGGACAGAGGGGGTTTATATCTGAGATCCAAAGCGGGCGGCGGTGGGGGGAGTCCACAACTGCTGCTGTTGGAGACCTGTTCAAACAAAGCACCTGAGTTCCTTGGCCACTTCCATCACCTGTGTGGTACTGGGCAGCTTCCATCATCTGTGAGCCTCCATGTCCACATCGAGAAAACTGAAAGGGTAGTGTCTTTAAGAGCCAATTTTTTTTCTTTTTTTTTTTTTTTGCACGAGTAAGTAATATACAGCACTTAGCCCAGGGCTGTCACATAGTGCTAATGTTCACAGTTGTTGCTATTAAAACCACCACTAGAGCCTTCTCTAATTTAGCAGTGCTGCACAGAGTCTTGATTCATGTGGGTTTTATGTCATGTTTCTGAATAATTATAGCTAACATTTGTCAGACCATATCTGTGCACTATGCTGTGCATCCTCTGTTCCCTCCTTTCCTCCTGGAAACAGTCTTGTGAGTGGGTTATTATTGTCCCTCTTTTGTGGATGAAGCAGGTAAAGCTCAGAGACTTAGGCAATTCAGTCTAGGACGCACAGCTTTTAAGCTCATCAGATTTTAGAGGCACCCTTACCCTGAAAAGACTTGGAAGCAACTTTAGACATGTTGGTTGGGTTCTTCTGAGTTAGGATTGGTATGTGCTGCTAAGTATGAGGGAACAGTATGTCCCCAGGAATCCAAAGCTGTGTTTTGGTCCTTGCAGTGTTACATCCAACAGGTATCACTGGCTTTTCAAAGAACCCACTGGCTTGAGAGGTACTACCTACCTCATCACGAATCACAGGGGCCAGGGGCTGGGTGGGTGTGTGTGAGTACCAGTGTGTAACTGTGTCTATGTGTGTGTGTGTTTGGGAGGACCTGAAACTAAAACATGGAGGAAAGGATGGGACATGAGCACAACTGTGTACCTGTAATTGGCTAGATACAATTGTGTATCTGTAATTGTACCAGGTGCTATGCCTTTTGCTATGTATTTCTCTTTAAACTTTTTATCATTTAACAGATTTGGAAATCGATTTATCTAGAATTATTTAGATCAGGGGGTCAGCAAATAATTGCCGCTGGGCCACATCTTCTCCCCCAACAGCTGCAAAAATTTTTATTAGGACACAGCCATGCTCATTTGTTTAAGTATTGTCCATGGCTGTTTTAACGCTACAAAGGCAGAGTTGAGTAACTGCAACAAAGATCGTATGGCCTCTAAAGCCTAAAGTATTTACTGTCGTGAGAGGAGAGGTCACCAGATGGCAGAGTAGGAGCTCACCTTCTCTCACAGGCACCCCAAAATAACAACTATTTACAGAACAACTGACACCAAAGACCAGAACCTACCAGAGAAGATCTTCTACAACTCGAGATATCAAGAAGGAACCGCAATGAGAAATGAAGAGGAGGCAGAGCTGCGGCGTAGCCCAAGGTGGGCAGTTCAAACCTAGAATCTTCACAGCTTCTCCCCAGTGAGCCAGGGGTCTGCACCGGGAAGAGAAGCCCTCAGAAAGTCTGGCTTTGAAGGCCAGTGGAGCTCATTTTCAGGGGTTCCAGAGGGCTGTGGGAGACAGAGAAATCACTCTTAAAGGGTGCACACAAAAGCTCAGATGGGCTGAGACCTAGGGTAGAAGCGGTCATTTGAAGGGAGCCTGGGTCAGACTGACCTGTTGATCTTGGAGAGTCTCCTGGAGAAGGAGGAGGCCACTGGAGCTCACCCTGTGGACACAGATGCTGGCATTAAATTTTGGGGGGGAGCTGGTTCTATCACATGGACACTGACGCTGGCAAGCACTATTTTGTAATCCTCCCATTAGCTTATTAGCTTAGGGCTCCATCCCTGCCTGCCAGCCTGAAGGCACCAGTACTGGGACCCCTCAGGCCAAGCAATTAACTGGGTGGTTGGCCAAGCAATTAACTCTACCCACTAGCCGAGAGGCTGCTTTAAGAGCCCCTGAGCCCACAGCTGCCTCTGTACACAGTCCTGTCCACCAGAGAGCCCAGGACCCAGCCCCACAAACCAGTGTGCAGGCTCTAGACCCAGGACCCTCACAGCCCTACAACCACAGAGCTCAGGCCCCAGATCCACCCACCAGTGGGTAGTCACCAGCCCCAGAATCCCCTGGGCCCAAGCTCAGTCTACCAGTGAGCCTGCTCTAGCCTCAGAACCAGCCTCACCCACCAGCCGGAGGACACCAGCCTCAGGACAACCACAGCCCCATGCTCTTCTGTGGCAGGGCCCAGCCCACTCACCAGCAGGCCAACACCAGCTCTGAGACACCTTGGCTGCCAGCTGCCCTGAGATCCACTGCCACTCACCAGCAGGCCAGCACAAGCTTTGAGACATGCCAGACCTGACAGCCAGCTGTGTCAGAAAACGACCCTACCTACCAATGGTCAAATTCCACCGCTGGGACTACCGAGCTCTGCAGACGTTGTCTTTGCCTGCCACTGGGCTGGCACTGGCCCCAGCACCTGGCTGCATGCATTAGTAGGAAGTATCAGCCCTGGGATCTCCTGGACCCTCACTCTATCCACACACGAACCACTACTAGACCCAGGGTTCTGCAGCCAGCCACCACATGACACAGCCCCACCAGCCAGCAGCTTCTGCATGAGGCAGGGCCTGGTAACCATCTAAACAGAAGCCAGCTGCACCTGCCAGATCACCCACAGTAGTCAGCCTTCCACAACAGAAGGACCCATGCAGCCCACATAGGGAGTGCCCCTAGAGCATATAACTGTGGTGACCAGAGAGGAGTGTGCTCCTGGGACTACAAAAGGCCACTTCTCCAAGGACAGGAAATGTAACCAACATATGAGGATACATAAAAATGAAAAACACAGTTTAGGCAAAATTAGGCAACAGAGAAATACACTCCAAACCAAGGAATAAGACAAAACCCCAGCAGAACTCAGTGAAGCAGAGATAGGCCCAAGGTCAGGATTGTAAAGATGATCAAGAACTTGGGAGAAGAAAGCATGCAAAGGGTTAAGAAGTGAGAAGTTTTTAACAAAGAGCTAAAAATATAAAGACAAACAGAGATGAAGAAAACAGTAACGGAAATGAAATACAGTAGAAGGAATCAATAGTAGACCAAATGATAACAAGGAATGTATCACTGAACTGGAAGACAGTAATGGAGATCACTGAAGCTGAACACGAAAACTAATGTAAAGAAAGGAGGACAGTTTAAGAGACCTTTGAGATAACATCAAATATACTAACACTTACTGTAAAGAGATCCCAAAAGGAGAAGAGGTAGAAATGGGCAGAGAACACATTGGAAAACATAACAGCTGAAATTTTCCCTAGGTTGGGAAAAGAAATATATACTGAAATCCAGGAAGCACAGAGTCCCAAACAAGATCAAAGAAGACTGCACTAAGACACCTTGTAATTAAAATGGCAAAGAAGACATACAGATGGCCAAAAAACACATGAAAAGATGTTCAACATCACTCATTATTAGAGAAATGCAAATCAAAACCACAATGAGGTACCACTTTACACCAGCCAGAATGACCATCATCTAAAAGGCTACAAACAGCAACTGCTGGAGAGGGTGTGGAGAAAAGGAACCCTATTACACTGTTGGTGGGAATGTAAATTGGTGTAACCACTGTGGAAAACAGTATGGGGATTCCTCAGAAAACTCAGAATTACCATTTGATCCAGTAATCCCACTCCTGGGCATCTATCCAGAGAAAACCATGACTTGAAAAGACACATATACTCCACTGTTGGTTGCAGCACTCTATACAATAGCCCAGACGTGGAAACAACCTAAATGGCCATCAACAGAGAAGTGGATACACACATACACATATATGTGCATATATATACATATATGTACATCACTATATGTATATATCTCACTGTAACTACAGACTAAAAATATATAATAGATACATTAAAAAAGAGAAAGGAGGAGTTCCTGTCATAGCTTAGTGGAAACAAATCTGACTAGCATCCATGAGGACACACGTTCAACTCCTGGACTCATTCAGTGGGTTAAGGATCTGGCATTACCATGAGCTGTGGTGTAGGTGGCTGTGGCATAGGCCAGCAGCTATAGGTCCAATCTGACCCCTAACCTGGGAACCTCCATTTGCCATGGGTGCAGCCCTAAAAAGACAAAGCAAACAAATAGAAAAGAGAAAGGAATCCAAACATAACACTAAAGATTAACAAAAAAGAACCAAAAAAAATTAACGAAATGCCAATAAGTACATTCCTATCAGTAATTACTCAAAATGTAATTGTCTAAGTGCTCTAATGAAAAAGTATATGATAAAAAGTAGATGAATGGATACAAAAACAAGACCTGTATATATTCTGCCTATAAGAGACTCATTTCAGATCTAAAGACACATACAAACCAAAAGCGAGGGAATGGAAAAAGTTATTCCGTTATTCCATGAAAATGGAAATCAAAAGAAATACAGATAATAAATATTAACAGGCATAAAGGGAGAAATAGACAGTAATATAAAATAATAATAGGGAATTTAAACACACCATTTACATCAATGGAGCAATCACCCAGACAGAAAATAAATAAGGAAACAGTGGCCCTAAATGACATATTTATAAGACAGACTTGAAAGATATATATAGAATATTTAATCCAAAAGCAGCAGAATACATATTCTTTTCAAGGGCACATGGAATATTTTCCAGGATGGATCACATACTGGGCCAAAAAAACAAGTATCAGTAAATTTAAGAAAACTGAAATCGTATCAAGCATCTTTTCTGACAATGCTATGAGACGAGAACTTAACTACAAAAAAACAAGCCACAAAAAATGCAAACATTTGGAGGATACACAATATGATAGGAGTTCTCTTTGTGGCTCAGCAGGGTAATAAACTCGAGTAGGATCCATGAAGATATGGGTTAGATCCTTGGCCTCACTCAGTGGGTTAAGGATCCGGCATTGCTGTGAGCTGTGGTATAGGTCACAGACATGGCTTGGATTCTGTGTTGTTGTGGCTGTGGCATGGGCTGCCAGCTATACCTCCGATTTGACCCCTAGCTTGGGAACCTCCATATGACACAGGTGCGGCCCTAAAATAGGGGAAAAAATGATAAACAGTCGATCACTGGAAAAATTAAGGAGGAAGTATAAAAATACCTAGAGACATATAATAAGAAAAACACTATGATCCAAAACCTATGGGACACAGCAAAAGCAGTTCTAAGATTGAAGTTTATAGTGATATAAGCTTAACTCAGGAAACAAGAAAACCTAACATCTAAAGCAACTAGAGAAAAAAGAATAAACAAATCCGAAGTTTGTAGAAGAAAGCATAACAGAGAAATAAGTGAAAGAAACTTTAAAAAATAGAAAATAACAATGAAACTAAAATCTGGTTCTCTGAAAAGATAAACAAAATGTATACACCTGTAGCCAAATTTATCAAGAAAGAGGGCCCAAATCAATAAAATCAGAAATGAAAAAGGAAAACAGCACATAAATACAAACAATAAGAGATTACTGAAATAACTGCATGCCAATAAAATGTAAAATCTAGAAGAAGGACAAATTCCTAGAAACATACAATCACACAGGTCTGAAGCAGGAAGAAATAAAAACTATAAAGACCATTTACAAATAATTAAAATTATCAGTAATTAAAAAAAAAAAACTCTCAGACAAAAGCCCAGGACCCCATAGCTTCACAGGTGAATTCAAATAGTGAGAGAAAAGTTAACGATCCTTCTCAAACTATTCCAAAAAAAAAAAAAAAATATATATATATATATATATATATTGCAGAGAAAGGAATGCTTCTGAACTCATTCTACAAAGCCAGCATCACCCTGATACAAGAACCAGACAAAGATAACACAGACAGAATTACAGGCCAATGTCACAGATGGAAACAGATGCAAAAATTCTCAACAAAATATCAGCAGAACAATCCAGCGGAATCTTACACCATGATCACTTATCTCAGGGATACAAGGATGGTTCAATATCTGCAAATCCATCAATATGATAGATCACATTAAAAAACTGAAAAGTAAAAACCATATGCTCATTTCAATAGATGCAGAAAAAGCTCTGGACAAAATTCAACATCTATGCATGATAAAAACTCCACAATGTGGGTATAGATGGAACATACCTCGACATAATCAAGTCTGTATATGATAAGCCCACAGCAAACATCAAATTCAATGGTAAAAAGCTGAAAGCATTTCCCCTAGGATCAGGAACAAGATAAGTATACTCACTCTCACCAGTTTTATTCAATATAGTATTGGAAGTTCTGACCACAGCAATCTTATAAGAAAAAGCAATGAAAGGAATCCAAATTGGAAGATACAGTAAAACTATCACTGTAGATAACATTATACTATACATAGAAAATCTTAAAAGACACCACCAAAAAACTGCTACAGCTCATCAATGAATTTGGTAATATTTCAGGATACAAAATTAATATAAAGAATCTGTTGTGTTTCTATATATTAACAACAAACTGAGAAATTAAGGAAATAATCCCATTTGCAATTATATCAAAAAGAATAAAATACCTAGGAATAAACCTGCTTAACCATACTCATAGAAGTGTAAGATACTGATGAAAGAAATCACAGAGGTCATCAACAGATGGAAAGATATATGAATTGGATACTGTGTTCATGGATTGGAAGAATTAATACTGTTAAAATGATCATACTATCCAAGGCAATCTACAGATACAATGTAATCCCTATTAAAGTACTAATAGCATTTTTCACAGAACTAGAACAAATAATCTTAAAAATTTATATAGAAACAGAAAAGACTCTGAAAAGCAAAAACAATCTTGAGAACTAAGAACAGAATTGGAAGTATGCTGACTTCAGAATATGCTACAAAACTACAAAATAATCAAAACAGTATGGTACTGGCACAAAAAACAGACACATAGGTTAATGAAATAGATTAGAGAGGCCAAAATTAAACCCATGCATTTAGGGTCAATTAATTTACAATAAAGTAGACCAGAATATACAGTGGAGAGAACAGTCTCTTCAATTAGTGGTGCTAGGAAAACTGGACCGCTATATGTAAAAGAATGAAATTACTACGTTTTCTCATACCATACACAAAAATAAACCCAAAATGGATCAAACACTTAACTATAAAGCAGGAAATCATAAAACTCCTAGAAGAAAACATAGGTAGACCATTCTTTTTGACATAAATTATAGAAATCTTCTTTTGGATCTGCTTCTGCAGGCATATGAAATTAAAGTAAAAATAAGTAAATAGTATCTAATAAACTTAAAAGCTTTTTCACAGAAAGGGAAACCACTGACAAAATGAAATTACAGCCTACTAAGTGGGAGAAAATATTTGCAAACGGTATGACTAATAAGGGAATAATAACCAAAATATATAAACAGCTCATACAACACAACATTAAAAAAAGCAAACAGCCTAATCAAAAAATGGGCAGAACTGAATAAACATTTTTCTAGGAGAACATGCATATTGTCAAAAAACACATGAAAATAGGCTCAATGTCACCAATCATCAGAGAAATGCAAATCAAAACCACAGTGAGATATCACTTCATACCCCTCTGTATGGCTATAATCAAAGAGAAGACAAATAACAAATGTTGTTGAGGTTTTGAGAAAAAGAAACCCTTGTACACTGTTGACAGGAATTTAAATTGGAGCACATACCTTGGAAAACAGTATGGACGTTTCTCAAAAAACTAAAAATAGAACTACCGTATGACCCAGCAATTCTGCTCCTGGGTATGTATCTGAAGGAAACACAAACGCTAATTCAAAAAGATACATGAATCCCCATGTTCATAACAACATTATTTACAATAGCCAAGATACTGAAGCAACTTAAGTGTCCATCAACAGATGAATAGGTGAAGAAGATGTGGTATAAATATGGAATACTACTCAGCTATAAAAAAGCATGAAATTTTGCCATTTGCAGCAACATCAATGAACCCAGAGAGTATTATGCTTAATGAAGTAAGAAAAAGACAAGTACTATTTGTAATCTCTTGTATGTGGAACATAAAAAATATAGAGAACCAGTGATTACCAGAGGGGGGAGGGGCATTAAGCAATAAAAATTACTATATATAACAAATAAGCTACAAGGATATATTGTAGGGGATAAAACCAATATTTTATAGTAACTATAAATGGAATATAATCTACAAAAATTTTAAATCACTATGTTGTACACCTGAGACTAATATAATATTGTAAAGCAACTATCCCTCAATAAAAAAATTAAAGAAGAAAAATATTTACTATCTTGCTCTTTACAGAAAAAGTTTGCCAACTTTTAGTTCAGATCACTTGATATCATACAGCTGTATTTGAATTTTGGGCTAATTCCCAAAGCTGTACTCTCTTTACCTCAATGTATTTTCCTCCTCCCAAATACCATTCCATATAGTGATGCTTGTCCAAGATGAAGTCCTCACCTGTCCACAATAAAACAAAAAAATAATAAGGATAATGCAGTGAATTTTTAAAGCAAAACTCATATAGAAAATCAATTTAAAGGGCTATCTTTTTCCCTAATATTTTCTTGTTTATTCTTTTGTTATGAAATATCTTTATACATGTGCCTGGAAAAAAATAAGTTGACAGTCCTTTTTTTTTTTTTAAACTTTGACAGTGAAATAATTGACTTTTAGGAAGCATCCTATCTACCATGCTAACTCAGGATTTGGCTGGGCACCTGAGGGCATTAATTCCAAAGCTGTCTCACAGTATTATTTCTTTTGCTGTCCAAGTTTTGAACTCTCCCCTCCACAATCGTATCTGCAGAGATTGCCTGAAATTCTTTAAATACTGTGATGAATTGCCCAGATGTGTCTGTACTTGTTTTTGCATTCTTACGGCAGCTTCTGTATTTCTGGAAGCTCTCTTCTTTATGAGTGTCTTAACAGGGAGACACATACACTTGGGAGAGAGAGACAGCATTTGTTTAAAACCCTTCTAATCAGATCAAAAGGCTCCCAAGTGCTGGAAGAGACTCGGTGGACCGCGGACACATGTGGCTCTGGACAACCCCTGTTTTATGGACAGGCATCTGGGAAAGGCCACAAAGCACGGAGATTCCTTTCATCTGCTGTCACTGACCTCAGAAAGGACACCATTCCCTGATTGTTCCTGACGTCCTTACCCTTTTCCCTCTTGTGTAGTGCACCGTGACCTGTGGAGGAGGGGTCCAGACCCGATCAGTCCACTGTGTTCAGCAGGGCCGGCCTTCCTCAAGCTGCCTGCTCCGGCAGAAACCTCCAGTGCTACGAGCCTGTAATACAAACTTTTGTCCAGCTCCTGAAAAGCGAGGTAAACGGCCCCATGCGCCGGTCAGTTTTAGTACTGTACAGAGTATTTTTCAAAAACCCACCCATTGTGCAGCTATGCATGGCACAACGCTAGGGGGTGCCATTCACATCAAAGTCTACTTGAAAAGCACTACAGAGAACTGCACAAGGCACAAATCCAAGGCAGTTCCCGGTCAAAATCGTCTTGTTTGCATGGGTATGCAAAGAAGGTTTAATTCTATAATAAGGCTTTTTGGTCATTAATTCTTACTTTCAAAGGATGAAATGGTAATATTGCAAGTCCCTTTTTTAAAACTAAGTTGAATAAAGTAACCACCATGTGCCAGAGATTATGCTAACCAGTGGGAATGCAAGAGTGAATAAGAATTGCCCTCAAGGAGCTCACATTTTAATTGAGGCAAGAGATAAATCACAGTAAATTACAATTACAGTGAATATGCATTATCCTAGGACTATATCCTGAATGTTTTCCTAGCTCACGTTAGGTCAAATGAGGTACAATGAGGGCTGGTGGACAAATGGGAAATTCAGTTATCTGAGTGAACCATACTGTTCTTTACTAGTCTGATTTATTTTAAAGCAGTCTGACAAACACTAGGAAATATTTCTTCAGCTTAACCAGACTTATTTGTGCCAAAGAATCATTTTCCATCATGTACTTGCTGATTTTTCTATTTATCCAATCACAGCTTTCTGAAAATGTCCAGTCTCTTACCCCATGTTTTCCAATTTGTGGTGAATCTGATTCAGGCCTGTCACCTCCTCTCCACTGTCCATTATCACTTCCATCTCCAAAACGACGTTGTTGTTTATCTCCTTCCTAAGAGCCTTAGGTCCAGGCATCAGTTTTCTCTCCTCTGCTGTTTATCCTTTTTTATCTGAGATTTAGACAAGACAACAAAACTAGTAATATGGCACTTGTTCAGAGCAAGGTCCCCTCTAAGGCAATGCCAGAATTCTACAAGCCCACAGCCTTTCTTAGCAGAAACCTTATAGGGGAAGAGGCAAGTAGTCATATATTCCCAGACTGACACCTCTTTTCCTCCCCTTCGGTGGTTTTTCATTTCCACCCTTTACTGTATGGCTGCAGACAAACCCACACATACAGAGACTCAGTACGGAAGGCCACACATACAGGCCATGCCCCCTCAGTATTTCAAACAGGCCAATGGCCAATTATGAAAATTGCTCAACGGTATGTCTTTCCTGGCAGGAGTGTCATGAGGGGAGAGTCACGGGCCGTGTTAGGCTAAGGCAGTGGGGAGGCCTTTGTTGTTATGATTTTGAGCACCCAGCACCACACGTGGCATTTTGTGGCATTCATCGTGTTTTAAATGGACAAATGCAGGAATGTGTAAATAAAGGAAAGACTGTGTGTTAAGTACTCTTCTTCTATCCCTAGAGCTCTTCTGTGGATAAAAGAACATGGCAGGGTCCTGTTCTTAAGCTACAGAAAGCACAGCGTCTCAGAGAGGGAGGAAGGCACAGCAGCAAAGAGAAGAGGTAGTGTCGGCGGTGTTACAGTGCTGGTCCGTTCTGGCTGGTTTGCAGGGACGGTGCAAAGTGAAAAAAGAAGGACGTGGGAAAAGGCTTCTTAGAAGAGGCACTTCTCTCCACACCTCTTGACTGAGCCAGGTCTCCTTTTATGAAGAGGAATCAAACAGGAAAGCAAATAGGAAGACACAAGCCCAAGTGTCTCTTTCTGGTCAAAAATTTGGCCTAAAGTTTTATGCTAAGATGGAGATTTCCTCTTAGTTCCCCCATTCCCATCCCAAAGGTAAGGAGAGCGGTGTACACACACTCTGCCCCCACAGTCTCCCCTCTCTGGTTGCTGGCCCTGTGTCCACTGGTGGAAGGGATCTGAGTGTATTTCCTGGACCTGAGTTTTCAGGAAATATGAATGGGCAGTAAGTGCTCCCATGGTGACACAGGGAAGGGGTTTCAATTCTCCAAATATTCTGAGACCCCTGCCATGGGCCAGGCACTGTGAGAGCTTCAGAGATATGGACACATGCTAGGCACTGTGAGAGTTTCAGACATGCAGCCTTGCCCTCCAGGAACTTACAGTCACTTGAAAGTGTTGAGGCTTTGTAGTAACGCCTACTAAACCCTAGAGATGGCATCTGCCCAGGTTGACATCATCCTGTCTTCCAGTACAGCCAGGCAAGGTGTGCCATCTCCCACACTCCCACCAACGCTGGCACCCAGTCTAGGGCATTCACTTTATACCATCATCACTGTGGGATGCTCTTTGGATCTCCACTTTGGGGACCACTCCTGCAGCTTGGCATCACACGTACTTTACGTGTAAACCTTATTCAGGAATGAGGGAAGCCCTGGGCAGTAACAACCAGAGACTTGTGGGTCACGCTGCACTGTAACGGGTAACGCAGGCTGGAAGATGCCTGGACTTCAGACTAGTGGGATGTAGTTGGAGATGAGTAGACCTTCAGGACGAACAAGCTACTCTTCATGGAATCTCATGTCTTAAAGTAAGAGGCAGATGGGGGGACAGCATTCATTGTACAATGACTGTACAGAGCAAGGACTCTGAATTCATAAAAATGGATTTGAGTCTGCACTATGCCACTTATTCTGTGGATGTGGGCAAACTTTTAAACTTTCTGGGCTACTTATAAAATGGAAAAATAACGCGTAGCTTAAAAGGTTTTTTTTTTTAATTAAAATGTAGTTGATTCACAGTGTTGAGCCAATTTCTGCTGTATAGCAAAGTATCTTTCTCCCATCGTGTACTACAACCAAGAGACTGGTTGTAGTTCCCTGTGCTGTACAGTGGGGACCTCATTGCCTATCCATTCTAAATGTATAGTGTGCGTCAACTAACCCCAAACTCCCAGTCCATAAAAGGTTATTGAGAGTTAAATAAGGTAATTCCATTCTTAATGCTTACCTTCTTAGTGCTTGCTGGGAACCAGAAACTGTTCCGCTGTCTGTAGGTAGAACTGTGGGCATTTCCACCCTCCTGTCTGGAAACAAACAGTGAACCAACCAATTTATATACAATGTCAGACAATAAAGTAACAGAGAATAAAACTAAAAAGAGTATATGGAGAGAGAACGATCAGTGAGGAAGAGGTGGGAAAACCAGTTTAGATAGAATCCTCAGGCCAGACCACTGTGATTATGCGGTATTTAAATAGAAGCCTAAAGATGACCTAAGGAAAGGTGAGCTATGTCTGTATCTTGAAAGAGACTGTTCCTGGCAGAGGGAACAGCAAATGCAAAGGCCCTGAGGCAGGAATATGTAAATCTGATCACAGCAAGAGAGCTAGACAAGTGGAGTAGGGTGAATACAGTGAAAATGGGTTAGGCAGTGAGCTAAACATAGTCCTGGAGGCCTTGCTGGTCACTATAAGAATGTGAGATATAAGGGATAGAAACCAATGGAGAACTTGGAGCAGAGGTGCAGGAGGACCTGACTTGTAGGAGGACCACCAGCAGATGCACGGAGAAGAGGACAGGGGACCTAGAGCAGAACAAGGACTTGTCTACTCTTCAGAGGAGGGAGCGCCAACAGTCCAGTGAGGGGACAAGATTCCGCTAGAACAAGGACCATACTGAGAGTGGTTGGGTGCTGGGTGGATCTTGAAGATCAAGCCACTAATATTTGTCAGTTTGTTTGCTCCTCAGGATGTGGAGCTCACTTGACGGTCATCCTTAATAGTGTAAATAAAATACCTGTCTTATAATAGGAGCTCAATAACCAGCTATTAGTCATCATCATTATAACCCTAACCAAACACAGCGCTTATTTGGATATTAGAGTGAGACACCTCATGTCTGCTTCCCGACTTACATTGAGCTTATAAGCTGCAGATACCTGCTGAAATTCCATTCTTATCTCAAGAGGGTTGTGTTGATAAACAGTATAGTTAGTCTCATGCTTTTAGTGGTCTGTTTTTATCCTCTCGTATTTCCCCTGCATCAATAGGATAATCTCTGCAATCTAAATAGACCCTGATCCAGACATACATTCTGATGGATCAGGGTAACGGACTGAGGTGTAAGACTCTGGACAAGTATATATTAAAAATAGTTGGAGTTCCTTGGTGGTGCACCCAGCTAAGAATCTGGCATTGTCACCACTGTGCCTCAGGGTCAGCCCCTGGCCCAGGAACTTCCAGCAGCCGTGAGTGTGGCCAAAAAAAATTAAAAGCATTGAACCTGAAGATGTATAGCTATGTAGGCAAAGACAGTCTTCATCTCATGTCTGGCTTGTATCTCTATCAGTATATCCTGCATTAGTCTCCTGGGGCCCCACCTCCACCCCGTAGGGGTCCCCGTTAAGTAAACATGATTCCCTTCTTCTATATGCTTGGGTCACAAGCCTGTAGTTACTCTTGATTCTTTTTTCTCTCATACATTTTACCAGCCTGTCAGCAAATTCGCTAGACTCTACCTCCAAAATATAGTCGGGACTTATTGGAAAGAAAATAACTCCAGGAATTCCTGTTGAGTAGATGCTCCTGAAGTGTATCTAGGAGGATGCAGGCTCTACCCCTGGCCTTCCTCTGTGGGTTAAGGATCCGGCGTTGCCATGAGCTGCAGTGTAGGTAGCAGATGCAGCTCAGATCCTGCATTGCTGTGGCTGTGACACAGGCCTCAGCTGCAGCTCCAATTCGACCCCTAGCCTAGGAACTTCTGTATGCCACCGGTGCAGCTGTAAAAAGAAAAAAAAAAGGAAGGAACATCTCCATTTCATCCTTATCCCCAGTGGTTTGAGTTGGGTATAGGGAATTCCGTTTTTCAACAAATACTTCTTGAGTAGCTACTTTGTGGCAGGTACTGGATGTTGGGAACAAAGCAATGAAAAAAAGTAGATAAAAATCTCTGCTCAACAAGGGTTTCTGCCCTCTAGACAGGAGCCAGACAGTAGGTAAACACATAATAATATGAGTAGCAATAAATCCAATGTAGAAAAATAAAGCAAGGGAGGGAATAGAGAGTCCTTTCTGGGATTCCAATGAGTTTGCTATTTTTATAGAGGGGTCAGAGAAGGCCTTCTTGATAGGTGACCTTTGAGCAGAAACCTAAGGGAGATGAGGAGGAAGTGACCCAGGTATCTTGGGGGAACCGGATCCTAGGGCCTCGGTCATTTTAAGGCCCATTCCCTTCCCTCTGGATGTATGGCATCCAGTGGGAGAGTTGGGGCCACAGACATGACCCGAATGAGCTTTTGCTTTGAAAGGATCATTGGGGCTCCTAAGAGGTGGGGGATGAAATGCGTGTATAAAAGGGAGGTTTAGGCAGAAGCAGCAATGCTTCAGGAAGGAACTGTAAGCAGTTCTGAATCATAACAAGATAGGCTACAAATTGGGAGCAGCAGGAAAAAAGCAGAAAAGCAAGACCCTTGAGTGCCCTGTCCAAAGGCACAGAGGGGAATCACTGGGGGATGAATTCAGAAGGGAAATGATTAGGTGCCGTGGGTGGTGTGTGGTCTGGGGTGCATTGAGGGTGAGGGTAACTGAAGGCTTACACAGAGGAAGAGAAAAAAACTCCAACTGTGAGTATTTACTCCCCTATGGGGTAGACCTTAACTATTGTTTGAAGAGAAATCCTTGAGAATCCAGTGAAATGACTGGGCCCTAACTCCTAAAACAGGCATTGATGTTTATATAAAGAAAAATTTACTTACAAATTCATGTGCTCTCTTTACCTCCTGAGGCCCTTCTGGGTAAAAATCTCTGGTGCCCTTTGTTCTGCTTCCAATAGATAATCACAACTGTTATCTTCAACAACTAAAGAAGTAAGGGGAAAAAAAAAAAAGATTGATGCCAACTTAAATTTATGCATTTGCAAACTGGCCATGAGAATTTATTTAAACCTACACAGAATGTCGCAGCGGGGTCTTTAATCCAGGTGTCCTGACTCCCAGTGTATTGGGCTCATTGCTCCCCAAAGTAACATGCCTGGACCAGCAGCAGCAGCCCTGGGGTGCTTTTTAGAAATAATGAAATCTCAGTCCTCACCCCAGATCTTCTGAAGCAGAACCTCATGGGATTCCTAACGTGCTGTTCTGGGGTACTTCCCTGGGGGGCAAAATAGTAGCTCCTGGGATGTATGAGAGAATCTGACATTAATCTCAGGCTGGATTTGACTTTTTTAAACATCTAAGTTCTGCCCTCCCCCAACACCTGTTTGCATTTTTTTAATGGTTATAGTCCCTTTCGGTGTCTCAGTCCTGCTTTCCTGATCCTCCTGCCAATGTCCTAATGGATAATAAGATCCACCCAGGAGCACAAGGCAAGTTGACCCAACAAAGTCTTTGTTCTGAGTAGGCCCTCACCTTAAGAAGAAGGCTGAGAACCTATCCTAACGTGCTGAATATGTTTTCTCACCTTAGAGGATCCATCCTGTGTGGATTTCTTCACCTGGTGCCATCTTGTTCCTCAGCATGGTGTCTGCAACCACAAATTTTACGGTAAACAGTGCTGCAAGTCATGCACCAGGAAGAGCTGATCTAGACCCCCTCCCAGCCCTGAAGGGCCAGGGTCTTACCCCTCAGTCTCCAGAGACGCCAGCCACCTTTCCATCAAAAGCTGAACACTGCAAAGCACTCGTGAGCAGACCGCAGTGCTGGAAGGGCCCGCTGTCCAGAACAGGCTCCTTATCCAGTCCCCAGAAGCACATGGTACTCAGAAGCACTTGAAAACGAGAAGCGATGACAAATCTGACTTAACAAAAACATAAAACAAAAATGGAACAGCTTTGATTTGCACTGTTACACGAAAGAAGTAATGACTCACGATGAGATAAAACACATTTTACTTTTAACAAAGTGAGACTCTTGTCCACTTTGGGACAGACCCTCCCACTGAAACTTCAGAGGGTTCCACGACCAATACATCTGTTTTGAAAAGCTCGTTTAAGACTTCAAGTCAAGGACTGAGACTTGGATCAATGAAATGTGGATCAAACACGCTGCCTAACTGTTCCTTAGAGCTCACAGTTTGACCAAAAACTGTGGACACCGCAAAGCAGAGTTATACAAATGCCAAATGGTGCTCGTGATTGTGCTTGCTGCTGGACTAGCAAGCTTCATGTCCTGTTTATTTGGTGTGTGTGTGTGTGTGTGTGTGTGTGTGTGTGTGTATTTGTTGTTTTGTATTATTTTGTTTAAAGTATATTCTGCTTATAGAGAGTCTCCAAGACCAAAATTCACAACTTGAAAAGGTGTTCCAAGGAATATTCTGAAAACAGGGCAACAGAGACTAGTTAAGACCTCCTTTTAATTGAAATTCACATTCTGGAAAAAAGAAACAAAATACAAAACTCATACAAAAGCCAAATATTGGTGCCCTAAACAGTAATCAACCTCATAATTTTTGGTGCTAGCTGAACAAATACACAGGCGCCTCCTTAAGTCTGTTCTTTGGGAATTAGAATTGGTGAGATACTCATTTCCAGTAAAAATCTAAGAGGAGCTAAATAGCAGAATGGCCTTGTTTTGAAAGAGAGGAGACCATAATTTATAAGCCTCCCTACGTATTATCAGAGATGCTTGGAAAATTAAAGGCCACTTGTGGTTTTCTCCTACCAACTGACATGTTTAAATTTGCCCTAGGATTTAGTTAACAAGAAAAGAATCACAGCGGCAGTAGAAAAATCCATCTGTTTTCTTATTATGTGAATATTAATAAATCATAATATGCCTAGCCCCTTCAATGAATAATAGTGTTTTATGATCTTTCAGACGATATTTTCAGTCTTCAGAAGCCAGCTCTTGGTAGGCACTAATGAGCTTAAAATTGTTCTCAATTGGAAAAACACCACACTATTCTGCCAAAACCAAAGTAACTTGCAAGACTGAGTCCTTCTGTAGTTTTTTGAAATGTGGTTATAAAGGGCATATTTATGTAATTCCACTCTATTCTTCAATTTCTTTGATGAATGTAACCCAATTTTACTGCTTTAAAAGTCAATTCAAACAGGGATTTGCCAGCTCAGCACAACCAACTAGACAGTGGTTTGTTAAATTTAGAGCATCCTTTGTTCCATTCTAAATGAAATTATGCATTCTCAAATCTCAGTAATAATGATTATTCTCTCAATCTCCTTGGCTTGGCCTAGAGTAGTGGCCAAATGTCATTTAAAAAAAAAAAAGTCCCACATCACCACCCCTTTTCCCTCTGATAAATTGCAAGTTATTTGTTTCTTTATATAATTATCATTTTATTATTTTATGGAAAAATTAATTTATTAATAGCCTATTCTTATGTGTTCTCACTTGCTTCTCTAATTCTGAGGAAAAATGTTGAATAAAACCATGGATTATAGAGAAAAGTCAAAATATATGTGTAATATTTAATTATTTTATAAGTTTTATAATAAAGCGTTCTGTTTCTTTGTCTTTGAAACTTGTTAAGTTCTTGAATAAATCAGTGAGAAGCTAGCTATTACCCAGGTGATTAAAGTGTATATAAATTTTGATTAAGAATCTTGAAGAGTGGAGTTCCTGTCATGGCTCAGTGGAAATGATCTGACTAGTATCCATGAGGATGCAGGTTTGATCCCTGGCCTCGATCAGTGGGTTGGGGATCCAGCGTTGCCATGAGCTGTGGTGTAGGTCACAGGCGCAGCTCGGATTCCACATTGGTGTGGCTGTGGCGTAGGCCGGCAGCTATAGCTCTGATTCGACCCCTAGCCTGGGAACCTCCATCTGCCATGAGTGCAGCCCTAAAAAAAGAAAAAAAAAGGCGAATCTCAAAGTAATTTCTTAAAAAGTTGAGAAAGGTTGGGGGAATATATTAATAATTTTTCTTGTTTAGAAGAAAATTATAAACCAGCAAATTCTGAGATGAAATACATGATGTATATCATCTTACGAAGACACAGAATTATTTTTTTTCTACTCTCAGTGGTTATGTAATCATTTATTTATGATACTCATCCAAGTTATTTAGATAAACCTACTATAAATGTAATTGGTTTTTTATCTCTTTTCATTTTTTCCTGCTTGAAAATCTTTCTGCAGAGAGAAAGAGAGGGGAGGGAAAGGAGTCGGGGAAGGAAAAGAAACCAAGTAATAAATTAAAAAGCAAATTGTTCTTAGGTTTTCCCAATTTTGAATCTTCAGACCAGAGGAAAATAAAACTCTTTGGTCAACCTAAGTCCAAATGACCTGAATAAACAATAATCAGTATTTTTTCCTGAATATGTTTGTGTGTGTGTGTATTTTTAAGTGAATTATTGCTATTTGGCAAACATAACAAGAAATTGGTTAATAATGAAAAATGGGGTAGATGGCAGAAAAGGTACCTTTCTACTTTCTACCTTTTGGTAATAAAGTGTTATTAATAAAATCAACCAGGTTATCGCATCTAATCCTCACAACAGCCTAGTGAGGAAGATGCTATTTTCGTCCCTTTGCCTGTGAGGGCTGGATTCACAGAGATCCCGTATTTGGCCCAAGGGCACAGGATCATCCGCGGTGGATGAAAACTCACACCCAGGTCTGTCAGACTTACAATGTTATTATCTTATCACCTGGGAAAGATTTTTAAAGAGAGAGAGAGAAGGCTGTTCTAGGCCTCAGAATTCTGTTAAGACCCTCGAGATGCTTAAGAAGAGTCTGACAGTAAATGAATTAACAATGAAGAATTGTGGGCAGAGCTGGGATAACTTGAGGTGAGAAACTGGGATGGGACGCAACACATTCCCACTTAGCCTGTCTTTCCAACAGAAGATACTTAAACACTTGTTGCATAACTGTCTTTATTCTCTAATAACTGCCTGTCTCTGGGACATTCGTGTCTCCCGGGCGACAGACGTCAGTGCCAGGATCCGACACTGCCAAGTCCGTTAGGATGGAGAGAGAGAGTGAGGAACGGTGCTTGGCATGGATTCTGTATGCCAGCTGTGGAAAAGGATGATCTCACAGGAGCGTGCATCATTTAAGAAATGATTTGTGGGGAGCTCCCTGGTAACCCAGCAGTCAAAGACTTGGCATTTTCATTGCTGTGGCTCAGGTCACTGCTGTGACATGGGTTTGATCCCTGGCCTGTGAACTTCCATATGCTTCAGGCATGGCCAAAAAAAGAGAAGAAAGAAGTGGTTTACGGCATAAACAGCATATAGAACCCATTACTGCCAAATGTAATGTAGAACAGGCTACTTACTAGCGTCCTATATGGGTTTATTTGAAAGACCATAAAAATAGGTACTCAGGGGAGTTCCTATTGTAGCACAGCAGAAACTCACTTGACTAAGAACCATGAGGCTGTGGGTTCGATCCCTGGCCTCGCTCAGTGGGTTAAGGATCTGGCATTGCCATGAGCTGTGGTATAGGTTGTAGAGGCAGCTCGGATCCTGTGTGGCTGTGGCATAGGCCAGAATCTGTAGCTCTGATTCGACACCTAGCCCGGGAACCTCCATGTGCTGCTGATGCGGCCCTAAAAAGCAAAAAAGAAGCATGCAGATCCCATGTTTTATCTGCCTTATCTTTTCCATAAGATCTTAAGTCGCAACTGATGCCAAGGCCAAAAGAAGACTGATTTAAATGTATCTGTTCAAAACAAAAAATAAATATCTATTCAATTAAAAATGATGTGATCTAAAGAAAATACTGTTTAAAAAGTAAACTTGTTATAACTCCGATAACTGGAAAATCTGTATTTCCCATCAACAAAAGGCAAATAAAAGCCTACTAAATAGGATTAATATTTAAATTAATTTTAGCAACAGAAAAAAAAAACCCCATCCAAAAATGGCACAAGACCTAAATAAACATTTCTCCAAAGAAGACACATGGGTGGCCAGTAGGCACATGAAAAGAAGTTCAGCATTGCTAATTATTAGAGACATGCAAACCAAAACTACAATGAGTTTTCACCTCACACTGATCAGAATGGCCATCATTAATAAGTCTACAAATAACAAATGCTAGAGAGTGTTTGGAGAAAAAGGAACTACAAATAGAATTATGATATGATGCAGTAATCCCACTCCTGAGCAGGTATCCAGATAAAACTGTAATTCTAAAAGATACATGCACCCCTATGTCCATAACAGTACTATTCATAATAGCCAAGACATGGAAACAACCTAAATGTCCATTAACAGAGGAATGAATTAAGAACATGTGGTCCATATATACAATGGAATATTACTTAGCCATAAAAACGAACAAAATAATGCCATTTGCAGCAATATAGATGCAGTGAGAGATTATTACACTAAATGAGACAGAATGGTCATCATTAACAAGTCCACAAACAACATCTGCTGGAGGGGGTGCGGAGAAAAGGGAACCCTCCTGCACTGTTGGTGGGAATGTAAGCTGGTACAACCACTATGGAAAACAGTATGGTGATACCTTAGAAAACTATACATAGAACTACCATATGACCCAGCAATCCCACTCTTGGGCATATACCCGGACAAAACTTTCCTTGAAAAAGATACCTGCACACGCATGTTCACTGCAGCACTATTCACAATAGCCAAGACATGGAAACAACCCAAATGTCCATCGACAGATGATTGGATTAGGAAGATGTGGTACATATACACAATGGAATACTTCTCAGCCATAAAAAAGAATAAAATAATGTCATTTGCAGCAACATGGATGGAATTAGAGACCCTCATACTGAGTGAAGTAAGAAGGAGAAAGACAGATACCATATGATATCACTAATAACTGGAATCTAACATACTGCACAAATGAACCTTTATGCAGAAAAGAAAGTCAAGGACTTGGAGAACAGACTTGCGGTTGCCAAAAGGGAGGGGGAGGGAGTGGGATGGTAGGGGGGTCTGGGGTTAATAGTTGTAGACTGTTGCCTCTGGGCTGGAAAAGCAAGGAGATCCTACTGTATAGCACTGGGAACTCTGTCTAACCACTTGTGATGAATCCATGTATGTATGTGTAACTCTGTCACCACGCTGTATAGCTGGGTGAATAATAATAATAATAATGGAAAAAATAATAATTTTAAAAAATTTAAAAAATGCCAGAGGAAAACTATAAAAAAAATTATACTAAATGAAGTCAGAAAGGGAAAGATAAATATCATATGATATCACTTATATGTGGAATGTAAACTACAACACAGATGAACCTATCAACAAAATGGAGACAGACTCAGACATAGCGAACAGACTGGGTGTTTGCAGTTAGTAGATGCAAGCGATTACATTTGGAATGGATAAGCAGCAAGGACCTACCCAGGAAACTATATCCATTCTCTTGGGATAGACCATGGTGGGAAAGAATATTTTAAAAAGAATGTGTGTGTATGTGTGTATATATGTTTATGTATATATATGTGTGTGTGTGTGTATAACTGAGTCATTTTGCTGTACATTGGCACATTATAAATCAACTATACTTTAATAAAAAATAAAAAGTACAAAAAAGTATAAAAAGTCCCTAGAAAGTTAACTTTAATTAAAAATAAAATATAGGATTTCCCTGGTGGCAGGTTAAGGATCCAGTGTTGTCACTGCTGTGGCACGAGTTCATTTTCTGGCCCAGGAACTTCCACATGCTGTGGACACAGCCCAAGGGGGAAAAAAAAGTCGATAAAGGAGATCTCATTGTGGCTGAGCGAAGTAAGGACCAACATAGTCTCCAAGAAGAGGCTGGTTTGATTCCTGGCCTCACTTGGAGGGTTACGCACTGCCACAAGGTGCAGTGTAGGTTGCAGTGCGGCTGCGATTTGGTGTTGATGTGGCTGTGGTGTAGGCCAGCAGCTGTAGTTCCAATTTAAACCCTAGCCGCAGGAACTTCCATATGCCACAGGTACAGCCATAAAAAGACAAAAAAAAATTAAAAATAAATAAAATTTTCAGTGAGAATAAGTAAGCTGTTCCTAGTTCCTCAGGAATATTTAGGTCAGCATCACTAAGCTTAAGATAAAATTTTCTGCCAATAAGATTATTTTTGTCTTGAATCTCAATTTGTATCTCTACCTAGTCAAGGCAAATTACATCCATTTAACTGTACCTATGCCAATAGGGTTAAACAGTGAGAGTCCTAAGTGACATTTGTTCAACAAATTTTTGTGTAGAAGAGAAGCCATTGGCAGAAATATCCAGAATGTGTTTTTCTAAATGCATCTAGTTATTTGTTAGCTTCGGCAAAGCAAGAGCAAACTGCCTCAACCATGCACACAACCGGCATCCTCTCTGAACATTATGAAGAGATACTTGCAAAGTATTTCTAAGTGTTTTCCTAAACTCTTGTCTCTTAAGGGACACGGGTGAGTTCATAACCAGATCATCCGGTAACAAGAAGTAATGTATGCAACGGTTGGTTGGTGGAAGGCACCAGTGATGTCCGAGGACTGGTCCCAGCATGCTAACTGGGAGAAGGAGGCACCAAGCTCTAGAAAAAGGAAATCCTGCAGGGCATTTCCCTTCAGTCCCCCTGTTTCTTTCTACCCCTCTTCTCTTCTTCCTTACATGGCCCAGGCCTCCTGATTTAGGCTTCCCTGCCCCATAAAGGTTAGGACATCACCTGCCCTTACCTGGTGTGGCACTGCAGCACCCAGAGGCCATGTTGGAAAGCACTAGTCTACATCAGCATACGGTACTCCAGAATCCTCTGTCCCTGTGGCTAATGGACTTTCTGAAACTGGTGTGCAGTTCAAAGAGTGGCACTTCTGCTGTGTTGACAATCAAAGCCCTGGAGGAGATGGTCTTGGAAGATGAACCAGGGCCAGGAGCTGTTCCTGCTGGAGACAAGGCCCAGACATGTCTTCCCCTCCTGATTCCTCCCGTCTCTTCTTTCCTGTGGCCGGAACACAGGAAGGATGGAGAAGCCCCGCCTTGGCAGAGGGCCTAGGTAGTCTACCATTCGTGCAGATTTCCACTTCATATCCTATGGGCCTAGTATCTCCCGTTTCTTGGAAAGAAGCTTCTCCCTCCTCCGCCCCCTTCCCTTTGAAAGGCAAGTTGTCTCTAGAATAATTCTCAGGATAATAGTTTCTAAATAAGCAGCAACATTATCATCACCCAAGGGTATTTTGCATATAAACTTCCCAGGTCCTATTCTAGGAATTTAATTAAGTAACCTGGGGATAAGACCTGGACATTTATATTTTAAAAGGCCTTCAAGTTTAGGGACAGCTGGTTTTGGAACCACTGGTCAAATAAAGTACCCTGTGTGTGTCTGTCTTGTGCAAGCAGAGGAGGCCTCTAGGTTTCATGCCCTCTGGCGCAGCTCTGCAGTGGTCAGGGCCAAACTCAGCTAAGAATGAAGGGCCACTGTCTTACTCTCACTCCCTGCATGTGTATTTCACCTGGGAAATTCTTGTGACAGTCCATGATGGGTCAAGAAAAGGACACACAAGCAGGGACAAGTTCCCTGCTCACCTTTCTCTTCTCATTCATTGCCAAGCATGTTAGTAGCCTACAGTGGGGTTTGGTGGGCAATCGAACAGCAGGAGAGAGAGAAGCTGGCCATTTCTCTCAGTTAAGTACCCACATGCAAGAGCTAGTGTACTGCGTTTTTTTTTTTTTTTTAAGGTGGGGGAGGGCATACAATAGAGAAGCCAGTGAAATCCCCATCAGAAAATGTTTTCTGGCAAATCATTCCTGAGGCTTCTATCTTATTTTATTTCTATTAAAGTAGAGTTGATTTACAATGTTGTGTCAATTTCTGCTGTACACCATAGTGACGCATATATATTTTTTTTCTCATTATCTTCCACCTTGCTCTATCCCAAGAGGCTGGATATAGTTCCCTGTGCTGTACAGTAGGACCTCATTGCTGGTCCATTCTGAATGTAATAACCTGCATCTTCTAACTGAGGGTTCTTTCGTGTTTTTGTACGTAAAGAAACCCACAATGCAGGAAAAGAGTGGTACTCCTGAGATCCAGGGTCAAGGCGGAATGAAGGATTCTGTTCTATTTCCCACCCAGTCATAGGTGCCAAAATGAGAATCAATCACTTTAATTGATTCCTTACAAACTGTCACTTCCTTACAAACTGTCAGAGATGCATTGGTAGAAGTGACTCAATGAAAATGGTAACTTTAGCTTCTGTCCAACAGAAGACAAAAGAAACAACCTTTGATAACAGAGGGAAGAGCTGTTAGAAGGATGTTTTGGAGCCGTGCTAAAGAATAAACAAGTTAATTTCATGGTTTCTGCTATTCTGGGTCTCTGATTTTTCTTGTTTAAGAACTACTTTTTATTAATTTACAGGTGTTTTTTGTTTTTGTCTTTTTGCCTTTTCTAGGGCCGCATTCGCAGCATATGGAGATTCCCAGGCTAGGTCTAATCAGAGCTGTAGCTGCCGGCCTTTGCCACAGCCACAGCAACACGGGGATCCGAGCCGCGTTTGCGACCTACACCACAGCTCACGGTAACGCCGGATCATTAACCCACTGAGCAAGGCCAGGGATCGAACCCGCAACCTCATGGTTCCTAGTCAGATTCGTTAACCACTGAGCCACGACGGGAACTCCAGGTTTTTGTTTTTAAGGTTGGTTCCAGATATTAAAAAGGAACATGCCTGTCTGTTTATATATCTGCATCATTTTACAACAGTAAAGGAGTAATTGTTATTGTATTCAGCAAATGTCTGCCTTTGTTATGATGCCCACATTGCCCCGAGCTTTTATTACTTGCAGATAGGTCTGCTGAGGAGGCAAATTTTCACATTTTCATGGAGGTTAGTATTTGTTTTCACACTAGAAGTCTCTCTGACACACAGGCACATGTACCCTCTTGCAATTTGCTCTGCCTAAACCAACATTTTTTCCCTCCATCTTTGCTATCTAAAATGTATTCATTATGGAGTTCCTGTCATGGCTCAGTGGTTAACGAACCTGACTAGTATGCATGGGGACACGGGTTCAATCCTTGGCCTTGCTCAGTGGGTTAAGGATCTAGCACTGCCCTAAGCTGTAGTGTAGGTCACAGACGAGGCTCAGATCCCACATTGCTGTGGCTCTGGCGTAAGCTGGTGCCTACAGCTCCAACTGGACCCATAGCCTGGGAACCTTCATATGCCGTGGGTGCGGCCCTAAAAAGATATATATATATATATATATATATATATATATATATATATATATATATATATTCATTCTTGGAGTTCCCTCTGTGGTGCAGCAGCTTTGTTAAGGATCCACTATTGCCTCTGCAGTAGCACAGGTTTGATCTCCAACCCAGTGCAATGGTTAAGGGTCTGGCATTGATGCAGCTAAGGCGTAGGTCACAGCTACAGCTCAGATTCGATCCTTGGCCCAGGAATTTCCATATGCCATGGGTGCTACTAAAAACAAAAAAATTATTCATGTTTCAAAAAACATTTATTGATCATCTACTGCAATGCGAGATCCAAGCATAGAAACAGACTTTTTCCTGCCCCGACTGGACTGATTCTTGAAAATACGGGATGCTCATAAATCCAACAATCCAGCAATGGTCCAAAGTCATAGAGACTTAAGACTTTTTTTTTTTAATTCCTCACTTTTACATTCATCCCACTCAACATAATGCTGAGCTTCAGCCTGTATTTTTGTCAACGTCACACAATGCAACTTAGGATCATGCAGATTGCAGATGTGGGGGGTCCCCTTCTAAAATAATACAGTCACCCAATTATCATTAAGCAGAGAGTAGGCCACTTGCCAATTAATGTATAGAAATTATGAGCTGGGAGAGAACTTAGTTATCATTTCATTCTCTCTTCCTCACAAATGTAGAAACTGAGACTGAAATACTAAAGGGCCTTTCCTAAAATTACCCAGTGACTTAATGGTTTAGTCCACACTTTTCATTTAAGTATTCTTTTCACTGTATTATAAAATATTTTATTTTTCACTTGATAAGCAAATGCTTTCATTGATATTTATTCTGGAGACTTGAGACAATTTTAATGAGTACTGTGTTTCAAATAGAAACCAAATAAGAAACATTGCTGAGCTCAAACGATGTCTATGATATATATTAAGTTAAGTCCCCCTTCCCCAAAAGAAGTATCCTGGGACTAGAAGAACCACAAAAATCTTGTAATACTTCCTCTACATATGACAAAGGAGACCTCATGAAAGTACCAACTTTTAAAAATACCTGACCCATTTCCTTTTCAAAACACTAGTATCTTCAGGGAACTGAGCTGCTGATTTACTCTGAGCCATGAATTAGGAAGGAAGTTGAAGATCAAAAAAACTTCATCAATGTACAGAAATGCGTTGGATTGGACCCTTTGAATGGACCAACTTTATGGCATGTAGATTATATTTCTTTACTGAGATAGAAAATTCTATTTAAACAGGAACATGCTTAAAATGAGGACTGTCTTTGCTTACACAGCATGGTCACATTGGAACTTTTCTGTGTAGCACTAATGTTTCTTGTACCATTCATACCCACATTGGGGAAATTTACTTGGTTCAACAATGCCCCCCAAACAAATGTGACTGCAGAAAGAGCAACTTCAATCATAGATTTCCTATCTCACTCAACCATAGAATGGTCATTTTTAGCCACTGTCCTTGGTACTGAAGATACAATTGGAATGTAAGGTCCATGAGGGTAGGAGATTTTTTTGTTTTGTTTTGTTTTGTTTAATAGGGTGTTATCATTGCCCACCATTTCTTGCATGGATACACAGAGGAACAAGACAGACACAGTCCCTGCCTCTTTAAACTTGCAGTCTTGTTAGGGATTCAGAAAACTCAATAGCACTTTCCCTACAGAATTGGAATCATCTACAAAAGAGAACTCTGTGGGGCCAGAAAGAGAGCGATCAGATTGTTTCTAAAGTTCTTTGTTAGTGATTAGTCAAACTTGATGATGGAGATGAAAAGGGTAAGCTCAATGTTAGTTTTAAAGATTTCTTAAATGGATTCCCTATAACATTTTCAAAAAGGAGAAATGTTCATGGTATCAATATTTGGGACACAGATAGTAAGCTACATTTTGACCTGAATGATATCATGAACAAATATGTTTAACATGGCCACATATGTTCAGTCAAAAGAGTAGCTTGATTTACTGTGTTTGATCTGTTAATAAACATAGAACAATTGAAACAATCATACTTAAATCCTCCTGTCCCTGACTGGAATGTATGGGGAAATTAAGTGGATTGGAAGTCAACCCTTCATTTTATTCTGAGGTCACTGAAGGATAAGGACCCATCAGGAGCTAGTCTGATTCTGTTGGACAAGAATAAAGTGGGAAGCACTGTTAAAGCTCTGAAATATGACTGAAGAAAACAGTTAGAGGAATGGGGCTGCCACTGGCGGTTTACCCTATTTATTCATTCTACTCCTTAAGAGTTTGGCAGGAACAGTTCCATCTGGCATTCCTAACCACCTCCATCTCAAAGGTACAAAAAAATTATGATAAAGATAGAGTTGGAGAGGGTGAAGGGAAGGAAAATTAATTTGATCATACTCCCTTCTTTCTACCCCACACATTAAAAAAGAGTTATACCTGGAGGTAGGCATTTGGGACAGTGTTCTTTAATACCATGTGAGTTCTACACAACAGATTTTTTTAATGTTTTAAGAGTGATTTAATGAAATTTAAATGTTTGGCTTATTTTCATAAAATTTTCCTAGAACCCCCTTGGAAAACCAAAAATAACAATGTAATAAGATGCTTGAGTAGGAGCAGCAGGGAGAAGCAATGAGGATGTGATGACAATGGCAATAGTAACTAAACACTAATACACATTTGCTGTGTGCAAGAGATATACTTGCTATCTTCTGTATATTAATCTGAATTCCTGTAGTTATCTGAATCTTAAAATAACATGTGAAATCATTATTATTAACTCTCTTACTTTTTCGTAACAAGCCAAGTCTCAAAGACATTTTATGCAATAGCATTTGGTTGGCAGAGACACTATTATATCGATTAAGAGCAAAGAATCTGCATGCACACAAAAGTTAAATTCATAATGTGAATTCCCTCTAAGGCTTCATCTGGTTAGTGACAATGTCACTTCATTTCTTGGAGGCTTCATTTTATCATCTAGGAACAGGGAACAAATCATTTATTCAGCAAAAGTTAGTGTGCTGCATACTGCAAGGTTGCAGAGAAAGAGTTCTGAATATAAGCGCAAAAAGGCTAGGATAGGAAAGCTATTAACCAAAGCATCTCATCAACAAGCACAAAATCACAACCATGATGGCAGCGAAGCAGAAAAAGTGTATCATCTTAGTGGAAGTTCCATGGTGGTCTACCCATAAATGCTTGGAACCCTTAATCAATTTCTTGCCTACCAGTCTGTGATATGATTTTACACCCAAAGCCAGAACCTGCATTTCTTTTCTTAAGGTCATGTGCTCACTGCCAGCACCCACTCTGCCTGCAAGCACAGAATACCACTGGAAATTTATTCCCCAACTCAACTGCATGCAGACCCTCAAGCCATATCTCTCGTTCATTAGCAACTGACTTGTCAGAAGTGACTACAGTAACTAGAATTGACTGAATGCTTAATAAGTATTATACACTAAATAGGAGTGCCTGGCCCAGAGTAATACTTAACAAATGGTACCTATAAAAATGATAAGAAAAGGAAGACAGAATAGTAAAGATGGCAACAGAAGCTCGTGCAAGAGTGAAGGGGATTTTAAGGGTAAAAGAAGAGCTTTATGATTTTGAAGCTTTCCAGGAAATAATCTGAGAAGTATGTTTATCCATGGCCGAGTTTTCTCAGGGCCCTGGGTCATCTGACCCTCCACTGCCAGCCTCCTGGCACAGGTGCACAGCTGAGTCTCTCAAAAGTAACGAAGGCTGGCAGCCTGGGAATGGCAGCTGCTCAACTCCTCCTTTTCCCAGAGTGGGAGGAAGTTGCTTCCTGTGTGATTATTAATTAAATCCTGACTGGGTGGGCACTTTTAATGTCTCTTCCAGTGACAGCCTTGCTAGCCAGCTCTCATAACTGAACCACAACCAGTCTCAGTCAAGGAGCAGGAAATCACCTTTGGCTGAAGCCAAAACACTTGTTCTCCATCCAAATTTACTCACCCAGGTAGAGGTCTGAGTTGGAGGTCAGCCTGCAAGTCTCAATGGATTGATTGTTTCCACCCATCTCCTCTCTGCAAGGTCCGGAAGACGTGAAATAGGATTGGGGGGAAGATTAATGTGTTTCTTTACCACATTGTCTATCTGGACTGCACACTCTGGGTATTGTTTCCCAGCACAAAGAGTCTTTCAGAGTTTCCCCTGTATAGCACTGCTCTTTGGAAGATTATGTTCAGGGTTTAGGTGTCTCAGTGTCCCCCGTACAAATGGGCAGGGTCATTTGGCAGTGATCTAGATAATCTTATCAACCCATTTAATTCAGATGGTGGTTTTACTGCCTTCAAATTCAGTAGCCAGATCATCATCACCAGCTAGCTCAATTCCTTTCCAAAGCCTTTTACTGCTGCACAGAGGAAAATGGACTGATAATGACTAAGCCCCAATCATGTGCCAGGTGCCTGGTACTGTCCTAGGCTCCATCTCTGCATTCTCTCCTGTAATTCTCACATCAAGTCCCTCGTTAAGCTTTCCTCCCTTTTAAGGATGAGGAAACTGAGGCTCAGTAAAGGCAAATATTTCTCTTAAGGTCACACAAACCAAAACATGATGTTACTGGCTTTAGAATACATCTGTCTCAGGTAATATAATCTTTTCACTTAGGAAAGAGAGGAGCCAATTAAAAAAAAAAAAGCCAATAATAAGATTTGTTTAAAAACTGGCCTGTGACTTCCACTTAACAGGATGATGGTATAAGTCTCCTCAAGACCAGCTCTCAATCAGGCGAATATTGGATAAAATAGGAAAAACACCTGCCTAACAATCTTTTTTTTTTTTTTTTGCCTTTTGTCATTTTATGGCCGCACCCGCGGCATGTGGAGGTTCCCAGGCTAGGGGTCTAATCGGAGCTGTGGCCACTGGCCTGCGCCGCAGCCACAGCAACGCAGGATCCGAGCCGCGTCTGCAACCTACACCACAGCTCACGGCAACGCCGGATCGTTAACCCACTGAGCAGGGGCAGGGA
>PVHT020000012.1:7269379-7300247 GCA_004024745.2 Catagonus wagneri | reverse complement strand
CTAACAATCTTGACAGTGAACATGTATAGACACATTGTTGAAGGGAGAACTTTCTCTTCTTCTCCTTTCTTTCCCTTTCCTTTCCATGGGGAAAGCTCAGATATTAGCCTTAGGAAACCAAAACTTTACATCAGCTATTTCAAGTATTTAAAAAATAAAAGAAAATCGTGCCTAAAAAGTAAAGTTTAAGAGTGATGGCAAAGTAGAACAATGAAACACAGAAATCCATTAAAGACTGAAATTATTTTTAAAAAGGAACAAAACTTCTGCAGTTTAAAAAGTTCACTAACTGAAATGAAAAGAAATTTACTAGAGTGACTTAAGAAGCCCATTTGAGAAGGCAACAGTGAGAGGCAGCAAACTTGAACTTGAACCAGTGGAGATTACTATGGTTTTGAGATATAATTTGAAATCAGAAACTGATGACTCCAGCTTTGTTCTTTTTTCTCAAGACTGGTTTGGTTCTTTGGGGTTTTTGGTCATCCCATATGAATGTTAGGATTTTTTTTTTTCCCTGTTTCTGTTGGGGGAAATGCCATTGGAGTTTGGATAGGGATTGTGATGAATCCATAGACCACTTTGTGCAACAGACATTTTTTTAATTACTCAATGGATTTTACTATATTTATAGTAGTTCAATGAGCATCGTAACCAAATTTTATAGCATTTCCATCCCAAACCCCCAGTGAATCCCCCCACCCCCCAACCTGTCTCATTTGGAAATCCTAAGTTTTTCAAAGTCTGAGTCAGTATCTGTTCTGCAAAGAAATTCTAAGGATCTTGAAGGTGTGAGCTTAATTTAAAGAAAGAGATCTCGGAGTTCCCGTCGTGGCCCAGCAGAAATGAAGCTGACTAGGAACCATGAGGCTGCAGGTTCAATCCCTGGCACTGCTCAGTGGGTTAATGACCCGGTGTTGCCATGAGCTATGGTGTAGGTCGCAGACATGACTTGGATCCTGCGTTGCTATGACTGTGGTGTAGGCTGGCAGCAACAGCTCCGATTAGACCCCTAGCCCAGGAACCTCCATATGCTGCAGGTGTGACCCTAAAAAGACAAAAAAAAAAAAAAAAAGAGGGAGATCTCATGATTTACTGTCTCTATTCCCTGAATTGGATAAGTAGACATTACTAAGGGCATTAATTAATAATAAATAATAAATTAATTAATTGCTGAGGTACACTGAAAGACCACATTGGAAGCCAGGAAATCTGGGGTTTAGGTTATATTCTGGCATCAATTCTCTGCATGAACTTCATTTATTCTCATAACCTTCCTAAACCCAGGGTATCATTAGGTCTTGAGAATGCAACCTTGAATATACATTAATGTGGAGAGAATGAAAACAAAACTAAACAAAAAGATTATGCCCATGCCTCACCTCCAGAGATTCTGATTCCAATGATTTGGGATAGAGCTGAAAGTCACCCAGGTTATTTTTATATTCAGCAGGGCTGGGAACCACTGATCCAACCCCAACAACACTGTAGATGAGTCATTTAAGGCCTCTTCCAAGCCCTTGAATCTTCCATAATTTTATGATGGCTTCCATTCTCACTGAAAAATCTAAGAATGACTTCAGCCTATTGTGTAAGTGGGGAGAAAGTGTGATTACTGAAAAAAAATTCTTTATCTGCCCTGGGTGGGTTCAACAAGCAAAGATTGAAAACATCTGGGCTGAGTATTAATTGCTGTGGTGACATGGGACACAATGAGGATGGGGAAAAGTGGTCCTCAGGGAGCCTGTTGGAAAACTCATATCGAAACGTTTTAAGATATATGGTATGTCACTGTTGCCATGATGCTAGCAGCAAACGGCCTACCTACACCTTATTGGTGGGTTTGGTACAACGAAGCACTAGAGTTCTCTGGCTCCACAAATACCTATTTTCCTTCTTCTCACCCAAGAACATCTGAAAGCTTGCATTGGTATTGGCTTGAATATTGACCTTCAGTACTTTCTTAGCCAGTCTCTGCCACTGTATTTATTTTTCTTTCTCCACAGAAAACCTCCCCACTCTGAAAGTTAGGATTCTGCATCAAGAACAGAGAACACTGGAGCTCAGGTGAATGTGGTGAAGGTGGCCTCCTCCAAGATTTCTCTTTCTTTTTTAAAAGAGTTTTTCTATGTCTATGCCTGGCACCAAATGCCTGAATTTTTTGTTTGTTTTTTGTTCTTTACTCAAATGCGTAACATTAAAAGGATGATTAAACCAAGATCTTTTTGATTAAATACTATGAAGCAAAAAAATTGAATGAGGGAAAATATAAATTATATAGTGATGTTTGAATTTTCATATCTTTGAAAGTTGGACAGTTAAAAATTTTTTAATTGAAGTATAGTTGATTTACAATGTTGTGTTAATTTCTGCTATACAGCAAAGTGATATATACATACAGACACACACACACACTGCCTGGGTCTTAACTTTTGGGAGTTAATATCTGCTTTTTCTTGTCCCTCCTGACTCAAATGATTTAATTCAGTTTTTATCAAGGTTAGCTAACCCTCTTTTCTAGTTTCTGCCATGAAAAACATGTGTTAAAACCAGGCCTCCATTTTTACCATTTGCAGAAGGAGACATTTGGAAAATGTAACCTTAAAGACTTTTTCCTGCTGTAATAGTTAACTTCCACTGTATCTCAACTTTGTCCTACAGAAAGTTGTTTCTTATTAAAACTTAGGTTTAGGGTTTAAAATAAAAAATAACACTTGGTGCCTTTTACTCTATCTTAGGTGATATTTTGCACTTCACAGTCATTAATATTAATTTGGGCCCCTGAATGTAGGTTACAGATGATAAGATAAAGAAAGTGGTATTAACTCATTGACATATTCTATAAATACCTGTTATGTGCCAAAAGTTAATTCGATATCAGAAACACTACATAAGATAGGGCACTTTCTTTTTTTTCCATACCTCTTCGCCCTATCCTTTCTACATCTCTTAGTGGAGAGATAAAACTGTGCTTTACAATACAATGCATCTTTTCATAAGAGATATCATAGCAGCATGTACAAAGCACTATGGGAAAATAGAAAAACTATCGTTGTGCATAATGGATTCTGAGACAACTCCACCAATGTGATGGGGTTTGGACAGCTTCTAGAAGGACAGTTAGAAGAGGACCAGGGAGAGAAGAAGCAAAGGCAACCAAGGCCAAAGCAGCAGCATGTTCAGAGTTATGAGAGTGGCAGCCAGCCTCCAAGAAAGCCCCCAGTCATCTCTGTCCCCTGGTATCCATGACCTACTGCAGTCCCCTCTCCTACTCAAAAGAACCAACCTGTGTCAACTTTGACATACTGCCCAAATGACCGTGTGTGCTTCCAAGGATGGGCCGTGTAATATCTCATCTGTCTGTCCTGGTCCCTCTTGGAGTTCACGCTCTGAGGAAGTCCAGCACCAGGCTGTAATGATGCTCAAGCAGCCCACGGAGAAGTCCCCTGAAGACTACCAGAGGTCTCCTGACACCAAACAGATCACTGTGTGTGAGCCATCCTGGAAGCAGGTTCCACAGCCCATGCCAGCACTGAGATTACTGAGATCTACCCTGTAACCTCATGAGAGACCTCAAAGCAGAGCCACGCAGCTAACCACTCCTGAATTCCTCTGGGGTAATAAAGGCACACTCTCCTAAACCTCGATGTTGGCGGGGGATTTGTTACACTGTGATAAACAGGTAATGTTGGTGGCATCCAAGTTAATGTCATGCTCTGAGATAAGAGGGGAAACGGGAAGGGATGGGATCCAGAGGGGAAGGGGACAAGCCGATTGGAAAAATTTTGTAGTTAGGGTGGGTCACAGAGAACCAGAAGGTTGCTGTTGATTTTATCAATGAAGGGGTGCAACTGGATCTGTGAGTTAGAAAGTAAATGCCTAGACACTAGAGCATGATCTGAAGAAAGGTGTTGGCAGATAGGATATTAGCCTTGAAATATAGTGGGGGTTTTTTTCTTTTTTCCTACTGGATTGTCTGTGTCTCCCTTTATGAGCGGTTGGCTTTCTAATGATTTGCAAGAAAAATCTGTGGATTCCCACCTCCTTCCCTCTTCAAGACTCTTATCTACAGCCTACTTGACTGATAACCTTCCTACATCTGCTTGACTGTCTCCAGGGAAGGGAAGCTCACTGCCAGGTGAGCCAGCCGCCAGCCTGTTGATTTGAAGAGCTCCATGACTCCCTGCAAGGGACTATTGGCCTGGGTTTTAGGCTTCTCTCACTCACTAGACAACTGGTGACCTTAGGACTAGGGTTTTAAGACCAGTGTAGACCTGGATGGGGTTCAAGATTCTACGGTCTGCCACTAATCTGCTCATTCTCTGGAGATGAGCTCGGGCAGATCAGTCATAAAGTAATGATTCTGACCTCCAGCCACAAAGGTACTTACTAACTCTGGGTTAGGTTCTGAGAAGTAGAGTGATGCAGACGTTACCATTACTGCCACCTCTGGACCTGGCTTTACCAAACTGAGCGACAGAACCATCTGAGGGAAAGCTGAACCCATCTCACTCTCTCTAGTTGACACCTGATTCTGCAGCTATTTTAAAGCAGTGGATTAGAAGAGGCTTTGAATTGATCTGCATTTCTGAATACTCCAGAGAGTTCATACTGTAATGGATCACATGCCAGCACGCCCCGATGGCCCTCCAGTGGCCATGGATAGAGGTGGTGGGAAGGTTGCAGTCCCAGGATGTTTGTGATGAAGATGAGGTCATGGTTAAATCAAGACTTGGCTTCAGTCGAGCCCTGGTAGAGGAAGCGTGAGAAGCATTCCAGCATGTATAAATCCACTGCCTTTGCAGCCCAGGGTTACAGCACTTGGCAGCCACCAGAGCCCTGTGAAGTGACTTGGATGTCCATACAGTTGCTTAATCAGTAGGTTCAAACATCTGGAGTTTTAATAACTTTTAATCATTCAGTATATTATATGATCCCTGCAGGTCTTTCCAAGACAGTTTTAAGAGGAAACAGAGTGATGGAAGCAAGACTATCAAAGAGCGGGTCAGCTTGTATCTTGTTTTACATAGGAGCTGCAACTCCAGTGTCGTATTTATGGTAGTATTGTGCTGATCTTGGTTATCCAGTTGATTTTTGAAACTTTATTTCAGAGCAAGTAATAGGAAGCCCCTTAAATTTCATAAGAGTGGTGCAGTTAAAAAAAAAAAAAAAAGGTCAGAATGACCCACTTTCAAATTATGGTTTTGCTGGGACATCTAGACTCAATATGGCAGGGAGCACAGTTAGCTGAGAACTTCCAGCTGCAGGACCCTCATCACTAACATCAGCTTCTGAGCACGGGGGGTTACTGGAGGATGACCATTTCCCCTCAACGTGGGAGATCTCTGATGAGCAATCATTTCTCTGGAGCTCCCATACTTTGTCAAAGCCCTTGCCCACCCCCAACACACACACACATACACACGCACACACTCTCTCTCTCTCTCTCACACACACACACACACGCGCTCTGAACCATTCGAACTACTCATTCCACCTCTGTCTCCTTCCCAAAGGATTCAACTGACAGCAAGTTACTTCAACTCTCTGAAATTCCATTTTTCCCTCTTTCAAATTACACTGTTGGCATATCATCAGAATTCCAAGAGGTTAGGTTAAATGAAGTAGAATATGTCAGATATTCTGGCTCATGGCAGACCATCACCGAGATTTTTTCTTTCACTCAACCTTCTAGTAAGGCCTTCTCCACCTCTGCTGTATAAAAAGGAGATCTATTCCTCACTTCCATTCACCAACTATGAAATGCCTAGAATAGCATTAACCGCCCCAAGGAGTCTGGGATCCTGGAAACATACAACTGTAGGAGAGCATGACACACCTGGCACGGGGACTTTGGGGTTCCTAAGTGCTACGACAAATATCAATACCAAGTGTCAGAGGGGAGCACGGTGAAGGAAAACCTGACCTGGAATGTCAAGAAAAACTACCTGGGAAGAAAAAAACACTTGATTTGAGTCTGGAAGGATGAGTGCTTGTTTACCAAGCAAAAGAGAAGGTTGTTGCCAAAAGAGGGGGTGGCCTTTGCCAGGTCTCTAAGACACCAGAGAACGATGGACAGTGAGAAAAAGTCAAGATGTCCCACAGCTATTAGAGAGCAAACTAGGGAAGGAGGAAGATGGTCACAGCCCAGCTACACCGGGAGGGGTTCCTGGCAGGGATCATCTGCCCCACTGGACAGAAAAGGAGGCTGAGCAGGGCCCAGAGGAGTTAAACGCTTGGCCTGTGGTCACAGGGTAGGAAAGTCACAGGGCTGTCGGACACAGACCTGGTTTTTGATGCTCCATTACCTGCAAATGTGCGAAGACCTCCCCACCAGAAGTTACTGGGGTGATCCAGACGAGTCACAACCAGGTCTTGATTAGTTGATGGCCTCTGGAGCAGGGAGGCGACAGAGTAAGTAACCTCAGAATCAACACATGAGGCCTTTTCTGGGGAGAGGATCTCTGTGCTCAATAGTTCAAGGAATTCAAGCTCCTTGAAAGCCCCGTTTTAGAGAAATAGAAGCCTGGGTGCATGTTCACAGGATTCGGTCCCCCCACCCTCCCCCACCATTCAATTATGCTTAAGTGATGTTAAAAGCCTGACAGAGCCACAAAAGAAAGAACAATCTTCAGCCTCAAAACTGAAGCTTATCCTCGTGCCTTGATCTAAGCCTTTGTGTCTGGCCCTCCTGGCAAGCCCAGGTCTGGTTCTCATTGCTTTTGTGGATTTAAGTAAAATCCTTCACATAACTGAAATTAGGGTTTGTATTAAGACTGCTTTTGTTGTAATATGAAAAAGAGAAAAGAAACACTCCAATCCCTACTCCAGGCTACTGATCTAGTGGACACAGGCTGTCTTAAGAGACAGAGAGGGCATTTTCCCCAAGAATGAAGATGACGTCATGCAGCCCCTTTTTAAAGGAACCAGAGCAACTTGCGCTGTTCCCACCCCCTGCTAATGCTTTTTGGTACAGGGAGCCTAATGCAAACCATACAGGATCAGATGGTTAATGCAGGAGGCTGCAGGGACAAACTGGGACTGTTGGATTAAAAAGTAAGCTTCAGGAGTTCCCTGGTCGCCCAGAAATTAAAGATCTGGTGTGGTCACTGCTGTGCCATGAGTTCAATCCTTAGCTCTGCAGTGCTGTTATTTCCACATACTGTGAGCATGGCCGGAAAAAAAAAAAAAGGCAGATTTCAGATATACCGTATCTCTAGGGGAAAAATACGTTTCATGTGGGTGAGAAAACAGAGACCAGTCTAATCTAGCTGAACTCCCTCCACCTTCGAGATGGAGAAGGGCAGGATTTGAGTGGACAGGTGACTTGCCCCAAATCAGGGTCAAGTGGCTGTCACAGGCAGAATTGGAATCCAAACCTTTTTTTTTTTTTTATGGCCGCACCTGCAGTATGTGGCAGTTCCCAGGCCAGGGGTCAAATCAGACCTATGGCTGAGGCCTATGCCACAGCCATGGCAATGCCAGATCCTTAATCCAATGAGCAAGACCAGGGATTGAACCCACAACCTCATGGCCACTATGTAGGGTTCTTAATTTGCTGAGCCACAAAGGGAACTCCGGAATCCAAACTTTTTGATTTCCAGACCAACACTCTGATTTGGCTCAGCTACTCAGAGGGCAATGAAAGGCTTCCGGTTCCAAGTTTTTCTTTCCATTTGGGTGAGACAAATGGGACACGGTTTGAAAGAAAAGGTTGCCTAGGGAACAGTAAAAAAAATTAAAAAATAATAACAAAACAGATTTGGAACCAACAGAATCCTGTAAAATGCATTTTTAGATTTTTCACATCATCATCTTTGTGCAGACATGCATGGGTGTGTATTTTACCCATGAAGCTCTGTAAATACCAACTCCTCAGCTGTCCATGACACATGGTTTGGGATTGACATATGTGACCCCTATCCATAAAGAGAGTACCCCCATTTGTACCTGAGCTGAAACTAAAGAATGTAGGTGATGTTGGTAGAGTGAAATGATTATCAAAGTTGAAAAGGCTCTTAGGGTGTTCCCGTCATGGCTCAAGGGAAATGAATCTGACTAGCCTCTATGAGGATGCAGGTTCGATCCCTGGCTTTGCTCACTGGATTAAGGATCCATTGTCACCATGAGCTGTGGTGTAGGTCACAGATGTGACTCATATCCCACGTTGCTGTGGCTGTGCTGTAGGCCAGCAGCTCCAGCTCCGATTGGACCGCTAGCCTGGAAACCTCTATATGCCATGGGTGCAGCCCTAAAAGGACCAAAAAGAAAAAAGAAGGCTCTTAGGAGATTACACAGTTCAGTATGCCTCAAAGAAAAATCCATGGGAAAGCTATTTACTTTTATGGAGGGAACAAGGTCTCATGATCAAATAGCTTTGGGAAGCTTGATTTAGTCCCAGATTCCTTTTGTATAGGACTCCTTCACTGCAGGGTCTTTTCTATGGTTAACAGACACAGAGGATCTCCAGGACAGGAATTTAACATACAAACTCCGCCCAACTTGTATGCCCACCGAACCCCTTTTCATTCTAAGAACAATCTCCTGAGACTAATGTTTCTTGGAAAATAACCTTTTGGTGTTGACCTTTCCCAATACTTCCAGTTTTACAAGTTGGGGGGGGCGAGGCTCAGAGAAATAGTGACTTTGAATAGATCCCACTAGTCATGAGTGGCAGAGTTAGGACTCAGACCTAGACCTTCAGACAATAACCAGAAAGACCAACGCCCTTTCTCACTGCTGTATCCCTGATGCATCTCTAATAGAGTCTTCAGTAAGTAGTAAGGCAGTGATCAATCAATAAGAGCTAAGTGTTTTATTGGGCTTAAGATATGCTTTCGATTTCCCTTTTAATTTATTCTTGTATGCATTGGCTGTTCAGGAGTTGTTCCATTCCTAAGTGTTCTCAGATCTTCAGTTATTCTTCCTAATACTGAATTTCAGTTTCATATTACTGTGGCTGGAAAAGATACTTGACATGATTTTCATCTTGGAGTTTTGCAGACTTGTTTTGTGGCTTAACATATGATCTATCCTAGGAAATGTTCTATTATGCACTTAAGAAGAATGGACATGTTGCTGCTGTTGAGTGACCCATACTATGTAGATCTGTTAGGTTCAGTTGATATCAAGTGCAATGTTTCTTGACTGATATTGTCTGGATGATCTATACGGTGTTGAAATTTGAAAGAAAAAATAAAAAATTTAAAAATTAAAAAAAACATAAGAGCTAAGTGTTTTATCTGGTATCATCTCCCCCTGCCCCCACCACAACAGCACCCACAGCATACAGAAGTTCCCGGGCCAGGGATCAGACCCACACCACAGCAGCAACCTGAGCCACAGCAGTGACACCACCAGATCCTTAACCACTAGGCCACCAGGGAACTCCATCTTGTATGGTATTGAACAAAATCTCAAGGGATATGCTTATTACCAGTTACATGGATAACGACACTGAAACTAACATACTGGCCATGTGACCTCAGACCAGTAGCAATACACGGAAAGTGAATGAATGGCTGAATAATACCGAATAAGACATACTTTACCATAATTATAAATGTCTTCCCTGGAAAGAGGAAGCCATAGGGGTAAAGGGGGAATAATAAAAGAATTATGGTTTCCTCATGACCATGGAAGAGATCCTTCTGTCAGATTTGATCTGAAGATCACACTCCAGATCCAAGAGCTCCGTAATTCAGTCCCATGACCAGCACATTTTTTGCACGTATTACAGAGGCTGTGTAGGGCTTGCAATATAACCTCATTGCTGGGCCTCCCTAACCAAAGCCTGAGAGGGCCCATTCTGGCCATAAGGAAGGCATTAGCCCAGCCCTCCCACACTCCCATTGTCGCCTGAAAGTTGCTCAACTCTTTTCTACCACCACAGAAATCTCTAAGGATTTCAAACTGTTTCCCATCCTTGTCTTGAATTCTGTATTCCTGTCTCACAACAGAAAAATTTTAATACTTAAAGCTAGATTCCTAAGGTTAGACTCTGGCTCTGGACCTTGCATGCTACTTGACTCTGGAGAAATTGCTTGAGGGATATGAGAGCCACTACTACCATCTTTATCACCATCATCATCTAGGTGATTATTACTGGCTTCACCCACCATTATCAGCTTTAAGCATCTCAACCAACCGTTGTGGGACAGTTGTTATAATTGCCCACATTTTTTAAATACGGAAATATGGCACAGAAAAGCTAAACTCATTCTTCAATATATGACCTTTGATAGAGAATAGAGCTTGCATTTGAACACAAATAACTCCCAGGGTCCACTGTTTATTAACCACTTGACAAAATAAACACTTTCGAGTTTCTCCAAGATGAAAATCATGTCAAGTATCTTTTCCAGCCATTGTATGTGTGAGCATGTAAGGTGAATGAATTCTGTCACAACCCTATGAGGTAGGTATTAATATCCCCATTATGGTGATAAGGATGGACCTAGATATTCTCATACTAAGTGAAGTCAGACAGAGAAAGACAAACATCAGATGATATCACTTACATGTGGAATCTAAAATAATGATACAAATGAACCTGACTGACAAAATAGACTCACAGACTTCGAAAACAAACTCAATGACCACCAAAGAGGAAAGACAGCGTGGAGATGGATGGAGGGTGTGAGATCAGCACATGCACACTACCGTACAGGGGCTGGTCAACAGGGACCTGCTGTAGAGCACGGGGAACTCTGCTCAGTAATCTGTGATAATCTATGCGGGAGAAGAATCCTAAAAGGAATGGATACATATCTGTGTATAACCCTTTTTTTTTTTTGTCTTTTTAGGGCAGCACTCATGGCATATGGAAGTTCCCAGGTTAGGGGTCAAATCAGAGCTACAGCCTACACCACAGCCACAGCAACGCCAGACCCAAGCCACATCTGCGAACTATGCCGCAACTCATGGCAATACTGGATTCTTAACCCAATGAGCAAGACTGTGGATCAAACCTGCATCCTCATGGGTACTAGTCGGGTTCATTACCGCTCAGCCATGACAGAAGCTCCTGTATGTGTATAACCGAATCACCTTGTTGTACACCGGAAATTATCACAACCTTGTAAACCAACTAAACTTCAATGAAACTTTTAAAAAATGAAAAAGAAAAAAGATGAAACTCAGTACCCAAGAAATTTGCAGATCTGCTCCATGTCACACTTGCAGCAAAGGAGAGGTAGAGATGGGATCAGAGCTAATAGCTGCACATCTATAAGACCCACGCTTTTTCGCTTCCATGATTCCGATGTTCACCATTTCTAAGCTTACCCATGAAGGTAAAAATAATACCTCTCCCTGAATGACTGCAGCGGAGATCCTCATATGTGAAAGCTCTGGTGAACTGTGTGCCCGATGATGGCTGTCTGTTCTCGTCTTTGTCTGTACAAACCAACAATGAGGAGTCTCTCTGGCAGGCTGCCATTTGCTGACTCCAGGTTCATGTGTTGGCTGGATGTTAAATTCACTCACCTAATTTTTTTTAGGACCTTTTAAAACATATGAGGTAATTTGTCTTTGTTGGTTAAAAAAAAAAAAAGATTTAGTGATGAATTCACCCTTCAGCATAATTAACCCCAGGCCTGGCTGTCCCTTGGGGACTCCTTCCTATCTTAGCAAAACATAGGCAACCTGCAACTCCAGGGCATGTCACTTTATAGAGTCTAGCTAATCTAACACAAAATGCGTTGAATCAACAGGTTTTTACTCCTACCACCTCAAAGAGACTCCACTTCTTCCCAAAGCACAACAAAGGAGTAGCTTTTGCCAGCACGGAGGTTGATCAAACATAAATTCCAACTGGTAACTGTTGAGTATGGCTAGATTCTCGGGGTTGTATTTCTAAAGATGCCCCTTAGGGTTTAAGGGGACAAAAGGGTATACTTAGGAAGCGGAAGACACCACTTATGCCTGCCACTGCTTCTAGAACGTGCCTCTACTTGATTTTCAAAAGACTTGCTGAACTTAAAAGCTAGGTGGTTGCCAGCCCACCTCAAACAGAAGGGTTTGCTCAAAACTTGCACTTGAATTTTATATCATGCTTTGTTCCTGCCCACAGAGCAACCAAAATGTGAGCAAATGTTTGCAATCCATCCCCAGTGGTTTATATCATTTGGCTATTGTATGACCTCCACTGATCTGACTCACCTCTCTTCTTGGCTTTGCCAAAAAGGTGACTGCGGTTCAGGTCTTCCTCTCACTGGCTGTTCAGCAATAAAACGTCTTCTCCCTACCAACTGAAGATAAATAGGAAAGAAGAAATCCCGTGGACGGCCAAGTGTCAGCAGGTGTGTGTTGGTTTAGATGGCTTCTATCCTCGTTTACTGAAGTCCACGCACTTTCGTAATGGTCACTGGAGACAATGGAGTCAGCGTCCATGAGAGAGCCAGGTGGAGTTTTTACAGCCAGCTAAGAAAAAAGCATCTCTCCTTAATACCTAGTGAAGTCACGCGACCAAAACAAGGCAGCAGGACTCACAGAAATCATCAAACCAGGAAACATGGCAAGTACTAGTCATTAAAGTTCTGACCAAATGGACAGGAATGAAGTCATTCTGAGGCTGCTTCACACAGTGTCTGTCACATGATACTGCAGACGTACAAAACCAGGCTTACTGTCTAAATCTCCTGATATAAACATTATCTAGCTGAGCTCCCACATGGATCAAGCAAGGCCCTTCATGATCTTATGCCCCTCCAAATAGGATCGATATTTATTGATCACTCCACAGGCAACCCAGTGCTTTTTGGGACACTGAAAAAACACGGGGACAGCCTTCCCCTGCTGTGGCTTTTCCTGAAGTTGCTCCCCTGATTCTGACACCCAACTCTGTGAGCTTCTCCAAACAGTCCAGCCGTGCTCTTCAACCTGTCCCTGCCACACTGTGATATCCTCTGCTCCATAAAATCTTATACATCCTTAAAGATTGAATTCAAACTTCACCATTCCGTAGTCACCTTTAATCAACTCTACTTTCATTTTTCTCAGTATGAAGATGGTCAGTTAAAAACATGGCCAGCATGGAGCTCCTGTTGTGGTGAAACGGGATTGTCTTGGGAGCTCTGGGATGCGGAACAGTGGGTTAAAGATCTGGCATTGCCGCATTTACAGCTTAACTCGGTCCCTGGCCTGGAAGCTCCATATGCTGCTGGGTGACCAAAAATGAAAAAAAAGGGAAAAAAAAGGTCTACATGATGGAAGATACTTGTGAAAAAGAATGTGTGTACATATATTTATTACATATATATGTGAATGTATGTATGTATGCTCTACGGAAGAAACTGGCACAAGAGTGTAAATCAACTCTACTTTAAGAGCAAGATAAACATGGTCAGTATTTTACAATGCCTCCCATCAAAAGTAGAATTCTAGCTCCTTCTTTAGTCTCACAATTTGCTTCAATCAGTAGAATGTGGTAAAAATGACACTATGTGAATTCTACAACCCATTTCCCAAGATGCTTTGGAATGTCCTCTTTTGCTCCCTGGAAAACGCTGGCCTGAGCTCACCATATTAAGCAGCTCAGTCGTTCCTCCTGAAGGACGTGGAACCACATGGAGAAGACCCCAAGTGGCCTCCACTGGAGAATACCCCAAGCACTCCCCAGGGACTACTAGCACCAACTATCCCTGGACCACCCAACCCGGCTGAGCTAACAGATGACAGAAGCTCCCTACTGGTCCCAGACAAGCCAGGAGAAGAACCACCCCACTGAGCCCAGCCCGAACTGCGCAACCATGAGCAAGTAAATAGTCATGGTTTCAAGACACAACATTTTGAGGTCGTTTGTTCGCTAACAATAGATAATAGATAAAATTTTAAGACATTTTTCTGGTTTTGGAAAAGTTCACACACTTATACAAAGTCACAGGAAACTTTGTGGAAGGAGGAATATTTCCACGAGAAATTTCTCTTTCTGCCACTCTTTATCCAAATAACTCTTATTCACTATTCAGGTCCCTAAGTAGACAACCTACCTCAAACTCCCCAAGATGGGGTTAGGTGCTTCTCTGATGGGTCCTTAGCATTCTGTTCTTTCCTCTATTATAGTATGTTTCACATCCTTATGGTTGTAATGCCTGTTTTTGCATCAGACTGAAAGCTCAACGAGGCCAGCAGAGCCTGCCTCAGCTATTGCCCGGCTCTGAGCTTCGGTTTAGCACATGCCATGTGTGGAAAGAATTTTCTGCCTGTGTGTCTCATCGCTCCATCAAGCATTTCCTGGTGCCCTCCCCAAACCACCTATTCCACTGCAGAACTGCGATATGTGTGACAGTGGTGTTTTTTGTTTGTTTTCTTTTTAAATTTTGGCTGCACTGTGCAGCAGCTTGATTTGGGATCTTACTTCCCAGACCAAGGATTGATTCTGGACTAGCTAGAGCAATGAAAGCACCAAATCCTAACCTTTAGATCTCCAGGTAACTCCTCACAGTGTTTTTCTTGAAATGGGTTACTCTCCGCTCTGTGTGTCTCTTCTGCGTGTAGACTTACATCTGCTCACCAAGAGCTCCCAAAACAACCCTTGCATGTTTGCGTATTTGAGGACACGTGCTATGCTCACATTAAACATCTCTTCCTCAGCCTACATTAGAAGGAACAGCAGAGGACATGGGGGGTTCTGGCCCAGAATAGTACCTGATCACGCCAGCCTCTCTTCTCTTGTTACTTTCCTTCTGGCCAAAATGTTCCAACAAGAACTTGGCACCACGAGGAGAGGTGTGACCAAGGCAGAGTAGAGGAAAATTAACTGCATCCATTGCTTAGAATGTTATTCTTGGGAGTTCCCATTGTGGCTCAGCGGAAATGAATCTGACTAGCATCCACGAGGATGCAGGTTTGATCCCTGGCCTTGCTCAGTGGGTTAAATGATCCGTCATTACAGTGAGCTATGGTATAGCCCACAGATATGGCTCGGATCTGGCATTGCTGTGGCTGTGGTGTAGGCCATTGACTATAGCTCCGATTTGACCCCTCACCTGGGAACTTCCACGTGCTGCAGGTGCAACCTTAAAAAAAAAAAAAGTTATTCTTTTATTAATGCCATGTTACGCTAATATTGATTTACTGGTTGGATGCATTGTGGAGATTATAATGACCTTGCCATGCTTACTAGCCTTAGTGAAAAAAACATCTGGGTCAGTATTCATTTACAGCTCACTTTGGCTTGAGAATATGCAGTTGATTTTATTGGTCAACATTTTAGAGCACGAGCAAAGCAATTTTCTTTTAGTTTGTTTTAAAACTTAAAATGGTAATTGGGCCTTTCAGGTGATCACAGGACATTGTGTTTGCTGCAACACACAATGCTCCTGAACGTTCATGTGAAGCCAGAATCCCACACTACATTCCACTGAACTAGAACTTGCCTTTGGTAGAAACTTTCTGTTTAGCACTTGGCAAAAGTCTTCGTTTAAATTTAACTGAACAGTATTTGGAAAAGGGACAAACGACACTCAATTCTTTTCATAGAACTGAGAATTTCTTCTTGGTCCAGTGTTGTAGGGGAAGCAGTATTAAAAACAGAGTGATCGCCATCTGATAAGGTGGGGATTGAATCTCTTTTCCATCACTAGGGAGTTGACGACGATGTGACAGAGAAACAACACCGAGAATCAGCTGCCCAAAGTTTAAAAAGAGATAAAGCTGCTTCACTTCCCAAATTAAGCTGTATAAATGTCCAAAATCCCATTTGATAAATACATTCACCACACAAAGGCATGCAGTTAGTCCCAGTTCTTTATTTGCTGTTTCCTACTGAATACGACGTCTGCCCATCTGGTGCCCTTGTTGACCTTGGAGCCTAATAAATCCTGCCACTGAAACCGGTGTTTGCTGTAGAACACTTCCTGTAATTGCCGACGTGTTAAAGAATAGGTGAAGAAGAGATGACAGCCCCTGCATGTTTGCACATTTGAGTACACATGCTATGCTGAACATTGAGATGTCGTAGTTTACTAGTCCTGTCTCGGCTTGGAAATATGTGTGACTCCGTGCGTGTGCACGCAGAGGAAGTGGAGTAAAGCAGTTGCAGGGTGGCGGTTTAGGAGGACTGTCCTCTGACCGGAGGTGAGAGCATTGTGCTCTCTAGTGTTCCTTATACACATTCCAAGTGCTGTGAGCACAACGTGGCTGGTTGATGCATCTCTAGGTGGATGCTGCCATCTCCTGGCTTAAGTCACATTTTGCACATCTACTGTGTCCAGTGTTCTAGGCTGGAAATTACAAGGCCTGGAGTCTTTTCACCGGAAGCCCCAAAGCTGGCTTTTAGAGGGCACGAAAAGAGAAAGGAAAAGCCGACTGGCATGGCCAGCAGCAGAACCCCAGATTCCCTTAAAAGATGCTCTTGGGTACCTCTTCCTCTGCAAGAGCTCTGCCAGTGCCCTTTGCAAAATGGCATGTGTTCCCAGCTTTCCTTCTGGACTTTGAAGGCTGTGGATAAGAGGCATAATTCTGAAGCATTAGTGTTATGTGAATATTTTGTTGTGTTGTCGGGGGTGGGAATGAAGGGACTCTACATTTTTAGAAATAAGTTTTTAAAGTTCTTTATACACCGAAACAGACGATCCAAAATAGCCTATAACATACCAGGTATTTTTCACTTATTAACCCCCTTTCCACCCTGCACCTCCAGCACTCCACACCCCAAACTGGTACTTTTACCTTAACCTCCCAATCACTGCACCAATCTGTGACTGCATACTCATCAGCTACTGCCTAACGTGTCTGAGTACTTCTAGTGATGGAGCTCTCACTAACCAATTCTACTGTTGCATGTTCTTTGTCAGCAAGACCTCATTTTTCTCACTGGTGCCTTTTTCACATGGCCTATGTTCAGTGTCCATGTTCTTCAGAACTAATTCTTAGGTTCTTCAGCCTCAGGTCTCATGACAGAGATTTCAAAACATCCTTCATTGGTCAGAACTGTGTTGAACCCAAGCAAAAGAGTAAACTTTTTTATACTGATTTGGCAGGTGTCTTGTACCAGAACGACCAACAATAATTTGATTTTCCTTTGGCTAAATCCCATCAGCTAACACAGACGGTCACTCCAATTACCAAACGAATTTAGGATGACCTCTGTGGGACAAAGGGTGCTGCCAAGCCTGCCATTAAAGGACAAGTTATTGTCTCTCCACTTTTATCTGTCCCTCAGTGGATTGCCTGGGACAGTCATCACATTCTAGTTTTATTTTTTGCCTTTTAGGTCCATACCCACGCCATATGGAGGTTCCCAGGGTAGGGGTTGAATCAGTGCTATAACTGCTGACCTATGCCACAGCCACAGCAACACGGGATCCAAACCGTGTCTTGAACCTACACCACAGCTCACAGCAACACAGGAGAGCAAGCACTGAGCAACCCACTGAGCAAGGCCAGGGATCAAATCTGTGTCCTCATGGACGACAGTCAGATTAGTTAACTGAATGTTTATTCAGTAACAAAACTGTCTTCTTCATCTTCTGTTTTTCGTGGAGAGGTTTTCCAGGTTGGTAGAAGATCTGGTTTTAGTCATCCTTCCTGGTCAAGGTCACACCACGAACCAGGAGTGAGTGAGTTAGAAAAGGAAACTCCCAATTCCTTGCCAGATACTCTTCCCATTACCACCACTGCCTCCTCAGAGTGAAGTGGAACAAAACATACCACCTCAAAAAAATATACCTCTTCGGCATATTCATTATTTTCAGGTATCTTTTTTTATTGGTCACTCCCAAAGCATGCGCAAGTTCCCAGGCCAGGGATCAAATCCGTGCCACAGCAGTGACCTGACCAATAGCAGTGACAATGTTGGATCCTTAATCAATCGTTTTTGTTTTGTTTTGTTTTTTTTAAGAAATAGTAGACATAGGAGATGCTCTAAAAATGGAATAGAACTTATCCTTTAAGACACGTTTACATTTATAAGCGACATCTCCATTTGTAAAGGTTAGATACACCCCTCTCCGTACCAGGAAGAGAACAATGACTCTACATGGCCGCCGACTCTCATGAGCGGAGAAGGCAATGACCCAAGTCTGCACAACCTCACTCTCGTTCACAGTGCTTTTCCGGCTCCTCTGCCATAACCGGCCTCCCCTCCCCCAACACCTTCTGTTGCCTTTAGCTGGAGACGGTATTTAAGGTGGTGTCCTGGGCCATTTGGAGGAATTACTCAGTTTACCTCCCATGCATGCAGGAGGTATACATGTTATTAAACTTCTTCTTGTTTTCTCCTGCTCATCTTTTATTGCAGGGGGTGTCTCAGCCAAGAAACTAGAGGAGTAAAGGAAAAATTATCCCTCCTGCCCCACAGGTGTGTACTGTTTTATGTTTGCTACTGTGGGCTGTGTTAAGTCTTGTCTCCCTCCAGTCAGTCTCTAAGTTCCTTGATAGCAGAACTTGTGACTCATACATTTTCTGTTATTTTCCCAGTGACTAAAAATGTGCCAGGGATGTGGCAGACGCTCAGCAAGTGCAAGTTGAATCACTGAACTTGGAAGAGTTAAGTCAAATGGACTGTGATCTTTACTCACCACATGATGGGAAAACAAGACAAGCTCAGACTTGCCCACGCTAAACCCCACATCACCAAACCGAAATTTAATTACAGTTTTGGCTGTCCCAGAAATGGACTCTTGAATCAGTCAATCAAGAATTGCTTGATAAGAAACTGGTTAGGTAATCACTCTGAAAGTCTCCTGCCATCCCCTAAAGCAGAAAAACCTTGAGATTATCAATCAGCCGTCCTGTCTAGTGTAACTACCTTGTTCCCACTCCCTTCTGCCCATAAATGTCTCTCATTTTGTGCAGCTCCTTTGTATCTGCTAGACTGGATGTTAGTTGACTCAAGAATCATTGAATTAAGTCAGTAGATTTTTTTTTAATGTCTGTACCCACAACATATGCAAGTTACCAGTCTATGGGTCAAATCAGAGCTGCAGGTGCCAGCCTATACCACAGCCAGAGCAATGCCAGATCCGAGCCACATCTGTGACCTATGCCACAACTTTTGGCAACGCTGGACCCTTAACCCACTGAGAGAGGCCAGGGATAGAACCTGCATCCTCATGGGCACTGCCAGGTTCTTAACCCACCGAACTGAAACGGGAACTCCCAATATGATCTTTAAATGTATTCAGTTTTTTTTTTTTTTTTAACATTTTAGCAGCAGTGATGGATCTAGAGACCTCCAATGTTTTTGACAGCAATAAGAAATGCAGGCATTGCTACCAGTGAGCCTTTTGAGCGTTCCATCTTTTTTGCTGCCTTCAAGGGCTGCAGATATGTTCTCTGAGCTGAGCTCTGCTGTTGGTGTGTTGAGTTGCTAATCTCGCTTTACAGTCCAAGGTTAAGGGGAAATCTAGATTGACAGGTGACTCAACACAGTACCAGTCCTTAGCCCTCGGTGGGTGTGCAATCCTACTCCAAGTGCTTACCAGGTCAGCTTGAGCTAGCAGAGAGTAGCACCCAGAACCCAAGTCCTGAACCTGTGGGGTTCCTGGGCCCAAAATCCTTTTTGTGCCCTCCATTCCTGGTTTATGGGAAATTGGCTTCATTCAGCCTCCATGGCCTTCCCTGAATCACAAAGGGCAGGTTCAAATGATGGCTAATGGGGAAAGGGAGGAGATGCAGCCAAGGGAAGAATAGTCAAGAAACAGTAATGCAGCCTTGGGGACCCTGGTTCCGTCTCAAGGGATACACGAAACAGTACTTTTGAGCTCTTCTGCAGTGCCAATACCTCCAACAAATGGAAACTGTTAACTACTGGATAACAGCAGTCTTCATTCCAGAGAAAACATCAAGGTGCCGTTAACCTCAAGGACCACCAGAATCCTTCCTGGGACCGCCTGACATCTTTGAAGAATGCAGCCTTCCAGCTATCATGATCCTTATCTGTAGCCCTATTTTCCACTTCTAAACTATAAGACCCTTCTCTGTCTTCTCCCAAAGGAGGGCAGTCTTTAAAGGCATTAGCCTGTTGTGGCCTCCTTGGCCTGGCAAAGCAATAAAAGCTATTCTTTTCTAATTCACCCCAAACCCTGGCTCTGCGTCTCTATTTGGCACTGATGGACAGAGACCAAGGGTCGGCAACATGCCCAGCCTTTGGTTGGCCCACAGTCCTCATTTGTTGGCTTCTGCTGATTCAGTCAGTACTTCCACTTTGAGAACCACTGGTGGTGAGCATCTGGGGGCCCTCTCCTGGCCAGTCCACAGTACCATTTCCTTCATTACTGCTGGTGTCCACCGTTCTGTTTCCTTGGTTACTGTTCATTTCTGCTTGTGTGTACAAGAGCTACAGGAAGAATAAATCTATCATTAGTGGGAATCTTGGAAGCCAAAGCTACAAAACTTGTAGGCATGGATCGAGCACCTTACAGCTCTTACAGCAGTTGCCACAATTCTAAGGCTCCCATCCTAGAGTGAGTCAGTCATGGAATGGGTTGGATTGACACTAGGTTACTGGCTAGCCTCGTGGAAATTTCCATGCCATGACATACAGTGTCAAACCCCACACAACCCCCAACTCAGTGGCATATCACTCTTGGGTATTAATTTGTCTTAGAAGAGACTTGAGTCTCAACTAAAGAAATAGGATCCTCAAGTTCCAAAGAGTAGAGCATATCTGGCACAGCTGCTTCTTTTATATCTAAGAATTGTGGTCCTAGAAGTGTAACCAGGCAGGACCTATGGGGCCTTCCTGGGGCAGGTCCTTGCCTCATATACTCTGTTTAACTTCTCTTTGAAGTACCTAGACAACAGGTACACATTTCCTGAGCTGTTTTACAAATGTGAACTGCCCTGCCCACCAAATGGAAGATGTTAACTACTTGATGACCATGAGCCCAAGGACTGATAGTTAACCCCTGTGATACTGTCCTGTTACTGTACCATCAGCCAATCAGAAAACTGTGCACAAGCTCATCACCTATATAGCAACACCCCCTCCCCCAGCTTTTTTGTTCTTCTTTCCTTTTTCTTTTTTCTTTTTTGACCACCCCACAGCATATAGACTTCCAGGGCCAGGGATCAGATCTGAGCTGCAGTTGCAACCTGTGCCACAGCTGCAGGAATGCCAGATCCTTAACCCACTGTACTGGGAGGAAGATCGAACCTATGTCCCAGTGCTCCAGAAATGCCACCAATCCCATTGCACCACAGCAGGAACTCCCCTCACCTGGCTTTGAAAAATGCTTTGCTCAATAAATGCTGGAAAAAGTGAGGAAAAAAGGGAACTTTCTTACACTGTTGGTAGGAATGTAAATTAGTGCTATCACTATGGAAAACAGTATGGAGGTTCCTCAAAAAACTAAAAATAGAATTACCATATAATCCAAAAATCCCACTCCTGGGCATCTATCTGGAGAAAACCATCACTCAAAAAATACATGTACCCCAATGTTTATTGCAGCACTCTATACAAGAGCCAAGACATGGAAGCAACCTAAATGTCCACTGACAGAGGAGTAAAGAAGATATGGTTCATGTTGTATACAATGGAGTATTACCTGGTCATAAAAAAGAAATAAATAACAGCATTTGCAGAAACATGGATGGACCTAGAAATTCTTACACTAAGTGAAGTCAGTCAAACAGTGACAGGCAAACATCATATGCTATCACTTAAATGTGGAATCTAAAAAAAAAAAAGGATTCAAATCAACTTACTTTCAGAACAGAAACAGACTCACAGACTTTGAGAACAAATTTATGATTACCAAAGGGGACAGGCTGGGGGAAGGGATGGGTAGGGTTTGGGATGGAAATATTTTAAAATTAGGTTGTGATGGAGATTGTACAACTATAAATATAATAAAATTAGCTGAATGAAAAACGTAAAATAAAAATGCTTTGCTGAAATTCTTTGCGGAGTTCAGGGTTTGGGGAAGCATGATCTACCTGTCTCTTTGCATGGCCCTGCAATAAACCTTTTTCTGCTCCTAACTCCAACAGTTCAGTTTGTTTGGCCTCACTGTGCATCAGGCACATGAACTTGTACTAACAAAAGCTGTAGATATCGTGGAAGTTCTTTTGCAGAGCAGTGGGTTAAGAAGCTAGCATTGCCACCGTTGTGGCATAAATATTCAGTCCCTGGTCCGAGAATTTCCATGTGCTGTGGGTGCAATGAAAGAAAGGAAGGAAGGAAACAAAGAAAGGAAAGGGAAAAGAAAGGAAGAAAGAAAAAAAGCTGTAGTTACCTATAAAAATGGCAAAATCTTACTGAGACAACCTAGAATTACATTGACCATAGGGAATGTCCTGACAAGATCATTCATTGAAAAAGTTCACTTGAAAGGAAGGGCTCCGAAATCACATCAACAGTACATTTTAATTGGCATGCAGAAGGCTCCAAAGTAGCTTCATTAAAAGATTCATTGCAAAAAGGCTAGTAAACAACTCAAGACACAAGAGGTACTTAAAAGGCGAAGACCTGTATGACTCCTATTATACTCCTCTGTCCTCCTTTACCTGAGTACTCAAGAGTCAAGGAATCCTCCCGTCTGAATTGCTCTTCCACGTTGAAGAAACTACAAGACCATAAACAAAAGTCCACGAAGTTGGTAGCCTTACATACAACCCTGTGTCTGCCCTCACAGGAGAGCTCCCACATGTGGGACTTCAAGGACCCTTCAAGGAGATAAAAGTCAAAGCCTCTGGCCAAGACAAGAATTACCAGACCCTTATCATTGCCCCAACCTTCTTCTTGTATGTCCCCTCCCCTACCTTGAGCAGCCGGGCTATTCCTTCCTGCCCCCTACTAGGAAAGGCATGTGCCCACTCCTCACCCCACCCAACCAACCAGCACGTGTATCATAAGACCCCTCTTTCCCCAACCAATCAGCAGGTGTATCCTCCAAGGTGTATCCAGCAGGTGTATGAGACCTCTCCACTCTCCCTGGGCTGTAAAAACAGAGAGGACCACATGCTCGGGGTCAGCTCTCCCTTATTATCAGGAAGTCATCCTGTTGCGCTAGCAGCATCTCTTTATCTCAATAAACCACTTTTTCTCTTCACCTGGCTATGCTGGAACATTCTTTTTCCGACCCACACACACAGACCATGACACCATATGGGCCAATCAGAACTGATGGGACTCAAAGGGATTTTTCTGATAAAATGTTACCAGAGGGGAGACTAAAATTAAAATTAATGGAAAGCCCTGGCAAATTATAAAAGATACCAGAATTATACCCTACTTTAAACACCACTCATTCTGGAGGCTGCAGATATGACCCTGGGATAACTGGCCGAAGAGTCTGATACAATCTTTTTTTCTAAGTCTACTCTCCTAAGCTAAATGTATTGGGGGGAGGGGGGAGAACTCCAAAGATAAGGTCTAAATCTAGAATGTGGGAATCTTTTCTCTCTTTCTTTCTTTCTTTCTTTCTTTCGCTTTCTTTTTCAGTTATACCCACAGCCTATGTAAATTTCCTGGTCACGGATCGAATCCCGGCCTGAGCTATGACCTAAGCAGACACTAAGCCAGATCATTAACCCACTGCACCACAGTGGGAACTACGAACGTGGGAATCTTTTGAAGACACAAGAAGCAACCTGAAGACGGATGATGTAGTTGGAATGGGAAGGGTGGGGCTTTCGAAGCCCTCCAGGTTGCAATCCTGTTCTTTGAGGAATTAAAAGCAGTTGTCTTTGCCTAACAGAGTGTTCACAGTAACAGAAATGCAGCTCTGGAAGCAATTCAATGTCCATCTGTCTTTTTACCAATCCCCAAACTGGTCTTATTCATCTCAAAGGCTTGTAGATATTGTAAAAATTCTGGCCTTAGGGGAGAAATGTCCTGATTGGAGGATCTTGCATTCTTTCTCTGTGCCTTTGTGTTGTAAATGTTCTACCAAATTTCTCCAGTTGCTCTCATCTAGGTCAACTCTTTGAAATGCAGACTTCAGGAAGGAAGATAACTCTTAACAGAATGAAAAAAAAAAAAAAAGAAGAAGGGAAGGCTATTTGGAAATTAACCAAGTGACAAATCAAGTTTCTATTCCACATGTATCAATAAAAAGTTTTAGCAATCTGAGCAGATAACCTTAACTCATTCCATACGCCAGAAACAATTTACAACAAAAATTTTTTAAATAAACTAGTAGGTTTTGCATTATTGTACCTGCCTCATGGCTAAAATTTTCAAACAAAAGCTGTAGGAGATATGTTTTCATCTATATGTTTATGTGTGTATGGTACAAAACGGGTGATTTTTTTTTTAACACCTCTGGATGGTATTACTAAAATTAGCTTGTAAAGGGCTCAATTTAATTGGATAAAAGATAAACAAGTGTCTATATAAATCAACTATTCTCCCCAAAATACAAAAAAATGTATTAGAAATTCACATGACTTAGGACAATCTTCAGCAAATAAAAGTAGTTTTAAGTTTTTTGATTTGATTAAAATATGCATGTCTTTAGAATCATTAGCATTCAACATAATACTTTTATTCTACTTAGGTTAACTAAAAGTCAAAGAAGTGCATAAGAGCAGGTAGAAAGTTAGGTATGAGCAGAGAAAGGGAGGTGGGGCCAGATGGCAGAAAACCATGCATTGCATTAAGAGTGGGGTCCATGGGCAGATAAAGAAAAGCGGGAACCTCCAGAATGACAGGAAACCACACATTTTGGGGTGCTAAGTGCCCTAGAAGTAGACAGAAAAACATGGAAAAGGGCAAAAACTCTCCAGCACAAGCCACTGATTCTCCTTGCTTGGCCCTTCAATCAACCTTTCCCTCTTCCAAACTCCAACATTTCAGTTTGGCCTCATTGTGCGCCCAGCAGACAAACTTAAATTTGGTAACAAAACCAAGCAGAAACCCGCAGGGCCCCCCTAAGTACAAAAGTCCCTCTATGTCTCCTGCCTCTTTTTTTATAGAAAAGCTGAAGTCTCTCAGGCTTCCCAGAGTCACAAAAGAGCAGTTAATGATTAGGACAATGGAATCACAGACTCAGTGTCTGATTGACATTCCTGGGTTGTTTTACAGATACTTCTTCCAGAGGGAAAAAGTTAACTGCCTGATGACCAGTGGCCATGACATCAGCTGCTTCATCTTGAGCAGTCCCAAGCTACGGCCAGCACAATTCCAAGGGGTGGCCTCAGGAGAATGGAATTAACATCACTGTTCATAATAATCTATATCTTTTGTCAGTATAAAAATAATTGTAGCTTGCTCTGCCCATGTATGCAAGCAGACAACTAAAAACACCAGGAAAGAGAGGCTACCAGAACCATCTTCCACTGTGAGAATTCGGAGCCCTACATCATCATGAAGAAGGTACCTAACATGGATGGGGAGGAGATGATGGGAACAATAAAAATATGAGGACGGACAAAAATAAAGTTTTTTTGCTGAGAATCTGATGAAAATAAGAAATGGTCACAGCTCTCATTTTCAGCCACCCAGTCCCTCAAAGAGCAAACACTTCAATTATTTTGGAGGCAACAATGTCACTTAGATGATACAAGTTCAAGAAGATAAAGAATACGACACAGTTTTGTTCTAGAAAATTGTCATGCAGACACTACAGATAGTAACTCTGGAGCCTGACGGGGAAGGTGTTTTGTTACCAAGAACTCACTTTTGAAGGATTTTAGGGATCATGTAGTACAACCCTAGTTTGATTTTCCTGTATACGGTGTGTCCTCTAAAGGGTCATTTACCTTAAACCAAAAAACAAAGAATTACAGGAACAGAAAAATGGCTGTCTAAACCTGTCTTCTACCAAGAATCTCATCAGAGTTCCCATTGTGGCTCAGCGGAAAGGAATCTGACTAGCATCCACGAGGACGCAGGTGCAATCCCTGGCCTTGGTCAGTGGGTTAGGGATCCTGAATTGCCATGAGCTGTGGTGTAGGTTGCAGACATGGCTTGGACCTGGCATTGATGTGGCTGTGTTGTAGGCCAGCAGCTCTAGCTCCCATTGGACCTCTAGCCTGGGAACCTCCATATGCTGTGGATGCAGCCCTAAAAAGACAAAAAATAAAATAAAAAATAAAAAGAATCTCATCTAACAGTGATGACTCCTGCTCTGTGATGGAAAGGTTTATTTTCACATCTACACCAGTGGCATCATTAATCATTTTAGTACTGACACAATAAATACATGATGATGGATCACACTTGAGTGCAGTTTACAAGATATCTCCTCCAAGAGTTTGAAATTATGCAAATTACTAACCCGTGCATAGTATTCTAAATTTACAAACCATTTTCTCAAGCAATTTATTCACCAAGGAAACCTAATGAAAAGAACACAGTGCAGCCCAGCAAGGTAGCCGTCCTACTGGTCAAGTTGGAACTCAAAGACTATCTTCAGAACTCAAGTCCTGGTCTTTTCCCAATGCAAAATCCTAGTTGTCATGGAACAGACATTAGAATGTTTATGAACATCTAAAATACATGTTTCCCTGGTGTAATTTTCCAAAGACAAAACCTAAGATTAAATTACATTCATTAAGCTTCAGAAACCAACTATGCAATGGATTGCTTCTTTTCTCCAAATCGTGCTTTTAAGTATGTCTTCTGTTTTTTTTTTTTGTCTTTTTGCCTTATCTAGGGCCACTCCCCGAGCATATGGAGGTTCCCAGGCTAAGGGTCTAACAGGAGCTGTAGCTGCCGGCCTTCGCCACAGCCACAGCAACAAAGGATCCGAGCTGCGTCTGTAACCTACACCACAGCTCACAGCAACAACGGATCCTTAACCCACTGAGCAACACCAGGGATCGAACCCGCAACCTCATGGTTCCTAGTCGGATTCGTTAACCACTGAGGCACAACGGGAATTCTTTAAGTATGTTTTCTAATTGCTTGGGTAAGAGATTGTGGGGTTTGAAGCCCAGAGCAAAATGGGATTCTTGGTGACTTCAGTGAAACAAAATTTAATGCTTGCCCCGCATACTCCTGGGGCACAGGACTGGGATGGAGTTAGTACAACAACTGTTCTATTCATGCCTTGACTGGCTTGCTTTGCTCATATTATCTGCTGAACCTGTGGCCACTAAAACAGGATTCTGATAACACTCTTAAACATGAATGTTCTTGAAAGAAAAAAGCCTGCCTTAAAAAAAAATGACTACAATAAAACACGGTGAGACTGAGTTAGTGCCTTGAAAAATCTTAATTTTTTGGTGCTGGGTTGTCCCAAAGAATTACATTTACCTCAGATGATTGTGGTTTTCATTGAGTTATCTGTGTTGGGTTTTGGTGGGAAGGACAAAAGTGACGCATATTTATCTTTTTTTTTTTTTTGGTCACACTCGCAGCATGTGGAAGTTGCCAGGCCAGGGATCAAACTCCAGACACAGCACTGATCCAAGCCACTACAGTGACAATGCCAAGTCTTTAACCTACTATGCCACAAGGGAACTCCAGCATATTTAGTGTATTCTTATATGACAGCTGAGTACTAAACACACATATAAGTCTTTTAAAATATTTGGTGAACTTTGTATTCTAGAAGAATTTAGAATACCAAGTAGATCATGCTGTCACTTAATGATTGATATTTCTAAAGAAGAAACAGCTGCCGGATACGAAGAGAACAGGCTTTCCTCTCCAAAAATAAGTACATACCCATAAATATGTATACATAAAATACACATACATAAACAGAGTGTATAATGCAAAATTTTTGACAGTCTACTTATTACATATAACTAGGACATAGTAACTTCATTATTTACATTTTCATTGTAAAACCCTATATTTTTAAGAAATCTATCTAGATAAAGGATGCATGTGTCACAGGAAACCAAAGACAGTAGCCTTCTCATTGACACAGATCTACTCAAAGGGAATTCAGAGATAATTTTCATCTGTTCAGTGTCTGTAGGGTATTTGAAAATATTTTAAAATTCATGGGAATAATCAACATTCAAAACAACTACATCTTTGGCAATGAAAACTACACAGATAGGTTTTAGAGCCTTTGCAAACTGCCACTTGAGCCTAATTTTTATGAACTCTTTTGCTCTTTAAAGTTAAGAACAAAGCAATTAACTGCAATTTCACACCTTCAGAAAGATGAAGAACATGCCTGCCATCTAGCATAAATTCCAAAGTGTACTCTATCACTTAAATTTATAGTTCCATTGCATGGAAAATTTCCTTTTATTCAAAACACAGTTCAAAAGTGAATCTTTTATTCACTGAAAAGGGACCATGCATACCAATTTAGTTCTTAAGAAAACAAGCTTAATAGATCCCTCTGTAAAAATAATCGTGAGCCCAATATTTAAGAACATGATACACTCAGGCAGACCCTGCCCAGGGGGACACACACCCCTTGCTTTGTTCACTGAGCGTGGTGATCAGAGTTTAAGAAACATGTGCCTTGACCAGTGTGCACGGAGCCAGGGAGCAGGAGCACTTCCTGTGGGTCAGACACTGTGCTGGGTCCCTCCAGGCAACTCCCTAATTCCCACGGAGGCCACGCCCACTCAGCACTGCTACCTTCACAGGCACTTGTACCAGGGGACCAGGATGGTTAGCAGTGAACCCTCAGTTACAGGTGGGAAGGCACGGGCTCCAGCCCACAACTTGAGCCCTTTCCTCTTTGGGGACTACACCCTCCCAAATACCAGTTGTGTCGGGTGCTGTGAAAGCCCCACCAGACCACGGGTTAGAGACCAACAGCCAACTCAACACCTTCACCGCCAAAGAGTAACAGCTCCGACCATGTAAGTAACACAATGACAGGATGTTCACACTTCAGAGAGTCTCAAAGGCGGGGTTCGAACTGACCTTCCGCCCCCTTGTTCTTTACATCTCAGTACTGTCATCTCTTTCTTCCTCTTCCTGCTCCCTGGGTCGGGCCCCTGCTGCCTCCTCCTAAACCATCAGATTAGCTTCTGATACCATCTTTCCTCCTTCCAGCTCCCACTCAGGCGAACTTTGCCAAGAGTGGTTCTGCTCACGACCACTCCTCTGCTCAGAGACTCAGGAGGAGATGATGAAATACAGACAACCTGGCCTTCCCGGCTCTGCTTCCCACTGTGCTACACGCTCCCTTCCTGCTCCCCCAAAGGAGCCACCCCCGAGCCATTCCACGTCACTCCCCGCCTCAGCCCCAGGACTCTCCATGGTTGCTTGTTAAGATCCTGCTGTGCTGAGTGGGCAATGGGGGCTCTTGGATAAATGCAAATATAAACCTTACTTGGATATTTAGCAGCCAAATGAGCCATACACACATCGCACTGAGATAAAATGACCAAGAAGGATGAGGAGAACGTTGGAGCTTCGGTCTAATTCAGTTAGGATAGCTCAACTATTTAGTCATCTCAACAACTGAAACAAGTTACCACACTTAGTATGAAAATGGAGTGGGGGTGTCAGACAGGGGACAGCAAGGTCATGACCTTGACTCGAGGAGAGAAGAGGATTTCCCCTCTTTTCTGCCTTCATTTCTGCATTATATTTTACTTTAAATTTTTGAACTCTGCCCCAAATAACACTCTTTATTTTTCCTGCTCTTGAGCACCAGTTTCCTTGGTCTAGAGGAATTTTTCTCTGCTTAGTCAAAACGCATGATCTTATTACTACACTAACCTATCAAAGCTCAGCCTGCGGCCCACCTCACTCTAAACGGCCCTTCCCTTCTGTGAGGCCCAGCAGCCCTCACTGCTCAGAGGAACTGGCCCTCCCTGGAAGTCAGCTGTGCCACTTCCCGCACTCTCCCCACCAGGCGGCAGCCCATCTGTCTCTACGGCTACAGGTCCTGCCCCAGTCAAGAAGCCACTTCCCACGTGGGTGGCCTCGGATCACTGGGTCATGCTAAACTTCTTCCTACAAGGGGAAGCTCACTGTGCCACATCTACCTCTTTAATTGAAATTAGTATTGAGAATTTTTTCTTGGGGGGGGCTTTTTCGCTTTTTAGGGCCACACCTGCAGCGTATGGAAGTTCCCAGGCTAGGGGACCAATTGGAACTGTAGCCGCCAGCCTATGCCACAGCCACAGCAACGCCATATCTGAGCCACATCTGCAACCTACACCACAGCTCACCGCAACGCCGGATCCTTAACCCGCTGAGCAAGGCCAGGGATCAAACCTGTAACATCATGGTTCTTAGCTGGATTCGTTTCCGATGCGCCATGACGGGAACTCCCAAGTACTGAGAATTTAATGAGTTCGTGATTGTATAGAAGCACTTTATCACAATATAAAATCCACACTGTTAAAAAATGCTCTGTAAAATTTACAAGTTTATTCTTGTTAGGCCAGCGGGGATGGGTAGCGGCCCCCCAAATGGCAAAGAGACCCCTCATATCAAACAGACCCCATGAGGAACGGACAAGCCCGCAAGGGAAGATAGGCCACCAGCCTCACCCGCGCCAACGGACAATCGAAGCCACACCTACCCGGAAAGCCCCCAAACGCCTATCCGACCAATCACCTAGGGACACGGTGGTCCCTTGCCTAATTTGGCAAAGGCACTACCCAGATCCAGACCCGGGAACCCACAAGGCTTAAATACCCCTGCGCTCCCAACCCGGGCGCGACTTCCCTGACTCCATGCCCGAGAGTCACGGAACCTCGCCGGGGAGCCAAATTCTCCAATAAATCATGATCGTCGCCTTTTGCATGTATCCCCTGCTCGTTTCTTTCTCCCCTCTTTCCGTGCTAAACCAATTTCTTACAATTCTTACTTCCCCTATCCTTCCTCAAATCCACGTATCTGAACATTTGATAACAAAGCTCCTTCCCAGTTCGCAGTTCAGAACTCAGGAGGGAGGTGCAACTGTGATCTGCTCTGGTTTTGTAACTTCCTCCAAGTTCCCCTGAAGAGCTTCTGAAGCCCAGGCACAGGGTGGGGTCTGAGAACACGAGTGAGACAGGACCCCTCCCTATCTGTCTACCGACCTCACTGCTTACTGAC
>PVHT020000012.1:7258212-7268379 GCA_004024745.2 Catagonus wagneri | reverse complement strand
GAGATGCTTTTACGCACCTAGGAACACCCAGGAACTACGAACCCAGAATCTTTGCGGCGTCTTTCAACACTAAAGGGTTACAACATTTGATTTAGTGTTTTTTGTTTTGGTTTGTCTTTTGGGGGCCCAACCATAGGTACATCAAAGTTTCCAGGTTAGCGGTTTGATAGGAGCTGTAGGTGCCGGCCTTCGCCACAGACACAGCCACACCAGATCCAAACAGACTGCGATATACACCACAGCTCAGGGCAACACAGGATCCTTAACCCACTGAGGGGGGCCAGGGATAGAACGCACGTCCTCATGGATGTTAGTTGGGTTCATTACCTCAGCCACGACAGGAATGCCTGGGTTCCTTTTAACCAAACGCAGCGTTTTCAGTATTGACGGTTAACAAGAACTTACTTCAGGTGCAGAAATAAAGCGAACACCGACCAGCTGTACTTCTCACAAGGTCAGTGAGCACGCCGACGACATGTAAACAGAACTTGCAGCTGCCATTTCAGTGCCCAGAATGTCACCTCCACCCTCTCTTTTCAACCAAGACAATGCCCCAGCCCTTGGTAAAAACAAGACACAGACCCCAAAATACAGGAGCTTATCCTAAGCCCCACGTCACCAAACCGAGACAAACAGTGGCAGCTCTCCCAGAAGGGGAACCTTAAATAAGTCTCTCAGAAGCCCCTAATGGCCCCGCCACCCCTCCAGGAAAGTAACTCCGCAATAATTATGGCTTTTTGACTAATAAAACTCCCTTGTTCCCACTCCCTCCTGCCCGCAAAAGTCCTCCATTTTGTGCAGCTTCTCAGAGTTTCTCTCTGATACACCGGGTGCTGCCTGATTCCAACCAAATTTGGCTCTTAGAATTTTTAATACACGCCGGCTTATCTTTTAACAGCTCTAGTGTCAGAGAGGGACCAGAAGGAGACTCCACAGCCCCCAAAAGCATGAGCAACCAGGACGGTACCTGCTGAGGCCTTGTCCTCTCTGTTCTCCCGCTGCTCCTGGAGGCGCCAGGCTGGTCCTCTCAGGCTCAGGTCCTGGGTCCGAGGTTTTTGCCTTATGAGCTTTCCGACCCTGTGAGCATTGCTTTTCCTGGCCTGGCTCCGGAAACCTGCCCGCGTCTGACGTAGTGAGGATCTGGTCTGGTGTCGAGAGTGGATCTAACTCACGCTAGAGCAGAGCCCCTGTGAGGCCTCAGGTGAACACAATTTTACTTTAAGGATGAAATAGCAGGTTAAACTTATCAAGGTAACCTTGAATTAGAGCGGCCATGGCGAACTTTTAACTTTGCCAAGCTATCCATTTACAAGATGCTCTAGAAAACACGGGGAGGCGGGAGGGGGCCAAGGACTCAGGTGTAGTCTTTTGATCTCCTAATTAAAAAGGCGTATCTTTCTTTGGTGTTACATTCTGTGTCTCTTCATTTATTCACTGTCCTTCTCCTGTAACAAAGAGCTTGGAGTTCCAGTCATGGCACAACAGAAACCAATCTGACTAGGAACCATGAGGTTTGGGGTTCAATCCCTGGCCTTGCTCAGTGGGTTAAGGATCCGGTGTTGCCAGGAGCTGCTTGGACCTGATAAAGGCTTACTGTGGCTGTGGTGTAGGCAGGCGGCTACAGCTCCATTTAGACCCTCTAGCCTGGGAAACTCCATATGCCACGGGTGTGGCCCTAAAAACCAAAAAAATGTTTTTTCCTTTTCCTCTTTTTTTTTGTCCTTTTATGGCCACACCTGCGGCATATGGAGGTTCCCAGGCTAGGGTCCAGTCGGAGCTGTAGCCACTGGCCTATACCACAGCTACAGTAACGCGGGATCGGAGCTGCGTCTGCAACCTACACCACAGCTCACAGCAACGCCGGACCCTTAACCCACTGAGTGAGGCCAGGGATCGAACCCACAACCTCATGATTCCTAGTCGGATTCGTTTCCACTGAGCCACGACGGGAACTCCTCCTCTTCCCTTCTTATATGAGTATCCTTAGGAACTCATTTTTTTAATTCAGTATATTACTTGGCTGTTATGTGTCTCCAGTCTCCCCGAGTCTACAAAAGTCCCTTGCCTTCCCCATTACTATCACTATTTATTGATGCACGAGGCATCCTCAAACTGACGGTTGTTAATGTATCCACTCTGGCACAAGGTAGGATTCTCCTAGACTCTGTCAGGAACTAACTGGCTGCAGGATCACAGGTAAAGCTTATCTAAGATAGCAGCTTAATACATGATATCCTTCACTAAACGGAAGTACCATAACTGTTGATAACAAATTAAGATGTGTGTGGGAATGCTTTATCTAGGAGGATAAAGTCTTATCCATCAGCTATGGATTCTACAAGAATGATATTTACTCAGACAAAGCAAATTGGGGCGGGGGGGGTGTTTCAGGCATAGGGAAGGCCATGGGCACAGGTTATGTCATAGGAAACAGCAGGGTGGTGCAATGACACCTCTAAGTGGAAGCTGAGTCTGAAACAGATAAGGCAAGAAGGTCAAGACAGTGAGGAACTTTTGTGACATTCTAAGCCCCGAAGGGTGGTACCAGCCTTTGGCTTACAACTTCCCACCAAAGCTCCATGTTGATTAATGGTTGAATTTCTGTCAGGCTAAGGCCAAAGCCTCCATAATGAAGGACGTTAAAGAGAGGACATAGGTAAATGGATTCAGCAGTATTGGCGGCATGACATTGTATAAAATGCAGCCTGGAAGCCTGGTACTGTGTAGTCTGCAAATTCTGAGCCTCTTGCTAAAGGCATTAGAAGAAACTATACTAATCTAGGGGTCTGGGGGTAAAATCAGCCCTCTGTCTGAACTAACAAGGAAAAGTGGTTACCCCAAGATCACATCCTTCAAACCCACCAACGTCTTCAGAAATGCAAGACGGTATGATCTGTTCATCCACAGCTGACGTATGTACAGAGAAGAGCCCAGGATGCAGATTCTTGCATGTGTGCCCTGTGTACGTGTCAGTTCATCTCAGACTCAGTACCCATTTGAAAAAATCTCTGCTCCATTCTTCTGTGCTGAGCTCGCGGCACCAAAAGGATCAAGCTAGGAACTATGTGGCCTGCATGTAACAGCTACAAACGGGCCAGGAGCACAGCGAATGGCCCAGTCTCTTTCCACACCCTATAACACAACAATGCTAGTAATATAGTGTGAGCAAAATAAGCATTTGAAAATTTTCTACTAACAACATTACGAAAAGGAAAAACAGGATGAAATCAACTTTAATAGTTTACACCCCATGCATCATGAATATAACTATTCATAAAATATTATTTAAACATGTAATCAATGTAGAAATTATTCATGATATATTTTACTTCTTTCTTGTACCAAGTATTGAAAATCAGTATGCATTCTGCACTCTGGGTATGTCTCAGTTTGAACCAGCCACACTGCAGGTGTTCAGTAGTCACGTGTGTCTGGTAGCCGTCGTATCAGGCAGCAAAGCTTTGATCTCTGACTTGGTATTTTAAAAACGCAGTTCTCACTTTTAAATACTGTTAGTCAATATTCCCAAATATCAGAAATATCCCTTTCTGATATCCCAAATATCCCTTTTTCCTCCCCTTCCAAACCTACAATCCCAACATGACAGAGATGAAAAGGAAAAAATATCCCTGACTGGAAGTCCATTTGATCCTTTCCTTTCTGGGCAACATGTTTGAAAACTACCCTTAAGTGAAAAGCAGATGAGAGAGTTAGAGTTCCCGTTGTGACTCAGAGGTAATGAGCCCAACTAGTATTCTTGAGGAGGCGGATTAGATCCCTGGCCCTGCTCAGTGAGCTGTCAGGCTCTGGCGTTGCTGTGGCGTAGGCCAGCAGCTGCAGCTCCGATTTAACCCCTGACCTGAGAACTTCTATATGCTGCAGATGTGGCTTTAAAACAACTGTCACAGAGTAACAGAGTTCCCTAGTGATCCAGCAGGTTAAGGATTTGGTGTTGTCACTGCTGTGGCGTAGGCTGCTGCTGTGGTGCAGGTTCAGTCCCTGGCCCAGGAATTTTCACATGCTGCATGCCTGGCCAAAAAAAATTTTTTTTTCAAAAAAATTTTTAAAAAGACTGAGAACTATCAGCACAGGAAAACAATTAATCAGCAGTAGCCTTCGGACTGAAGGCATTTCAGTGCCCTTTCGCACACATGCAAAATTACATAAGTGTAAACAAAGTGTTTGTTTTCAGACCTATTTCTAGAACCCAGGGATACAAACTGGGTTGGTTCAGTCTGGGAGTGCAGTCCTGGGCATCAGCCATCTCCTTGTGTACTGCACTGTATTCACATGAGGGACAGTCTGGCTTAGGCAAGGGTCAGAGGTTTTGGAAAGGAGTGAAAAGCAGGCCAAATTTATAGTAAGTTCAGTGCAGTTGGTGTCACCATTTTGCAAATCTGATAACTGAGTTTTGGAGACATTAAACAACTTGCCTAAGGTCACTCAGTATGCAGGGAAACCAGGATTTAAATCTTGGGAGGAAAGTGATGTCAGTGGAATATCCAGGCTCTCCCCATTTGTGTGATACAGAGAAGATGACATTTAAGTTTCATAAAGATCCCTGGAGGCTGGTCTAAGGCACGTGGCAGTGTCGGCGGGGCAGGGGCCCAGGCCTGTGGTCAGTCGGATCTGGTATGAGCCATGGCACAGCAATTACCAAGCTTCCTGGGCCTTGCCTGTGGACTTAGGATAATAATAGCAACACCGGTGAGACCCAACATTTATCGTAGGCTTACTGTATACTGTCACTGCCTCAATTTTCCTAAATTGAGAATAACGGGAATAGTAATGAGGATAATAAATGATAGCTAGCATTTATTGAACACTTATTGCACCAAACTCTCTGTTCTAAGAGAAATATACACCCTGGTGTTTTTCATCTGTAGCCTGGGAATAACAATAATAATACATGATATAACCATTATGAAATAATGGTTAAACCATTTATGAAATACTTAATGGAGTATATGCCCTCATTCAAAGTGATTCACATACCTGAGTTTCCTCCAGAGATGGACTGGGAATAATAATGAATCATCATAATAATAAATAGCTAACATTTACTGAGTGGTGTGCCAGATCCTGTTCTTAGAAGAACGGGCTAGAGAGACAAGGACCATCTTGATCGTGTCCCCAGGCATTCTCTGATATGATCCGCCACCCCTCTTCACCTCACTCTGCTCCACTACACTGGCCTCCTCCAGATGCTCTTCAAAAGGAGCAGACTCAGCCCCCCTCACAGCCTTTGCACGCACCATTCCCTCTGCCCAGGACACCTTCCACCATATACCTACATGGCTGCTACCTACTAAGTCCCTCGCCCGCCCCCTCACCTCTCGGGCTCAGGCACCGCAGCCTCGGAGAGATCTTCCCTGACCATGAATTTTAAAACGCAAGGCCTCCACCAGTGCCTGGTACTCAAGCAGACGTTCAGCAAATGCTTGCACAGCAAACTCTTGCATAGCCTTAGTAAGCAACAAGGCACTCTTTGGAATGGGGTGCCCCAGGCCAGCCTCTTGAGCAGCTGACTGACTTAGCAGACCAGTCCGAGGAGGCTAGGGTAAGGGCACCCCAGAGGAGGACACAGCACCTGGGAGGACAAGGTGTTTGAAGAAGAGTGGAAAATCGGCCGCGACGCTAGAAGCGGAAGTGTGAGAGAGTGAGAAGCGGGTCAGGTAGGCTGACATCTGAGAGAGTCTGCAGGGACTTCAACGGATTCTGGGAGCCAGAGATTTCACTTCCAACCACAGGAAACTGACAGGACGTGCAGGTTTTTAACACATTCCCTCCAGCCCTTACTGGTAAAATATACAGCCCAGGAACCCGAGATGAGGCCATGGAGACGGGGTGGCCTTGACTCGCAGTCACTGGGCTGTCGGAAACTTGGAGATCGCCAAGGGACTAGTGGGCGGAGTCCGCCAAGGCCCCACCCCTTCCCCGGGAGAGTGGAAAGAAACGACCTGGTCCCCGACGGTTCCCAGAGCACAGACTCAGCCGGAGAGGTGCAGGGAGTTCCGCAAACGTCGCCTTTATTTCCGGGAGGGCCTTGAAGGAAGGGAGCGTCGGTGGGTCCTACCGACCTAGGGGGGCGTCAGGGCCAGTTCCGCCGGTGGTGCCAGGTCGCTCTCTCTGGGCAGTTGCTGGCCGGCCTGTAGTGGCCGGAAATCAGGCTGCGGGACCCTGGTGCCCGCTCACGCTGGCCCGTGCCAACTTTTCCCTGTCCCCACCCCCCGGGGACGCCCTGAATCCGCTCACCACCACCCCGCCCCCCAGAGGGATTCCGGGGACATCCCGCCCGCTCTGCTCCGCGCGTCCTGCCCATCCCGGGCTCTACCTCTCCTTTGCTGGCTCCGTCTTCTGGAGTGCTCTGGGCCTGGCCGGGAACCTGCCCCGCGAGCTTCTCCAGCTCCGCCTTCAACCTGCGGAGAAGGAGCAGAGGAGGGGACAGCGGGAGTGTGGAGGGGCCAGAGGAAGCCACAGATACATACGCCGCAAGATCTCCAGGGAGGCCCAGGAGGCGAGAGTCCCGCCCGCAGGGACTACTCCCACCCGCTTGACCCCGCCTCTCAGGGCCGGGGGCACTTTGGTTTCTTCCCCTCCTCGTTTCCAGTCTCACCCTTCGTTCTCTGCCGAGGCGCCCTGGACCTCGGGCGGTGAGCGCAGCCGCTGCTCCACCTCCTCCAGTTTTGCCCGCACTTGCCTCTCTGTGGGTGGGCAGGGCGTTACGGGCGGGGCCGGGACCTCCTGGTGGCAACCCCGGCTCCGCGGCAACGCGTGAGTCCCACCTTCGGTGAGCAGCTGCTCCTTGCTGCTCTGCAGGGCACGGATCTCCCAGGCCAATCGTTGCTTCAGCATCTGCGGGTAGAGAGAGAGGAGCCCTGTCCGCCCAGGTGTCCTCCTGCCCCCCTCCTCCTTTGCGCCTCTCCGAAAGTCCCTTTCTGAATAAGGGCGTTCATTCATTCGTTCGTTCATTCATTCAGCTATCCATCAATTCAGTGTGCAGCTTCTGCTGTGGCCTGGCGCCGCCGACAGAGATGCTTGCCCCTCAGTCACTCTCCGTGCCCCCCTGTACCTCTAAAACCTCTTTTCCCACCCTCTCACCAACCCTGCCTGCCCCAGCCCCACTGTCTGCTCCTTCTCGAATACTCCAGGCACAGTTCAGCCCCCCAGAGACATCTGCCCTCAGATACACCTGCATGGCTCCCTCACTTCTTCCGCTGTGTCTGTGTTCAGAGGTCTCCTGCTCAGAGAGGACCTCCCCACTGGCATTACATGTTCTATCTACGTATCTTCCTGTTTAGTATGGGTTTGCCTCCCCTTGCCCCCAGCCAGCTTGGGGTCAGCAGACTTGGCCAGTTTGGAATGCTGCCTGCTGGACACATTCAGAGACACTGGCTGAATGAAAGAATGACATGACCATGTCCGGTTCAGAGTCCCCATTTGCCACTGGGAGCTGAGCACTCGCTCGGCGAGCAGGAGGGAAGTGTGACCAGCAAGGACAACTGCAACAGTCCGAGCAACAGATGCCGGGTGTGGCAGTGGGGGAGGGAGAGAGGGGGCCAGGTTTAAGGTTGAAGCTGAAGGACTGAGATGCAGGGGTAAGAGGAAGAAAGGAATCAGGGACTACCCCTTGGCATTGGGCCTGAGCAGTAGGTGGTCCCTGGCCAGCTGGCAGAGACCCAGGGGAGGCGTGGCTTTGGTTGAGGCAATGATAACGGCTCACGTGGAATTCCCAGAGATCCTTGTGCTGGCCTATCGAATCCTCCGGCAATTCCACATGCAACCTAGGGGCCAATATCCAGGAATAAGAAAACACATGCTAGGACTGACACCAGCCAGGCCCAGGCTGGGGGTTTCTCACACACAGGCCTTCAGACCTTTGCCTGGTGCTCCCTCTGCTAGAAGTCCTGTTAGGGGCTTTATCCTAAGCCTTGCTTCCAACAGCTCCCCTTCCAACAAACTCTCCCTCATGCCAGCCCCACGCCCATTCCCCACAGCATGCTACTCCACGCCCTTGACCCAGGGTTACCTGAGCTTCCTCTGTCCCTGACTCTCTGTGATCTGAGAGTTATGGATAGAAATTTGCTCTGTGTGCTCCACCAACTTGTACTTCCTGGGAAAGAAAGAAAGCCTCAGTTATATTCTCTGAAGGAGCCACCAATCCTTCCAACAGGAGCGGGCCTGGGAGTCTGTTCATAACCTCATCGTCCTCCTTTCTTTTGACCAAACGTGAACCTTTATAGGCCTCACCAGTCTGTCCCCCATCAAACCGTGCCTGCCAAAGGGACCTGTGTGAAGGTTCAGTAGTTTAGTGTCATACATTCTAAATTCCTGGATTGAAGAATGGATCTGCTATTCTGCTGTGATCATGGACACGTTTATTCAGCCTCTCTGGGTCTCTGTTTCCTCATATGCAAAACGGTGGTACTGTCATTGTGAAGATTAGTTGATCAGTGATCATAAACTGCTCATCAGACAGTGGTAGGAGTGTTATGGTTAAGTATACATACACTTTAACTATCATCACATTTTCCAACAGTTTTTTCTGTCTTTTTAGGGCTGCATATGGAGATTTCCAGGCTAGGGGTCGCATCGGAGCTGTAGCTGCTGGCCCACACCACAGCGACAGCAACACAGGGTCAGAACTGCGTCTGTGACCTACGCTGTAGCCCATGGCAATGCCAGATCCTTAACCCACTGAGTGAGGCCAAGGATCAAACCTGCATCCTCATGGATGCTAGTCAGATTTGTTTCTGCTGAGCCACCACGGGAACCCCCTCCCACATTACTAAAGTCATGATGCACAAGGGTGTGAGACCACTGGTCACGAGAGAGTGTTAACTAAGGGTTCAAAAGACGAAGAGATAGATGGATAGATGGTTGGATGGACAGTGAACTGAGTGGGTGAGTGGTAGGCTGGAGAGATGATGTCTGGTTAGAGAAACGAGTGGAGAAATGATGGATGGAGAAATAAAGGAAATACTGTCAGAAGGATAGACAGCTGACTAGATGGATGGCTGGATAAAGAAATGAATGGTTAAATGGGTGACTGGAAAGGCAGAAGATGGAACAAATGACTGGATGGATGGAAGATGATTAGATGGAAGGCTGGACAGATAACAGCTGTCTGGCTGAATGAAGAGTTAGCCAGTTGGACAGAGGTATGGCTGGATAAATGGGAGAGTGGGTGGATGGCTGGGTGGATGGATGGGTGGACAAATGGGTGGCTGGGGGCATAAATGAGCAGGCAGATAAACAAATGAATGGATGGCTGAAGAGCTGGATAACCAATAGGGGAAGACTTAGAATAAAACCAATGGATGAAGTTCATTCGATAAAGAAACCAGCAATAAATGACTAAATGAGTTCATCTTAACACGACCACTTGATTTCAAAGACGCACAAGGGTGTCTTTGCCTAGCTACTTGACGTTTATAGAGAGGGGGAATGAGGAGTATGTGTCCAAGATTTATTTTCCCTAACTCTTTCCTCCTCTTCCTTCAGTCTTGGGAATAAGGTGAGGAAGAGCTGGGCAGGACCTCTTACCTCTGAGCCTCACCTTCCTTCCTTTGGCCATGCAGCTGCAGGATCCTCAGCGCCTCTGCAGGGAGAGGAACCAAGGGGCTTTGCGAGAGCTCTGAGGAGTCAGGGCTGGGTGGAAGCAAGGGCGCACACCACACTGGGCATTGGCGGGCACTGAGGGCACGTGAGTGTTTACTCCCCGTCAGATGGCAGCCCAGGCAGAGAGCCGAGCAGAGAGGGGAGCGCCCTGACCGGGTTTCAGGGAGACTCCTCCGGCTGACTAGGAGCGTCAGGCTTTCACAGGTGACGGGGCAGAACAGCGAGGATGAGTCAGCGGGTAAATACCTTGCTTTCTGCTCAAAACCTCCTCTAGATGCACTTTTTCTCCACTCACTGGAAAACACAGTGACATTTTGAGTCTCCAGGGGTCCCATCCTGTGCCCTGACTGCAACTTCATGCAAAGGCAAGGCCCAAGGTCACACAGATGGTATGGTACAGCCTCGGGGGAGGGGAGCATCTTCTCACCAACCCTGCACCCATCTCCTGCTGGGGCCCCTTCTGATCCAGCTTTTCCCCCTCGGGGCCCACATGCCCTCTAAGGGCTGAAGGAGCGAAGGACTGCAGGGCTCCCTCAGGGTTTATAC
>PVHT020000012.1:7229544-7247149 GCA_004024745.2 Catagonus wagneri | reverse complement strand
TGAAATCAACAATAAAGGGGCAACTCCCAGTAACCCATTGCTCTCCAAGAAAAAATAAGTGAAGATAAATGACCGCTCACAAAACACACAGGATAGCCAAAAAGTAAGTGAGGAAATGCTTACCCACAGTACATACAGAGAAAAGTCCCTCCCCGAGACTATGTTCCTTAATTCCCCCCTGCAAGGTTACAAGCTATGTGTGTGCACGTGGTGATCATCCAGTTCACATACAAGTGGTGTCAGGACCTAATCGGCATTTCACAGCCTGTACTGTTCATTTTACAGTACAGACTAACAACCTTTTTAGTATTATTATTTTTTTAGGGCTGCATTAGCGGAATATGGAAGTTCCCAGGCTAGGGGCTGAATCAGAGCTACAGCTGCCTGTCTACAACAGAGCAAGCGCAATGAGGGATCTGAGTGGCCGGATCCTTAACCTGCTGAGTGAGGCCATGGATCAAACCTGTATCCTCATGGCCACTAGTTGGATTTGTTTCTGCTGTACCACAATGGGAATTCCCGGACTAATAATCTTTTTAAGCGGTCCCCTACTGCTGGATATTTAGGTTGCTCCCTTTCTTCCCTTCTTTTACTGCTACAAACAATGCCACGGTGACCATCTCCATTAGTTTTCTTGAGAAGTCATAACAAAGTATCACAAACTGGGTCGTTCTTTTGTGTGTCGGTGCTTCTATGTCCAAATTCCCCTCTTATAAGGACACCAGTCATTAGCTTAGAGTACACCCTAATTCAGTACAACCTAATCTTAACCACTTTTGTTTAAAAGACTCTATTTCCAAATAAGGTCACATTTTGAAGTTCTGATGCACATGAATTTTGGGGGAACACGGTTCAACCCAGGGAACATCCTTGTACATTCTTTTTTGTGTGTGCACAGGAATGTATTAGAATGAATTCCTAGAAGGGCCGCAAAAGACTCCTTCCTCAGACTCTTACCAGCCAAATATGTTTTCTACCTTTGTCACTTTTGTCAATCTGATAGGCAAAAGCAGTATCTCATTTCGAACCTTCTGATAGTAAATACCAAAAACGTACTCAGCCTCTCTAGATCAGAAATTCCACCTCTGGGCATCTATTTTAAGGAAACAAGGATGGTGGGCAAGATTGTTTCATTGTTCATAATCCTAAAAAATGGAAGCAATTTAAAGATGCCTTAGCTGATTACAGCACATTCATAGTTAAAATCTTTGCAGCCATTAAAACTCATGTTGTAAATCGGGGGTTCTTAATCTGTGCTTATTAAATCTTGTTGAAATCTTTGGTGGTATAGTCACTCTCTGTATTTATATCTTTTTGTCTTGCCTGAGATCTTTTTAGAAATTAGTATGAATTCAATTCTGCATTTGAATTTTTAAATTACTTAATAAACAAATGTAGAAGAACATGGAATAAAAAAGTAAAAGTCTGCCCTCACCAACAGCCCCTTATTCAACTCATACCGCTTCCTAGAAGGTAACCACTGCCAAGTTTGGTGAAGGCACTTAGAACTTGGTAAAATGATCTCATGGATTGCTATAATTTTCACTTACCAAGTAACATTCTACAAACATCAAATACTTCAGAAATATGTGAAGTTAGAATGAAACTTCCAGTGTTCCCCTGTGGATCAGCAGGTTAAGGATCCAGTGGTGCCTGGGGCGGAAAGGACTCGATTCCTGGCCTCGGAACTTCCATATGTCATGGTTGTGGCCACAATAGAAAAAAAGAAAAAGAAACTTCCCCTTCTCTCCTCGGCTCTAAATCACACTACCTTTCTCTGCTATCATCAACAATAGATTTGTATGTCTCCTCTAGAGGCTTAAATTCTTTAACCACTCTTAACATTTGGAACGGAACAAAAAAATTAAATCTACCGTGATCACTTGTTTTAATGTTATGAAAATTTCCAAATGCACATGAAACCAGGATGAACTCTTGTTTACTCATTGCCCAGATCTGACAATCATTAATATCCGCCCATATCTGCTTCCTCTATGTCTTTGTTGTGCTGAAATATTTTCAAGCAAGCCCCAGACTTCATGACATTTCATCCCTAGATATTTCATTAAGACTCTCAACTGCTAGAGGACAATTTTCTGTCTTTTTTGTCTTTTGTCACTTTAGGGCCGCACCCGCGGCATGTGGAGGTTCCCAGGCTAGGGGTCAAATTGGAGCTGTAGGATACGTAGGATACGAGCCGTATCTGTGACCTACACCACCGCTCACGGCAACGCCAGATCCTTAACCCACTGAGCAAGGCCTGGGATCGAACCCACAACCTCATGGTTCCTAGTTGGATTCGTTAACCACTGTGCCACGATGGGAACTGCTAGAGGACATTTTCTTAGATGACTTAAATCCAGTCACTGCAACAAGATTAGCAACCATCACTAATCACTGGATCACTTATATTACCAAATACACATAAGTGTGGTTTCCCCCTGTTGTTCCAAAATGTCTCTTACAGCTGGCTTGTGTAACCATTTCTGCGAAAGTTCCGTCTGTTTTTCCTCCCTATTGCATTTCTAGTCCTAGTTACAAAGTTAAGATGAGTGATCAGTAAACCTTCTAATTTCGAACAATTTTGATAAAGCTAAACCTGAACAAGTATAAATCAATTATAAATGGCAGGCTTTCTAGGAGAATACGTTATGAGCAATATTTAGAAAATGCTTATTGCTAATTTTATAACTTTCTTATATGCTAAAATGTAGGACTATGGTACAAATTTTAGATTATGAAGATATTTTAATTTTGGAATTATCGAGACAAAATATTATGTTTTGGAACAGATAGGTCTCATTTTGAATCTAGGCTCTCTCTGTAGCTCTGTAGTAAATCTTTTAAATAGTCCAAATAACATCTTGACAAAATGTTTAAAAAAATCAGAGTGACAAAACAAAACAGACTAGGAGTTCTCGTCTTTGCGCAGTGGTTAACGAATCCAACTAGGAACCATGAGGTTGCGGGTTCGATCCCTGGCCTTCCTCAGTGGGTTAACGATCCAGCGTTGCCGTGAGCTGTGGTGTAGGTCGCAGACGCGGCTCGGAACCCGCGTTGCTGCGGCTGTGGTGTAGGCCAGTGGCAACAGCTCCGATTAGACCCCTAGCCTGGGAATCTCCACATGCCGTGGGTGCGGCCCTAAAACGACAAAAGGCAAAAAAAATAAAAGCACAAAAAAACAAAAACAGACTATAGAGCATGAGCCCCTTTGAAATATTTTATTGTGAAATAATTTCAGGTGTACATAAAAGTTGTAGAAATAGGCCACAGTACTCCTATTTGTCCTTGTATCAGAATTCCTATTTATTTCCGTACATAAATTGCAGGCATCATGATACATTATTTATTAATATTCCAATGTATATTTCCTATTTATATGAGGATTCCACCAGGTAACTGCAGGATAATCATCAAAATTGAGATGTCAATTTTTTCTTCTTTTGACTGCATACAAAAATTCCTAGGCCAGGGACTGAACCCAAGCCACAGCAGTAACCAGAGCCACAGCAACGAAAACACCAGGTCTTTAACCTGCTGAGCCACTGGGGAGCTCCCAAGATGTTGATATTGACCAGTATTAACGCATGATCCTCAGATGCCATTCAATATTTTTCCTCTTATAAAGTTATTTGCACTACTTACATTTTCCTTTTAAAAAATGTTTCCACCTATGCTCTGCCCCCCAAATCCAAGTCCCTTGTTTATAGTAACCAGTTGGGCCTCTGAGACTTCAGAAATTTTTCTGTGCAACACATTTAGGACTATAGTTGAATGGCCTATTCCTTTTTTTTTTTTTATCCCAACTTGCTGTTCTCTCATGAGAATATCATCTCTTGAAGTGTACTCTGTGTCAATGAATAACGATCTTAACCTTTTAAAATTAATTTTATTTAATTACATTATTTTTTCCTGCCTTTTAAGAAAAAATTGTCCACTACACAGGCATTCCATAGTGCGTGGATATACCTAAACTTCGCCACTTCTGGGATTGCTCCTGTGTTTTGCTTCTGTCAACATTCCAGTGATTCTGTGTATTCTGATTACCAAGTATGATGACTAAAGATATGAAATAGCATTTTAGATGTTAAAAATATTTTATGGGAGTTCCCATCGTGGCTCAGCAGTAACAAATCTGACTAGTATCCACGAGGCTGTGGTTGCTGTGGCTGTGGTGTAGGCCAGTAGCTGCAGCTTCCCTTTGAACCCTAGCTTGGAAAAAAAAGAATGAAAAAAAAAAAATCTGCCAAACTGCCTCTAGCAAAGCCTTTACTAGTCATTTCTGCTGGTTAAGCAAAAGAAGCCCTGTTCTGCAAGAGTAATTGATAGCCGATATCTCTCCTGTTCTAAAGTGAATTTCAAAGGTTTATTTTAATTATTATTACTATTTTTAGCTATTTTAGGGCTACACCCACCGCATATGGAGGTTCCCAGGCTAGGGGTCAAATTGGAGCTGTAGCTGCCAGCCTACGCCAGAGCCACAGCAATGTGGGATCTGAGCTGCGTCTGCAACCTATACAACAGCTCATGGCACCACCGATCCTTAACCCACTGAGCGAGGCCAGGGATCAAACCCGAATCCCAGGGTTAACTGCTAACCCAGGAAGGGAACTCCTTGAAGGTTTAGAAATGGTAACCATTGCTGGTGAAGTAAATTATAACTTTTTTTTTTAATTTGATATAAGATTTCTTTTCCTTTTTTTTTAGTAAAGTGGCAGGTATAGTATAGTTTAATAAAGGAGATCTGTTGGCATCTGTCTTATTTCTTGTTGAAAGCTAGCACTTAACGTAAGGCCATAATCTAGGAGAGCTCTCAGCGTTAATTATTTCATTATTCACACAATAAAAGTAATTTACTAAGCATCTACTATATGCCAAAAGGGCATTGTTTTAGGTGCTGGGAAAATGGCAATCAATGATCTGTTCTCACGAGGCTCACATCCTAGGATAGACAATACACAAATATACAACTATAATCATTATCATATGGAAAGACGCAATCCAGTGCATTTACGAATATGAGTGTGAAGTAAGGGGGTCAGAGATAGAGAAAAGGAGTGCATAAAGTCAACAACTGTTGGAGCAGAGTGATGGGTACATGGGCAATCATCATACTCTTTTCTGTGCTTTGGTATATTCTGAAATTTTCTAAAATTAAAAACAATGCTAGGAAGTACCCATTGTGGCTCAGTGGAAACAAACCTGACTAGTATCCATGAGGACGCAGGTTCAGGTTCGATACCTGGCCTCAGTGGATGAAGAATCTGGTGTTGCCACGAGCTGTGGTATGGGTCACAGATGCAGCTCAGATCTGGCGTTGCTGTGGCTGTGCTGTAGGCCATCAGCTGGTAGCTCCCATTTGACCCCTAGCCTAGCAACTTCCATATGCCAAAGATGCGGCCCTACAAAGCAAAACAGAAACAAAATGAACAAAAACCCCCACAACACTAGTGGCACAGCAATGGGTCAGTCTTTGCAGATTTTCTTCTTTTGTAATTTCCAACCCCCTCTAGGACAATTTTGTTTTTCCTCTCACTGGGGTGTGGGGTGTCAACATCAACAGAATGACTCTGGAAAAAAGAAGGCTTCTGCAGGAGTGGTCATTCACGACTTAGATTTAAGAGTCCACGCAAAGTGTGACATGAGCAGCGTGTGAAATGCGGTTGGGGAATTACCGTTAATTTTCTTAGATGTGGGAGCAGCTGAGTGGGTTTTGTGAGATCATCCACCCCTTTTCTGTTTGAAGAGATGCCGACTAAAGTGTTTAGTCTATTGTTTACTTAAAAATGCGTAAACAATAGAGCCAATAAACTTGACAACAGTTAATCTATACGGTGAGAATACACGTTTTCTCCACTTTTACAAACGGCTTTTTTTTTAATAAAAGGCTTACAATTTTAATTTTTTTCAGTACTGTGATCAGTATTTCATTATTATAAGGAAACGAAGCTCCCTCCCTTCTGCCCTGGCCACCAGAGGCCCAAGTGCCCTCAGTACCTTCAGCCTCTTCCATCTCCTCCACGACTTGTGGCGGCCCCAGGTCCAAACGCTCCAACTCACCTGCCATTTCCCGGGCGAGGCTGGTGCGCCTGCGCTTTGGGCGATGATTGGTTGGCGGGGGCGGGGAACACGCAAGGACGGCGGGAAGGTTGTCCAGCGCGCATGCGTCCAGTGCGCTTCTGCTCATTGGTTGACCGGGATGAGGAGCAAATGAGGTTTCAGCTCCCAGAAGTGGACCGCCCCGAGCCTGAGAGGCAGTGCGCATGGGTACAGTGCACCTTCCAGGACACGCAGACCCACGAATCCCCCAACTCCAGGTTAGAGAAGATAAGGGCTGAGCTAGGATCTTCACGGTTGGGGTGGAAGTGCTGTGCGCTCCCACAGAAACGGGGGGGGGGGGTCTCTCTCTCGCTCTAGGTTGCTCGCGTTGTGTAGGTTGTGAAAGTCTGGGACAAACGTGTATGCGCTGTGTGGTGTTTCGCAAGGATTCAAGTCCTTTTTCTTTCACAAGTACTCGCTTAATAGCCTATGAGGGGTTATCTCCATGATACGCATGAGTAGAATGAGCTGTGGAAGCTAAGTGTACTTATGCAAAAATTCTGGATCTCGGCCGTCATCTCATGACAGCAGCAGCAGTCAACACTGATGGGGTCAGTTTTGACTGGGTAAAGACGGAGTACATGAAAGGCAAAGGATATCTTGGTGGGGATGGGCTTGGGGCCTTTTATGTGCAGTTTTTTCTTCCCCGACAGAGGCTGGAACATCAAGTGGATGCGGTGAGGCGAGGCAGAGGGAGTCTTAGAGGCCCCTAGAGGTGGAGGGGCGTGATAGGGTTGGGGAAACAGCCCAACCTGTGTGCAGTCACGCTGCCACCTACCATTTGCCGGCAGCTTCTCAGATCTTGCTCCATTGCCCAGGCAGACAGGGACAGACACCACCACCACTAACCCCCACACCCTGCCCCTTGTTGATAAGGTACAAGCCAAAGGTGGTGCTTCCCAACACGGCCCAATCTGGGAGCTCTGCCTCTCAAGGTCCAGGGAACAAGCCGTTATGGGAAGCTTGGTCCGTAGAGGCAGCTGGGACTGGTGGCGGTGTGGAGTACTTGGGTGGGTAACGAATGAAAAGCCGATCCTCCTCTTTCTTCACCCAACGCAGGAGTTTGGTCACTACGAGGATGGCACCTGCCTTGGTTACCAGGGGGCTGAGGCAGGTATACAGCTCAAATTTGGAGGTTACCTGGGGGTTTAAGAGGAGACAGAGTCAGCTGGGCTGGAGCTGGCCACGCCCAAGGCTGTCCACCCCACGCTAGCCCCATATCTGTCTCCAGTTTACGAGAGTCACCTGGCAGCATCTCCTACCTGGTGCTGCCTGGTCACTGGGCTAAAGCAGGTAGGCTGTACTGTATATCATGAGTGGCCCAAGGGATCAGTTAGATCTAATGGCTTCAACTGGGTGATGCTGGCTGTGTGTGTGAACACACACTCTGAACCTCAGTTCACTCATCTGTGGACGGGTTAACAACAACAATGCTTCACATTTGTGGGGGAGGTGTGTCCGAGGCATGCAGGAGTTCCCAGGCCAGGGACTGAACCCAAACCACAGCAATGACAACGCCAGATCCTTTAACCACTAAGCCACCAGGAAATTCCTACAATGCTTAACATTTAATGAGCAATTGTTGTGTACAAAGCCCTGTTCTAAGTCCCACACACCTATGATTTTTATCATCTGTAGCCTAGACATAGTATGAGGATTAACTCAATTTAATCTTCATACCAACCTGAGAGGCTTAACCTGACCAGGTCACCAGCATCTTTCCACACCACTTCTCTCTGCTCTCATTGCTCCTTCTGTTCCAGCCACTCTAGCCTGTCCTTGCTGCTCCTCCAATAAAAGCAGGCTCAGACTCACTTCATGGCATCTGCACAGTCCTTTCCCTCTGCCAGGTATACTCTTCCCCCAGATACCCACGTAGCCTGCAACCTCCCCTTCCACATCTCCTGATCACCCAATTTAAAATCCTGGGTCTACCATATCTTGGTTGTGAAAGACCATCCTCCACTAAAGCTTGGCCTCGAGGTCCAAGGGCTCATTGGACAGATGGGCAATTTCAGGACTGGCATAGAGAAGAAGAAACTGAGCTTGGACTATCTGGTGCCAGAAAGTAAGAAGTGCTTAAGTAGTGATGCAGACGTGTCAAAAAGACACAGGGGCCAGTACAGCTAAGTCACAGCTCCCACTGGCGAAATCAGAGGCAATCTGAGCACAGAAATAAATGACGGAAAAAGAATTTAGCCCACTGAATTCAAGAAAAATCCAGGATATAAAATTCAAAATTCAATAAGCAGGAGCAGGAAAAGTACTTCCACACAGTAGAATCTCAAATAATAAATGTAGAAGTTATGATGGAGTTAGAAAGATCACCATCTGGTAAATACCAGGGAAGCAACTGTTGTAGGCAAGAATCATGGATATTAAAATTAGTGCATGAAAATATGGTGAAAAAGAGAACACTGACATAATGACCACGAGCTATTCACTGATTACAAAGGGCCAAAAGACTAAATTTAAAGTAGAATAACCTGGAAGATATCACATTAATGATCAAAGTTCACAACAATGGGACACAGGAGTTTCCTGAGGGCTCAGTGGGTTAAGGATCCACTGTTGTCACTGCGGCGGCTCTGGTTACAGCTGTGGCTAGGGTCTGATCCCTGCCCAGGAACTTCTGCAGGCTACGGGAGCAGCAAAAAAAAGGAGGGGGGGGGGCAGTGACATTGTGGTCCTCCTTATATTAAGAAAAAAAGGATACATCACTTCCGTGATATGTTTGCCCAAAATGCATGACCTCAATTTAGTCCTGATAAAATGTTTGAAAAGCCCAACTGGAGAGACATTCTTACAGGCTGACTGACTGGTACTTTCTAGAAGTGCCTGCATCATGAAAGACAAAAAAGACTTTCATGAGTCACGAGATGTTCCAGAATAAAGGAGACTAGGGAAACACGATAAATAAATCTAACGTGATCCTGGACTGGTTTCTGGACCAGAAAAAGGACATTGGTGGGAAAACTATTGAAGTTTGAATGAACTCTGTGGATAAGACGTGATTATACTTATGTTAAATCCCTGATTTTGATGACTTCCTGTGGTTATGTTAACATCTGGAGAAACTAGGTGAAAGATCCATTTAAAATAATTTTTTCCAACTTCTTTCTAAGTCTAAAATTGTTTGAAAATGAAAGCTAAAAAAAGATTTTTTTTTTTGGCCGTCCCTTGGCATATGGAGCTCCTAGGCCAAGGATCATATCTGAGCCACAGTTGCGACCTATGCTGCAGCTGTGGCAACCCAGGATTCTTAACTCACTGTGCCGGCCGGGGATGGAACCTGCATCCCAGCGCTGCAGAGACATTATTGATCCCCCTGCGCTACAGCAGGAACTCCTAGAAAACTTCAGTTAAATACAATTCTCAGCCTAGAACAATGTCTGATGTCTAATAGGCATGTATGTAATAAATGATTTAATAAAAAGTGCTCTAAATGCCAGCATCTAAGGGAAGATGCCATTTCCAGTGGAGTTACTATGAACAAACTCCCTGAATAGCTGACCTTTTAATAGTCCCATAGGAAATGTGGACAGGAGCCCTGAAGAGACCCCAAGGAAGGATGCACCAGGAGGAAGGCTCAGCATGGGACCAAGCCTGTAGTGTTCGAGAGTGCTGGGGACTCACAGAGTCAAAGCTCAAATGGTACCTGCAGACACTTGGGCAGGCCTCATGGGAAATCTGCAGGCATAGTGATGGTTGTTAATGGGGCCTCTTGAAGGTCAAAGACTCTCCTGGTGGCTCATGAGGGAATAATCAACAGAATGATGGGACTTAAAGGTTTTCAAACTTAATGGGTTTCAAAGACAAGTGGTGTGGCAGGGATACTGTTGGAGGCAAAACCGCAGACCAGGCAAAGGCATGGTGTGCTTAAAGGAGGCTGTTATGGCTGGAGCGTATACGTGGAGGGAAAGAAGGCCAGAAGTAGAGAATTAACTCCTTCAGAGCCCTGCCCAACTCACCCAGGCCAGCAGCGTCTCCTTTTCCGCCACGTGGTAAATGAGGCGCAGGGGCCGGGAGGTGTTATGGAGGCGGGCGTGCAGGCGGTGGTACAGGTCCGACAGGCGCTGGCGCTCTTCCTCTCTGCTGTACGGGGCCTCTAGCTCGGGGCTGCAGTGATGGACCGAGGTGGGGACAAGGTCAGTCTAGGGCTTTCTTGGCTGGCCTATCTACCCTTGGTCTAGGGAGTTCAGTAAAGTTGGGGAGTTGAGCCTCCTCCATGAGACTGGAGGACTGTCAGGGCCTAAGCTCCCCATTTGAACAGAGGATGTCTTGAGGTTGATGGCTGAGCTTCCTGCATCTGGCCGAGACCCATTCTACTGCAACTTTCTGGAGCCTGGCTGGCTCTCTCCCCAGAGAGCCTAGGAGTTGTTGAGCTTTCCCGTTAGATAAGCCTTGCCACCCGGCCAACTGCCCACAGGGGCGAGGTTCACCTGGTAAACTGGGGCAGCTGGCGGTGATGGTCGGGGATGTCCAGCGGCTTGTAGAGGAAGTGCCGGAGGCCAGGTGCCCCCACAGCCTGCACACTGTAGGCAGAGGCATTGGCTGATGGGGCATCAGAGAAGCTGGCAGCCTCCCGGAGGGCACGCATAGCCCCAAGGGAGTGCATGCCATCTTCGACCAGGCGCCGGCAGGTGGCCATGTCATGGAAGGCCTCAGGGTCGGTGCCAAGCAGCAGCAGACAGACAGGCATGGCGTCCAGACGGGCCACGTAGGCGTAGAAGAAACCATCCGGGTTGAAGCGGGGCAGGCACACCGGGGCCCACGCCTCGCCCGCGGCAAAGGCCGGGGCCCCCACCCAGTCCAGCAGCAACTGCAGGTCAGCTGGGTCCAGCCGGCACTCGGCCAGCACCGTCCGCTCCTGGGCTGCCGTCACCAGGCGACCGCCAACCGCCAGCACCGAGAGCGCCAGGCCGGGAGCTGTGCAACGTCGGAGCAGCCCGCCCAGCGCATCCCGCAGCGGCCGAGCGAGAGGCACGCAGCGCACGGCGCCCAGGAGCAGCGCACCGGGGTCCCGCTCCACGCTGTCCAGAAGCCGGTCCAGGGTGCGCTCGGAGCCGGCCAGCAGGCGGCGAAGGTCGTAGTTCTGCTTGCGTGCGAAGATGCGGGCCACGCTGGCGCGCGTCAGCGTGCTCACGATCTGTGCGTGCACGGCCAGCAGCTCCCCCCGCAGCTGGGCGGCTGACTGAGGAGTCCTTGACACGGCCACCAGCAGCAGGGGGCCCTGCTGTAGGAACACCAGCTTGTGGTCCTCTGGGGGAGGGAAAGGATGAGGCAGGGGGTAGAGATGGGTCAGCGGTGGCAGGATGGTGGTCAGGTGGCCCTCTTCCCCACTTCCCTTGAAAGGCACACACTCCTGGTCCAAGACCACACGGTCACTCCAGGGACACCAGGACTAGAGTGAGGACACACTGGGGGAGTTTGGACATTCGCAGAGACATAATGGGATGGTCAAGGAATCAGGCATCCAGCATGGAGTGGGAAAGATACAGCATGAACTGACAGAGCAAGAAAGACACCCAACTCAGTCACACAACCCCCAAAGTCACACTCTGAGGCAACAAGCAAGCAGGTACTTAGATCCCAGTCATTTAATCCTTCAGATCCCATTGGGGCAAAGAGACACATACACCTCCTGGACAGACTTATGTCTGGCCAGCATCTACACACACTGACTCACTCCTAACCAGGTGGATAGTTCCCCGGGGCAGCCAGACAGAAAGACCCACTGCCAGCCAGCCTGCCACACTCCCCATTCACCATCACCTGTTCTGCTTCCTCCCCTTTGCTCACCAGCATAGATGGCGCGAATGGCATCTCCTGCGCTCTGCACAAAAGATACGAGGGCTGTCATCACACCCATGGTAGTTGACAGTGCCTCCACACTACCGTACCGAGAGTAGATGGGCTTGCCGGCCTCACTCAGCACAAACACGTGCTTCCGCTTGCTGCGCCAGTCCTCGTCACTGGGGTCCCCGCCCTGGGCCCCTGAGCCACTCTCAGGGCCACCCACGGGACAACTCTCAGAGGCTGCAGGACCCCAGAGCCCATAGGGACATGATGGTGCCTCTGACTGGAGCTGCAGGCCGGGTGGCTGGTCCTTGGCCTCAGATCCTGAAAGGGAGCCCCTGGTAAGTCATCTGCCTGTGGATTCCCATTAACCCTCTGTATCCAAACACCTACCAAATCCCTTCTGGCCCTGCCAAGACCCGTGGCGCTGACACAGACTTCCTGGTGTCTCCTCTACCCCTTAATGATGCCCAGTAACACTTAGGTTTCAGTGATCCCCCTAAAACCCCAACAATCCCATCTCACTGTCATTATTTAACCCTCTCTATTCCTATAGACCAATTAGTTCCCTTTCAATAACGGCCACTCTGAAGTCTTCGAAGCACCCCAATACCTCTGAATGGTTATCAGTATCCTCATCTTGATTATCCACTAACACTCATATCTTAACCCCGTATTCATTCTCATTGGTGTTCACTAACATTCCAGTGACCTCACGTTAACATCACTAATACCCTGTTCTTTAATGACCTTTTTTTTTTCTTTTTCAGCCACACCTGCAGCATACAGAAGTTCCCCCGCCAGGGATCAAATCTGAGCCATTCAACAATGAAATCTACAATTTTTTTGCCCTCTACTGGCTACCTTCCCATTTATTTTTTTTGATGTCCACATATTCCCAATGATAACCATTACTATCCATTGGCAACTATGTATCAACAGTTTCCCCATAAAGTTCCAAAGACCTCATAGTCTCTCATTGACAGTCCCCAATTACATTCTCCAATATTTGCCAATATCTCCCAAGTTATCAAAGATGCCCCCCTCCTGATGATTAATTTTCAGTGATGTCCACTGATCTGTCCCAATGACCCCATGAACAGCCACTAATTCCAAGATGGTCAGTGAGCCCTCATTCCCTAATGACTCTGACTGATCCTCCAGTCTGTATCTTCACACATACACCAGGGTCTTCCAAGATCTTCCTCTTGGTCCTCTCATTCTCCAAATAATTTCACGGATGTCCACTGATCACCATTAACATCCACTAAGGTCTGGTTCTTTAAAGACTCCCTTCAACAACTGCTATCAACTCCTCAATGACATAAATACTCTGATACTCTGAGTAGTCATTGGCTCCCCTCCTGATCCCCATTCCCACCTCAATGGCTTTATTTTTTTGTCCTTTAAGGGCTGCATCCGCGACATGTGGAAGTTCCCAGGCTAAAGGTTGAATCGGAGCTGCAGCTGCCAACCTGTGCCATAGCAACACCAGAGCTGAGCCTCATCTGCAACCTACCCACAGCTCACCGCAACACCAGACCCTTAACCTACTGAGCGGGTCCGGGAATTGAACCTGTGTCCTTGTGGATACTAGCCAGGTTCTTTACTGCTGAGCCACGACGGGAACTCCCACCTCAATGACTTTAAAAACACCCTAGCCCCCAAAGACACTGATTTCTAAACAGTTCCCCTTTGACCTAACTTTATTTTGGTAGCTCACTGACCTAAACATCCTATATCCCCAGTGCCCCGCTCTCACCCCAAATGATCCGTTTCTAATTTTTCAATGATCTAAATCCACACCAACTCCCCAGTGAACATCCGTTGACACCCAGCCATTTCCTTTTCACTCAGTGATTTAAACTACAAAGTGAGTCCACAATGACTTCCCGCTGACCCAAGGTATAGTTTAAACTACTCCCCCGGGTCCCAAAAGACTCCTCTCTGGTCCCCTATAGGTCTCCCCCAACAAAAACACCCCCTAGGGATTCGTTCCAAGATCCTAGCGAAGGGAATGCATACCTGTTTTCTCCACGCTTCCATCTCCAGGATCGGGCGGGTCCTTGTGAACCCCTCCATCACCTCTAGCTTCCTCACTGGGGAACCGCGTGTTCTCCAAGTCCTCCGTGTCCCCGGGGGCTGGGGCAGCAATGTCTCCTCCGGCCTCCATCTGCACATCCCTGTTGAGGAGGGGAATGGAGGGTAACCCGCATCAAAAGAAACTTCTTAAAAGCTTACTGAGCCTGGCCCCTTGCACACACTCCTGGGGCTCGTTTCCCCCGGCTTTTCACAGGATGAGAACTTCAAATACATGACCACATTCTTGCAACCTCCAACACTTTCCAAAAAGAGAGGCTCTACCGAGCATTAGGAAATAAAGATACAGAAACACCTGTTTTAACTCGGTATCTCAATTGGCCAGGTACCATTACTTCCCGTAGCTGCGGAAGAATCACACTTCCGGGTGTGGCTGCTGTCTTGCCACACTTCCGGGTTCGGCGGCGCTCCGAAGGCACTTCCGGTCGCAAAGGTTTATTTGCTCCCTGGGACGCCTGACCCCTCACTCTCTCGTCGCCCACTCGTATTCCCTCACCGTTGAGATGGCGCGCGCCACTCCTGGATCTACGTCGTTTCTGGCCCGGAACCCAGAGCCCCGTCTGCACTCGTTCTCACCGCCCGGGCACCGGCCGCTAACTGGGGCGAGCCGGGGCCTCTTCTCTTACTGAAGGCTTCAGGCGAGAAGGGGGCGCGGCTCATGCTCAGCCAATCCGGAGTACGCAGGGCGGCACTGCCTCCTTTATGGCCCAATCAAGAAAAGCCGGTCCGCTCTCACGCTGTTCGCCTAGTATCTCCACCAATACTGTGAGTCTTATCGCTATTGCACCCGCCTATCCTTTGACTGACATTTCTCAGGACCCAATCGAAGGCTTGAGCCTATTCCTCTCTTCACTGGAGGAGGTTTTCAGCCTATGTCACCGTAGGTATCCGCACCGGATTTGTAGACGTGGCAGTATCTAGTCAGCTTCACCCTTCCTTATCCACTAGGAAAGGCAGGACGATGAGGATGGAGTGGATTCTGAACCGAGAGAAAGTGCTCGGCAGATAGTCGCCTTTTCCAATCGGAGCGCCGTGCGCAGGCTGGCTAGCCTATGGGACTCGGCTGCTAGGGCGAGAGGCGGGCCTCTCAGAAGCAGGAAGTATTCGTGGGTGTCTGGGTGTTCGACTTGAGGCCTCTGGGAAAAGGAAAGCGCGAGCCGAGCCGTGGACATGCTTATGGAGCGGAGAGGTGAGTTTGCGAAGGCAATGTGTAGGCTGACTAGGGCAAAAGGCCCATCTGACCTCACCTCCGAAGATAAGGCTCTGTGGGCGGAGCTACGTGACCAGGAGCACCCGCGTATGTAGGGTGGCTTTGGGAGGCTTCTGATTCCTCGTTGGTTGAGGAAAATGCCCCTCCCTCCCCTGCGCACCGTCATTGGCTGGGCTTGGGTAGAGCGCGAAGCCCGCCGCTGGTTCCCGCCCCTTGGAGATATTAGTTTGAAAAGAGCATTGCAGCGGCAGGCTGCATCTTCTTTTTACAGCGTATGGAGGTTCCCGGGGTAGGGGTGGAATGGGAGCTACAGCTGCCGGCCTACACCACAGCCACAGCAACGCGGCATCCCGGCCGCCGCTACCTACACCACAGCTCATTGTATCCTGGCTCCTTTGAGCTAGGCCAGAGATCAAACCCCAACCTCTTGGTTCCCAGTGGGATTTGTTTCTGCTTTGCCAAAACGAGAACTGGAGGTGGATCTTCTTAACCTGAGTGGCACGAGGCGGTCCTCGCTGACAATTTTAGAGTGAGGGGGAGCTTAGATGTGGACGCGCCCGCTCTGGATTCTCCTCCTTTGCTCGGAATGCCTCTACCTGCGACTCCCTGTCTCTGCGTCTCTTTCTCCCTCTGTGTGTGGATGTCTCTTTGCTGTCTCCATCTCTCTCTCTCTTCCGATCTCTATGTCTCTGAATCTATGTGCCTTCCTTCCTTATCTCGTCAGCTCTTTTTGTCTTTGTCTTTTTCTCTAGGTATTTGTCTCTCTCAGTCGTTCTTTAGTTTTCTGTCCTGAGGTCTCTCCCTTTCTCTCCCTTCTTCTGTGTCGCTCCCACTTTGCTCTCTTAGTCTGTAGCTTCTCATCCTTTCCCTCTGTCAGCCAGTGGAGCCCGGCGGGGCAAAGCCCCTGAGGATCGGTGTAGTTGGAACCCCAGTTACATCCACTGCAGGATTACCATTTAAATTAATCTGTTTTTTGTTTGTTTGTTTGTTTGTTTTTTGTCTTTTTTAGGGCCGCATCCGCGGCATATGGATGTTCTCAGGCTGGTGGTAGAATCAGAGCTGTAGTCGCTGGCCTAAGCCACAGCCATAGCAACGTGAGATCCAAGCCGAGTCTGCGACCTACACCACAGCTCACTGCAAAGGGCAGGGTCCTTAATCCACTGAGCCAGGCCAGGGATGAAACCTGCGTCCTCATGGATGCTAGTCAGATTCGTTTTGGCTGAGCCATGGCGGGAACTCTGGAATCTGTTTTTTGTTTGTTTTGGCCGCACCCACCTTGGGGGCCAAGAATCAAACCCCTGCCAGATCGCTGACAATGCCCGGGTCCTTAACCTGCTGAGCAACCAGGGAATTCCTATAGACTTTTTGATGATTTACCCATTCTGAGTGGTGTGAGGTGTTCCCTCCTTGCATTTTTGATCTGCGTTTCTCTAATTATTAGTGATGTTGCACATCTTTCCTGCTCCTTTGGCCATCTATTATGTTGTTATGCTTTGTGTTCCGAGCCCCTGAGACACTCTAGTGAGGGTGCTGGGATGGTGGGGTTTTAGACAAAAATCATTTTATGAGACAATAAACATGTAGTTTCTTCTCTCCCTGCACTAGATAATTACCCATTATAGGTGAAAACAAGACAGTTGACTCTTGAACAACTTGGGATTAGTGGCTCCACTCCTGCCCCTGCCATTGAAAATCGCATAATTTTTGTCTCCACAAAAACTTAATTCTTAATAGCCTACTTGTGTCTGGAATCCTTATTTTTAACATAAACATGGACTAATAAGTATCTTGTATGTTACATGTATTCTATATTGTATTTTTATAAACTAGAGAAAAGAAAGTTGTTACTAGGAAACTCAGAAAAGGAAAAGGAAATACATTTACAGTATTGGTACTGCATTTACTGATACAGTTAGTTTACACCATCTGTTTACAGGGTGAGTCATCTGTCAGCGTCTGTATCCAACTGTCTTCTTTAAAATATTTATTTTTTATTGAAAGTATAGTTGATTTATGTATAAATTGATGATTTTATATTTATACTTATGATTTATGATTTATAGCTGAAATGTCCCAAACCTGCCCCTCCTCAGGAAATCAGTGCCACCGGGGCCCAAGGTCTCATGGAAGGGACTCTGGGGAGGGAACCCAGGGCCCATAGCCTGGCCCCCACTTAATGCTCCCCCTGCCCCCTTCCTTTCTAACTTCACCCTCCACTCCAACATGCTGCCCCGCCCTCCATTGGACCCCCACAGGTAAGCCCCCAGCAAAAATGTTACTTGAGCGTTTAATTTACAAAGGAAGTCCCATCCCAAAAGAGGGATTGGACACTCTGGCATATGTAAGAAACTGTTTCAAGGTGAGGTCCCCGAGTTGGCATTCTAGAGTTTGTAAGAT